>OW679197.1:66608906-66784615 GCA_940337035.1 Agriotes lineatus | reverse complement strand
GTAGCTATCATAGTTGGCGTTTGCTTCTGCAAGCTTTCATAATCTGCTTCGACACAGGGCAGCGACGTTCACTTGTTAATAATGCCGCGCACTCGTGCCGATGCCGTGCAGCCGTTTATTACGGAGAAACTTTATTTGTCGTTTTGTACCGCACAGGACTAAAAGTGCGTAGGTTACATTACGAGTGCTTCGTGATCATTACTTGTAATGTCTGTGCTCAGAGCTATCACCAACGTTTCCTTTCATATGTGATTCGTGGCGCATGCGCGATCCTCAGTTTGAAAAAGCAGCATGGCAGCTCCACTGCAGGGTGGTGTTGTTTTACATAATTTTGTGTTCTTGTGGTTATTTTAAAACAAATTTAAAATGTGCGTGTATTATGCGTGTGGCGTCACTCGTCCTGAGAGCCCCGTGCGTTGGTGAGGAGCCCCCGAGGCGTTTCTCGTCCGCAGGTGAGTTCCTTCCTCAATCATTTTGCATTGTTTTTCTGTTGTTTATTATTTACATTGTTGCTGCACGTGTCGTGTATCGCCACGGCCGCGGTTTCGGGCGATTGTTGCACATCGCGCCGATTCCCAATCGCAGGGGGAGCAATTAAAGTGCGTACGCTATTTGTAGGTTATATTTGACCTACATACAGGATGTGTAGGACGAGTTTGATTTGTGCCCACAATCGAGCCGAAGGTGCGAAGTCGTGGGCGTTCTTGCAGCTACAAAAATACTCCTTATTTTGCAACACTCCTATCGGTTAGATAAGCAACCTTGAGGCAGCGGCTATCTGGTGGACAAGAATCTCCGCTGTTCCTCGGGGAGCCCCAAGGACGTTGGGCTTTAAATTCGGCAGGAAGTCGGCCTGCGCCGTTTTAATTAAGGAGGAACGTGTGGCCCATCATTTTCAAAAACAGTGGACGTGCTTGCTGTATTGTGCTCGCAGTGCGGTACGTTTTATTGCCCATAGGCGCAGGGATGAGGGATGAAGAAGGGAATGCGATCCCAGGGAGATTTGCATAATTTTAATAAAGCGCGTGGCGATGTCTTTGCGTGGTAATCGGGAATGCCCTTTTGGGATCTGAATGTTCATGTAGTGATGTAGTCCGATCCATTACAACCCGTTCTTTTCCAGTGAACAAATATCAAAAGCAAAATCGATTTGCATTGCACCCATGTCGGCAAAATACTTTAAAAATGAATAAAAACAATAATATATGTAATATGCACTTTAATATGACAATTTGCTTAAATTTGATTTTTGATGCAGGCACACCCAAACTCGTTCTTCAGGAAGTATTTGAAAAATGTAAAATATGTTTTATTATTCTACTGGAAATGAGTTATTATTGAGTACATATGTGGTAAATCACGAATGTACACTTTTCAAAAGCATACATTACCCGTAGCATTTTCTTGTAACTTCACCTAAAATTATAGAAGTACGAATATCTACACTGCACTTTATAAAACGACATTAGAACTACAATTAACGTTATTATTAGTTTATGTGGCTTTAACGTCGTCTAATAATTACACATATTTTTCATAAGTATGTAATTTAATAGTTATTTAACCAACAAGTGTGTTAATGAAGACGATTAATATTAATCGAAACTGTTTAAAGCATGAACGAGCGATAGCGAAAAAGAGTGTATTAATCAAAAACAGTGCATTAATGACGTCTATTAATCCACCCTTTTTTAGGAAAAATAATTCATTAATATGGAAATTAACAAGCGGTCAACGAAAAACCATATTTATAGATTAAATTGATAGTTACATTAAAATAATACGATGTCGAAAATGAATTTTAAACTTACAAAAAATTAGACAGTTCTGTCAACAAAAAGCATGCTACAGATTAGACAAGTTTTATTGTGTTCAATGGCTCCCGCGATCAAGTTTATTTTTGATTTCCCTGTACTATCAAATACAAAAAAAGCTGGGACAACTCTTGATAGATATTTTAAGCATTATTTGATAGCTTAAACGAGGCGTTATGCAATTACATTTACTATAACAATTGTGTATCATAGCAACGTCTAAACAAGTTGATAATAATTAACATCGAAATACCTAGCAACTATACATATCAATACAGTCACATTCACCACCTAACATGAATTTTTCCAGTTTTTCTTTTGCCTTGAACAGTACCTTATGCATTTAAGTTTGAAATAATATCAAGATGTTTTTAATATATAGAACGAATATAAAGTTAAGGAACCATAGACACCCGGGACTGGACCGTGTCATTATTGAGGTCGAAGAACTTAACGTTTCGCCCACCTTCGTAAGGGGCTGTATCAGGAGGAAAAAGCAAAAGATCACGGTAACTCAACGTGTAAACCACACCAGAGGCGAAACTCTTTTTATTTTTCCCCCTGATGAAGCCTCTTACGAAAGTGGACGAAACGTTGAGTTCTTCGACCTTAATAATGACACGGTCCAATCCCGGAAGTCGTTTGTTACTTAATGACAGTGGCCGTGAAAGCCTCCGAATATAAAGTGATCAAGGCTGACGCTACAACCTTAAATAGTAACTTCGTACAAATTAGTAGGTATTTGTTTTTGACAGGGCAAACTTTTATTATAGGCAATCCAACCTTTTTGCGCCCTTCAGTATACTAACGATATATATGATAAAAATACTAATGTTACTGTATGATTTCTACATTTATTATCTCCGGATATATGATGTAATGTATTCAAAACAGACAGCTAGGTATTCAAAAATAAATCCAACATTTTTAATTTCAAAGTTCTAAAAAGAAACAACTACATGTTAAATAACAAAATAAAACACAAATAAAATAAGAATAGAAAACAAGATTATAAAACACAATTATAATTTAAAAAATACATATTAGTATGTAGTCTGTAGCACTTTTATAAATTCCTACATATAAACGTGCGGTGTACCTGCGTATCTACGTCATCTTTTCATTGCCACCGATCGGGCGCATTTCGCCCACAATCGGAACACCTCTGCGTCATTTATAACGCAACGATAAGAATACGTATTTATCAGTGAACGCGAGTTCGAATCCCACTAGCTGCAATGTTTTTTACATTTCCAAATTCACATAATTCGCATTAATACTAAGTGTTTCAGCATTAAGGTACTTTTTACCTATTTTGTAGATAATTTTAAAGACTCTTAACCATAATTCGATCTAGTAAAAGTTGGTTTTCTAGCAGCGCGCTTTCTGTATTAAAGACGTTGAAAACATTTACTTTTGTAATTCTGTTATGTACAACCCAATTTTAAAAATGCAAAGATTATTTTAATTAGAAATGCTAGACATGTCAATATGTTAAAATAATACAATATGAACAAATAATTGCATTATTCCTAGTAACATATAAACATAGAATAAGGTTCTATGCTCGCAGCCACACTGGCACTCCGTCTTGAAGTAATCAATATACAATGTGGAAATAAAGTAACGGATAAATTCCTTAACTTCGTTGATATTCATTTTTATGAAAAAATCTCGAAGGATGTAGCGATTTTGACCATAGGGAATATTTTCAGCTGATTTTCAGTTTCTTATGTAATTTGTTTTTCATGATATAACGTCATCGACTTTTTTTTAAATACCAACCTATATTTTTTATTGATTTTGGTAGTACTTTTTAGGTTGTTTTCAATGATATAAAATTTTCAATATGTTACATATAAAAAAATCGAGCAAAATGGTTTTTAAATTTAAATATTAAAAACCAATGAAGTGAGCAAAATAAATCTAGTTACCGGTGGATTAAGTTTCAATGGAGTTCTAGTTGTATTTTCAGTTTTTTTTTTCATTTCAATAAAAACGAATGTGCTGTCAACGACTTTCCGTGAAACGTAGGTAACTAAATTTATTTTGCTCATTTCATTGGTTTTTAATATTTAAACTTTAAGACCATTTTTCTCGATTTTTTTCAGATGTAACATATTGAAAATTTTATATCATTGAAAGCAACATAGAAAGTACTACCAAATACAATAATAAAAAAATACAGGTTGTCATTTAAAAAAAATAGATGACGTCATAACTTTTAAAACAAATGACGTAGTAACATAAAGGTGGTTGTAGTGTATGTCCTATAATTATAAACGCTATACCCCTTCAAGATTTTTTCATAACAATTAATATTAACACAGTTAATGAATTTATCCGTTACTTTATTTCTGCACTGTATTTAAAACGCGAAGCCTTTTCTATCGGCATCTAGTATAAGCCTTGCATCAAGTCGATATCTATAATTCTTTTTTTAATAAAAATCTGCCACCGTATAGGGTCGCAGAAGTGACTTAAATTGGACAAATTCTAGCGGGCAAGTGATTGTAGCGAAAAATGCTATAATAGTAGAACAAATAACCTCTCGAAATCGGACTGTGGTGTTCAGCTGATGGTTGCAATGGGCCACTGTACCAGCGATTAGCCCAAAGCAGTGAATGTATGTGTAATATGTGCAACCAGTGAACCAACTCTTACAGTTTAAAAAAATTTAAGATTGTTTTTCGAATTTTGTATAATAATGTGCTATTTTACTACATTCAAAATCGTTTAATAAAGTGGCACTTTGATGCATAGAAATTACACTTTACTATATGGTAATGTCACTGTCAAACTCGAAGTTGGCAGGTTAGGTTTTGCGTCAGTCTGTGTCAAAACTGACGGAAAACCTAACCTGATAACCTCGAATTTGACATAGACTTACAGTGCCAGTGCCACCAACATATTATGCATACGTTTGAATTTCCACAGCCGCCCCTTATGGACTTTTAATGAACATGTGGTATAATGCGTTTATATAAATGTTTGTTTGTAAATACTAATACAAAATGCGAAAAATAAGTACCTATACACACTTCGTAAGAAAAGCAGTTTTACTAAACTCATATAGCTTTTTAAGTTACTCGCTAGCTTCGCTCGCTCGTACTCAGTCAAGCTATATTCGTTTAGTAAAATTTTACTTTTTTAAATTTGTTGTGTAATATACTATTTTCGTCACTGCTGTATTACAGTTATTTTAAAAATGAAAAAAAAAATAAAATAAGGTCACTTATGCGGCGGGCTAAAAGCTAGTACTTTTACGGCCGGTCTTATAAAGATCACTAATCTGAGGTTAACTTTAATTCGTTGTTAAAATAAACAAAAGCGCATCAAAACGTTAGTTCTTATAACATTTTATTCATTAGTAAACACATTTTGATGCGCTTCTGTTTATTTTACCAACGAATTAAAGTTGACATCAATTAGTGGTCTTTATAAGACTGGCTGTTCTTGTTATGAATGATATAGGTGAGAGTTATAAAACAAATGCCGTTACATACTGGTAAATATCTAACATTACCTTTGGAAAATGCACAAGGAAATGTATCGAACAGATTGGGTGCAAGTCAGATTACTATAATTAGCATCATTTAGACTAAAATTAATTACAAATTAATTTGTTTGTAAAATTGCCTACTTGTTTATTTGTTTTGTCCTCATTAGTACGAAGGAATGATTTTTTCAGTGCTATTTTGGCGCCCCTTGCCGGTTGCGCCTGTAGGCGGGGGCCTACTCGGCTTATACCTAGTTACGGCCCTGGTTTTTGAAGTACTAATTGTTTATCACAATTTTGAATTTTTAAATGGCTTGGTGACCTCATAAATTTTAGCTAGGTATGAGAAACATGGAAAACAATAAATGCTGCTTATATTTTTATACAATGCCAACAAAATTTCTGGGCAAGGGCAGCCGTTGAAAACGATATCAATGTCTTAACCCTTAGCATACGTAATTAGCAGTTGGAAAGTAATTATTTCCCGATCGATCATGGCAACGGATTTTGGCCGTCTTATATTATTATTTGATTAACGTCAGTTTTGAAGAACCGTCAAATCAATTTTATCAATTCTTGTTTAGAATGAAATAGTTGCGAATAAAATAGCTTGGTGAAAATTTTCATTGTAGTCTAGCGCTATAGCTCATGTCGGCGCGGTGCGCCTCGAAGCTATATCTTAACCCTCGGCTGTAATGAAACGTTTTCCACCACAGTACGTAATGCAATATTATTCACAACCATGTATATAATAAGGTCATTAATGTCTTTTAAAAAATTGGAAAATGAGCTATTACCAACTTTTACTTTCCAACCGGTCGGGAAGTGGATTGCCATGACAACGGATTTTCGCTGTCTTGTATTATGATCTGATTGGTGGCAACTCGGTCATACCTTTTGAGAGTAAAGGGTTCATTACGAGGTTCATTGCTATCTAGTTTTATATGTCCGTAGAAAACATGTTTGTTTTGCATAGTTTGTAAGTCGGTATTTTTTGGTCACTTAGATATATTTAAATTCTCTTCTAAGAATTTAACTACCTCACGAAACTCCTTTTGCGCGATAGCTCTGTCCAAATACCATCTATCACTAGGTATAATAGATAGCATAGTAACTGTCAAGGATAGGTTGATTCTATTACATTTGTCTTCATTGTCCATTAGATAATTTTCGTCTCGAGTTTTCGTCAGTATCCATTTTTAATTTACTTTCGATTGATATTAAACAGAGCAAGTGTCAGATGAATCTTCGTTAGAGGTGCTCTGCAATGTACTCGACTGCGTAATGATGATCTAGCTGTAGGAGCAGAAATTAGTTGGTTTCTATGTTTGTTCGTTGGAGTGGTGTCACGTGACACTGCACAACTAACTACCCCAGTACCCCGCAACCCAAAGACAGATTATTATTGGTCACAATTGGTTGATAACGTGACATGACTCAAGACGGGAATCGGTTAGCTACTGAGAGGATCCCTGAAGAATATATCCCCCAAATATTCCTAAAGATTTTTGCATTCTTAAGATTCGTAACGGATCCGTGAAGAATACTCTCTAATATTCTTATAGGCATTCTTAGATTCTCCGAAGATTCCTAAGGGATTCTCAAATATTCGGAGGGATTAAGTGGATTTTCTATGGATTCGAAAGATTCCCCAAGATAACTAATATTTCTAAGATTCCTGGAGAATACCAACCCATGTGTACACCAATTTCTTACAGTGAGCCACCACTCGGTCCTTTTGTTTAAATTAGCATATTAACGTCGGTTGTTGGTTATCCCTGCAAATAAAGCGTCTGAAAGGGCTTTAATTGTTAAAACTAGCATATCTGAAAAACAGTTGAATTTAAAGATAAGAAGTAAGATATCAAAATAAAGCTCATTAAAAGGACTTTCCAAAAATACAAATAGGTATATACAGCGTGTTCTATTTAAGAAAAATTCGCCCAAGGTGCAGAATATTTTTGCATAGAATAGTTAATATCTCTTCTTCTCTTCTTCTACTTTAATTAGACCTCAGGTCTGTTTATTTTCCTTAGATACAAGCATTTATTGCTCTTGAGATGTAGACTGCCAGCTGTCCTTCCATCTCTTCGGAGGTCTTCCCGGTGGTCGACGAGTTGTTGGTTTCCCTTCGAAGGCTGTGCGGACCAGTCTGTCATTCTCCATGCGTTTCACGTGATCGTACCAGTAGCGTCTTCTCTGTCTGCCTCATCTGACTACATCGTCTACTTCGCATATCCTTCTTATTTCATCATTCCTGACTCGATCTCTAAGAGTTTTCCCTGCTATCATTCTCAGTGTTTTCATTTCTGATGTTCTTGTCATGCTTTTGGTTTTGTTCGTGTCTCCTCTTGATTCGATTCCGTACGTAAGTATCGGTCGGACGCATGTTTTATATATTCGCACTTTACTGTCTGTTCGCATGCATTTGTTGTTCCATACAGTATCTCTAAGACATCCGGATATTACTGCGGCTTTATTTATTTGTGCCTTTAGTTCTTGGGATAGATTGTGCGGGCTTGATATGACCACTCCTAGATACTTGAACTGCATAATTTGTTGGATAATATTGCCATCCACAGCGATTTTGCATCGTACTGGATCTTAGGAGAAAGTCATGCATTTGTTTTGTCTACTGATAAATTCATGTTGAACTTTTGAGCTGTTTGGTAAAAACGATATACTTGTCTCTGTAGATCATCTTCGGTTTCTGCTACAATCGTCGCATCGTCAGCATAACAGACCATGTTGATGATTTTGTTTTGTAGTCTGTAGCCCAAATGCAGAGAGACGACTTCTGCAATTATTTGGTCCATTATTAAATTGAATAAAAATGGACTACGACTGTCGCCTTGTCTAATACCGCCTGGAGTTGGTATATCTCCAGTTGTCTGATTGTTTACCGTGATCACCGTCGTGTTGTTAGTATTAATTTTGTGTATTATTCTTATGATTTCTGGTGGTACATGTTGTTCGTGTAGTATATCGATTGCATCATTTAGTTATTTTAGTTGGACTTTGTCGAAGGCCTTTGTCAAATCAATGAAGCAGACATAGAGGGGTTTATCGTACTCGATAGCTTTTTCTTTCAATTGTTGAATGATGAATATTGCATCAGTTGTCGACCTGTTCCTTCGGAATCCGTGTTGCTCATCCCTGTTTTGAATACGTTCCGCTAGTTTGTTTTTTATTAAATTTGTAGAGTTTCATAGTCGTGCATAACAGGCTTACTCCTCTGTAATTCTCCGGATTCGTTTTTTGGCCTTTTTAAAGATAGGTATAGTTTTATACTCTTGTGCCAATCGTTCGGAATGACGGTTGATGTAATAATTTTATTGAACAGCTTTTTCAGTTGTTGAGCTAGTTTTTCACCACAGTACTTTAGAAGTTCGTTTGGAATATTGTCGATACCCGGTGCTTTCCTGGTTTTTAGTCTTTATTCCTTTTATTATCTCGTTTAGTTGAAACTTTATTTGTAATTCTTCTTCTTGTGCTTGTGTTTCAGTATCTTCTTCCGTATTATAGAGATCCCTAAAATAATCTTCCCATTCATTTTGCGAAATATGTTTTGTTTGTGTAAATTCGTTGATTGGCTTCTTTCTGTTTTTCAACATTTTCCTCACCTTCCTTTGTGCCCCATATAGATCATGGTCCATCGCTCGTGAATCTTTGCCAGTTTTCAGTCTTGATTCTTCTAATTTTAGAATTTACGCTGTTTCTTACTTCGGTGTATCGATCATGTTTGTCTTGTGATAGCGAGCTTTTATATTCTAAGTACGCCTTCTGCTTTTCTTCTGCTAATTCTTTTACTTCTGTAGTAAACCATGGTTTTTTGTTATTCTGGGCGTTAATGTTAACTTTTCTGACCCCTACTGATTCTTTGGCTGCTTCCGATATGCATTTTGTTAAGTTTTCCACGTATCTTCTACGCCTCTATGTGTAAAATCATCCCTTCTTAGCTTAGTGGTTAGCCTGTTCGAATATAGTTCCCGTGTGCTTTGTATGTCAAATGATTCTATGTTATATTTTTCGAGATATATTGGGGTATGTTTTATTCTTGTGGGATCTCCTATTACCATCTTGCTTATTACTAGATTATGATCTGTGCCGATGTAAGCACGTAATATCTCCAAAACGGTAAACGTCAGACCCATACAATTTGATAGCAATGATTAGCATATCGAAGTAAGACGTTAAGGTACCTAATGAATAGAAGGCGTTCTATTAAAAAAAGTTGGGTTCGCCACACGTTGTTGCTCCACCCTATGTAGTCAAAAATATTTTAGTTTTAGAAATTACTTCCACTCCCGCATCGTTGCCGGACACTGTACATTCTTGGCTTTAGTAAGAAATTTCCAAAACATTGAACGTGTTTTCTATTTAAAATTTTTAAATTATGGTTGTATTCTTTTATTGGATGTTTTATTTTTATTTTTATTTAATTCGCACTCAGCCAACAGCCGTTAGGCCAATTATAGGCGTCGCTGTGCAGTTATGAGGACTTCCAACCCCACTAACGACTGTCATGATGTTGTATGACCGCCGGTTATTGGGTTTATTGTATAAAACTAGATGAATTGTCTGTTTTTGAATATGTAAGATTCAAATTTACGAAGTAGAAAGTTTTATATAATTTTAAATTAAAAATCGCGTTTAACAGTATTCTGAAAATAATTTAAAAAAATTGATACAAATCAAATGTGCAAATTTAGTCAGAAGATTTATCATAAATACAATGGGTGGCCAAATTATTAGAAATACTTTGAATTGAATAAATGGCATCGATAGCTGCATATACGTAGGTTTCAAGCCATCATCAGTTCTGAAGTTGTATCATATTCAAAGTGTTTCTAATTTTGCTACCCATTGTATATTGAAACCTGATGGTATCGTGATTAAACGAAAAAAATCTGATTTGGCGCAAAATTTGAAAATAATATTTCCGTTTCCAAATTTACATTTTGTTTATGTGAAAAATGATGGTTAGAATTAGAATTTATTGGCACGTACAATACATGCATATGAAGTAACTCTTTAAAAATTCGTAATTGTTCTAAACTCTAAAACTCTAAAAGTGTATTTTTAAATATTTACAAGTGAACTTTCAATTTTAGATATCTTTTTCATACTAAAATGGCTATTAGAAGTTGTACATAATCAAAAATGATTAATTAGACTGAAGTGAAACTGTGTGGACTCGTTTAATTTAAAAAGAAGTTCATCCAACCGGATTTGAATGCAATTTTGTTAATCCACATGCGGAATCGTCTTCACGTAGAGTAGTAACAGGTTCAGAAATATTCAATTTTTTTCGATAAATTAGAAACAAGAATATTTTTTTATTTCGACGCTTAAATATTACGACTAAACAGCTGTTTCAAATAATATGTTAATATGTAACAATACAATAAACTAATCAAATATTTAATATACCTAATAAAGCACTAATCGCACATCTGCATAATGAATTGTTATTTTAATCTACGCAAAGTGTACCCAATAACCTTTTTAATTTTTGAATTACAGACGCTGGAAGCTTTTCACTTGTAACTATTTATACTGGCCGTTGCATTGTAAAATTTGTAACAATTTTATACTAAGCAGTAGTACCTACTTCACAGCGGCAAATGTATCAAATAATGTAAACGAAATCGGCAGCTTACTTTTCACAAAATTCTGCTTCCCTCTAATGTAGGCATTTTGTCTGTTCAGAAAATTTGAAAATGAATAACCTCAAAGTTAAAAAAAAATCGTTAGCGCTGTTACTTTTTAATCTAGAGCTTTCGGAAAAACTTGTCCCGTTAAGACTACTTATTTCTGAAATAAAAGCATCTCTTATTTACTGTGTGTTAGAGGTATGTGAAGTGGCTCTTAGCGGGCCTTTAACGATATAAAGTGCACAATAATGAGCGCTGACAAAACAAGTTAAAAATTGTTTGTAGATGACTCAATGTTTATGGTTATGTGCAAGACAGATTACAATTGCCACCAACGTTATGATGTCATTAGGCGGCGCGTTTCATTAGCAAATAATAAAAATAATTACAAATAAATCCCGACTTCTAAAAACAACCAACTCTTTTTGCAAGTTCCTTGAAAAACTAATAAAAATCACAATAATTTTCCCTGTACAGAATAATGTAAGCATATTTATTAAAATTCATATAAAAGCTGCATGTTTCTTTCAAAGGAGACCTCACAACTGTACAGTGGAGAAAGCAGCTCATTTATACAGAGTGTTGCTGAAATATTTGCTTTAAAATCGGAACGAAGGTCTTCATCACGTTTATTCATTTAAAAGAGAGTTCCAAAAATATGTCGTTAATATTTTGAAAGCTCAGACAAGAATGTATAATTAATTGTACTAATTAGAATTACACAATTTCTGCTGTTACCTTGGTACTTTTTTGTTGTAGAAGTAGGAATTATACTCACAATATAAAAGTGCTTTTATTTGGAAATTAAAAAAATTGCATGTACCTAAATGCGAAATAAAAATCTTATAGTGTTGTATAGCAGTAATTATAATGTTTTACACCAGGCAAGTAAGAAAATCGTACGACGTAGAATGATGATGTGTAAATTGTGTGTCGCGGTATGAAAAAAGTTGTAATAAACTAAATATTGCTTATTATGACAATAAAAAAAGTTATACATCTGGTGTCTTGCTATTCTAGCAGCGTTTATGTTTGCATGACGCGAAAATACGTTGAATATATTGTTTTGCGTACTTATAACATTAATGTACTCTTAAGTGTGGTCATTAACTTAAATGGCTGTATACTGACCTCAATAGGAAAAAATGGCAGAAGGGTTGTTCCATACTTTTGAGAACCACTGGCTAACTCTAAAACCTTTATTAGGTTATTCAGATCAGAGTACATTAACCGCATGGCTAACAACTGTTTTTTGCTTCTGCATTTTATTCAAATTCGATGGTATGCCAATCACCTATTTTTAGAAATTCAGTCCAGTGACCGTCAATTGACAAGCGATTAATTTAACGTTTTGTGGGATTATTATTATTATTATTATTATTATTATTATTATTATTATTATTATTGTTAATTTTTGACATAATTATTATGCATAGCTGTTCTGTTTGATGTCCTCCATCTACTCTTAAATTTAATGACCATACTTATGAATTACCCTATATGTACGGAATTAGAAATTGTTATCAGTGTATAAAATGATCACTAAATTTTGTTTTTATAAATATAAATGCATTCGATTATTAAATCTGCAACGAGCGTATATTCAAAGTATGATAATATAATTTTTCTTTTTGGCTGTTTCGTTGTACCTAGCAACTAATTTTAATTTATTGTAATCAATATTAATGTTTATTATGAATTTCTAGAACACGAAACTTTTATATTTTTAAAAAATTACAATTTTATCGTGTTTTCCAAAAACGTTTCGCAGTGGTTCGGATACAACGAAATTGTTTGCAAACACTTAATTTGCCTTGCTATCGAATGCAAGGTTATCTCGAATTATGGCTATATGCGGTTTTTATATTTATTAATTTCTTAGCAGCGATGTCACCAGTTTAAAATAAGAGATGACTTTATTTATGTCTATACAATTGGTCGACGTTAGTAAAAATATGTGGTGAAAAGTAAGGAAGAAATTCGATAAAAGGAAGAGTATTGATTTTTGGAAAAATTCCAAAAACAGGTCAATTTTGTTTTTAAATTCCGCACCTTTTTACATAATATTCGGATATACAGGGTAAAGCCTTTAAGTGTGGTTACGTCATCGGATTTTTTTAAATAGCAACCTCCATTTTTATTCCATATTCTGTCACTCTATCCAACTGGTAATATGGTAATGTAATACGTTTGTTACCTTACATAAGGAAATTTGTGAGGAAAAAAATATGAAGACCGGAAAGTGCATTTTTATTATTATTGTAAACAAGGAAATTTTATCTTGAACAAGTGGGCTGATACATTTCTAAATACGTATCACTATATTTTGTTTTTTTGATAGTTCTGGAGTGTTTCTGCAAGCAAGCTTTAAATATATTGTTGATTTACAATCATGGCTAAACCAAACGAAAGAGAGAGAATTAAAATATCGATTGTGATTGGATATGGTAACAGAACAAGAAGTCAAGAGGAATTTTGTCACTTATTTAACGATAAGTACCCAGAAAGGAACCCAAGAACTCAGTCAACTGTGAGTAAAATAGAAAGAAAGTTCCGCACTTTTCCGTCTTAATAATTTTTTTCTCAAAAATTTCCTTGTGTAAGGTAATAAACTTATTAATTATATGATTTCAGTTTTGGAATAGCTAAACTTTAGATTTGCATCCCCTATCCCATGCCATTACTTAAATTGAATAAATTCGATACTATGCTTTTAAATCTAAATACGTTTAACGTAGTAAACGCTAGTTGAGTACTATTTTATATTTATATACAGTTGTATTTTATTTAGGATTTTCCAATAAACTTCGGACTTGACCTAAGCTTGGGACTGGCAATGCATTTTAAATCATTGGCAAGTTTAAAATTCTTATGTTTTTTATTAACGTTTTATTAACAGTTACTGGCATTTCTGAACATGTGCCATAAAAACGAAAAAAATTTCTTTTTTCTGGAATGCTTCTGATTATGTTGTCAATCCGTATGTGTGCCTTCGTTGGTTTTCAAATTCATATCCATTCTATTAAATACGTATAGAATTCAGCTACTATGAGCATGTTTTTTCACAAGCTGATAGATGTTGGGATAATGTTTTATTAAAAGCCGGTTGAGTTTGTTTCATCGTTCTACAGCATTGTTGGTTCTATGACGAAGACTAACGGTTTCACATTTTCACAGTGCTGTAGCCACTGTTCGTGTAGTACTTAGTCTTAAAATTCTATCATCTTTTCATTTTCCGGCATGTCGGCTAGTACGAGATCCTTCTATAAGGTTTAACAGTAAGCAGTTCTATATTTTCATTGCTTTTGTATGTCCGATGGCTTAAATCTTCTTCCAGAGCGAATGGTTGAAATGGTAGTTGTATATTTGTATATCCTCTGATAACAGGGTAAACCATATTGTACACGTCAAATGTATGGTGTAAATTTGAGTGAACTACTTGGAACAGCTCTAAGTATACCATCCATAAAATAAACACTTTGGTTAGCCCATCGATCCCCTTGCTCCTTGCTCTGTATGATCGAAGCCATCTTGCAGTTCTATCATATCAAAAAGGATATAAATGTCACTTGCAGACGCTGATTCCTTTCTGGTTCCTCCTTGTGCTGCTTTTGAACGACAAAAATTGGACTTACGGGATACGTATAGTGGAACTTGTGTAACAAATTTAAGTCGTTTTGTAAATAGGCGTTCAAACACCTGGCGATCAATGTCTGGGATAGGAGTATATTCTTCACGAGTCCCTTTTTTCGCAAAGTACGCGGCTTTTTTCACTTCGACTTCAGCTATATCGGGCACATAGGAATGCTGCTTCGCCTCCAGTGCATCTTCACCTTTGGTTTTCATTCTCCCCTTGCCGTGATGATGCCGCTTTTTAAGGCATACCCAAGTAATCACGCATTTCTTATTCTCCCGGTACATACGGTGCTGGTATCCACCGTGAAGTGCAGAAGGCTTCCCTTTGGTTTCAGTCACTTCGAAATATTCCATGGCAAGAAGAACTAGTTGTGGCGTTTTACAATAACGCGTTCTAACTAATGAAACAATAAACCATAGGGCGTAGATATTTATACAGTTCGTGGACATTCATTGGAAGGGAATATATCATATAATCATATTATATTCCAGAATTCCAATCATTATCTCAAACCGCACACCCCCATTCAAATTAAGCCTATAATAGTTTATAATACCCTTTGAATCTTTGACCGCAAATTCAACACTATCTGCAAGTATATTGTGGGTTGATCGCATATGCAACGACAATAGCCCTGACCGCAAATGCCACAGCCACTTCTGAAGCTATTTCTAAATCTCCAGACTGATTTATTCTGGGCTACGAGAGGACACGGACAGACTCACAGACGGATAGTCTCACAAATGCATAAACTGATCATCTCGAAAATCACTTTTCTGGGTCAGAAGATACGAAAGCGGATATTTCCAAAAAATCTCGAGTTCGAAATTTTTTATAATTACTACACTTTATTTTACTTCGAAAAAGAAAGGGAAAATGACATGCAAGTGAGAGTTGTCAAACTAGCGTTGTTTTGTTTATGCAGTTCTAATACTATATTATGATACTAGTCTATAAGTACAGTCGCGGAATTAAAAATCCGGGCACTTAAAATGATTCAGTGTATATCTTACTTTACTTTACTTATCACGTTACCTGGTGAAATTAGTCAAAGTCAAAATAATTACTCGTATATGACGGCAGGGCTCATTGTTTAACTGTCAATTGCTAACTTAGAAACGCACAATTTACACCCAAAAATTGCAAAAATCCTCTATAAGACTCGCCCGGATTTTAAATTTCGCGACTGTACGCCTTTCAACCACGTGCGACGAGTTTAAGAGCACGACGCGAAGCGGAGTGCTTTTAACGTCGCTAGTGCTTTAATGGCATTTATACACGTGTATCATACGCTATTTTTTGTACGACCGTAACAGAAATATAAAAACCGATCTCAATTTTTAAAATGTTTCTGCTTACTATAAACGTATCTTTTCAAAATTAGAAATATATCTACTAGAATTGCAGTTTTGAATTTGTTCTTCATGGGAACATTTGAATAACAACTTCAACGCTTTAAGATTTCGAAATTTACTATTAGGTTCCATTTCTAATTTCCTCGAAATATAATGAGTAAAGAAGGTAACTTGTAGATAGCATTTCTTTCACAGTGAATGTATTATTGCTAGTAGCTGCAGTGCTATTTTTGTGCGAGTTAAAGCATTGTCACCTGAATTGCATGTTAATTTAATGTAATGCAGAAGTGAGAGAAACTAATAGGAAAAACAATTAGTACAAAGTACAACGGAGAGGTTCATACATCATTACAAGTCGATATACTTGAATTGACCATTGCTAAATTACTAAATTAATTGTCTAATATTTAACATGGGAATTAGAACGTTATTCTATTCGTTGTGATAATGCCGATCAAATTAGTTTTCTTTTTTTTGCGAGATTTTACATTCATACATAAATATTAAAATTTATACTAATAACATTTAAAACGTAATATAATATTCTTTTTTAATGAGAGGTGTGAGATATGTCTTTTATTAAAACGATTCTCTTGTTTCAATGCCATTTTCTAGTTGCTTTTATTTTGCAAACACCATATGCGGATCTTTATTCGAAAAGATCACGATCATGCGAATATTGTGCTTCTCCAGCAGCGATTATAAGGAAGACATTAAGGGCTGTTCTTTGTTGCTGTATATGGAATAGGGGCAGAGTTATTTTGTTGATAGTCGGCGTTTAATGGATTCCCCTTTCCGGAATATCTGACGAACACGGGCTTTTGTAAGCTCCGTTGTTATCTTGAAGGTATAATATTGATTCCATGTCGTTTGCGAATGTGTCTATTTCCCTAAATAATGGCCCGGTTTATTCGTGCAACACATCTTTTCTTTGTTTTCCCAGATATCTTCCTTTATCTCTAATTCCATTCGTTTCCGTTCCACTGGTTTTATTTTCTTTTATTTGGCAATCATTCGTCTTTGCGACAGTCGGTTGTTTTGTACTCCCCAATCGCGACATTTGTCGTGCTTCCTTTGAACCAAATTTAAAATTGCCCTAAAATTCGCGCGCCACGAGCCGACTTTCGCCAAGCTTCCGAGACGCAATACCGCCAAAAGGAGGCTCCGAGAAGCTTTACATAATTACCAAAATAATTATGTCGAAATTAACTCCCTCAAATAAGGGCATAATATTCTCTTGATTTTTAATGTGGCCGAATTTATTTTCTCAGGGCTGCTGCTGGTATCTGAACTTGTGGCTTTGCCCAAAGGTGGAAATTTGCATGTTTTAATTTGGGAATATTTTATTTCGGGCAGTGGCGCATTTTAACTCGAAGTTACCTTTTGTGAACGGGTTACCGTATAATTGGGAAGACCACTTATTCAAGTATTTGAAATTATAACTTCAGTTATGTTCTTTGAACACATAAATATGGATTTGAGAAATAAAACTTGGCTAAAGGCGAATTTCTAACATAATTTCAGTTTTGAAAAATCAAGTATGCCTTGGAAATTTTCAAAAAACCTATTTTTCTGTAGATTAGCGTGCCTTTCATGTAGCAAATACGACAAAAACTTATTAAGAAAAGTTGTTTAGAATAAACATCTAGGCCCTTATACCAAAGATCAAAATCCTCGGCCAACTTTGATCTCTCACATTTTCTTTTATGTTTAGGTGTTAGGTCCCATAACAAAGAATTTTATTTTTAACAAAAACTGCCATGGAAAAACATATTTTTAACAAAGTTTTTTATTTCATAATAAAAAAACTGTTAGATATCAAATTCTTTGATTTGGGAAATAAACATAAAAGAAAATGTGAGAGGTCAAAGTTGGCCGAGAATTTTTAAATTTTGTATAGGGGCTTAGATGTTGATTCTAAACAACCTTTCTTAATAACTTTTTGTCGTATGTCACATAAAAGGCACTTTACTCTACAGAAAAATAAGTTTTTTGAACATTTCCAAGGCATACTTGATTTTTCAAAACTGAAATGCTGTTAGAAATTCGCCTTTAACCAAGCAGGGCTGAACCCCAAAAAATGAAAATTTAAATCGAGAATTTTTTACCATTTACAAGAGTCGTTTCACCTATCCGGGGACACACTGTACAATGTGAATTATATACAGTTTGCATTAAATATTAGTTGCCTAAAAAGTTGCCGTAGTAATCATAATAATTTGTGTTTTATAAAAAATTAAATAGTAAAAATTGCAGATAAATACTTTTTTAATAATTTTATCGGCATGGCATTTAATGGAATTCCTAAATTACAAATTCACAAGTAGTATGGACACATAAAATTAATACAATTGAAATAAATAAATCGATTTCCTGCAAGAAATATATTGAGTGGTGAGCGATGATGTCATCAGCATCACAGTGGAAATTGACGGTGCAAAAAATTATTGTCATTTATAATTAAAATTAGCAAAACAAAAGTTTCTGTTTACTTTTAATCAGAAATTAAACTGTTTACTTGCGTTCATACGGTTTTCATTGAAAAATGAGTTAGGTTTTAGTAATTTTGTCAGTAATACTGTATTTTTGTTTCAAAACTAAATTTGAAAAGGTAACTTCTGTTTGTAGATTTTTTTTGAAGATTGGTTCTTAATGTGCATTTTGGATTTTATACTTAAATTTGGCTTTTGAATAACTGGCAACACTGTATTTATAGCAACTTAGAAGATATTTTACTATTAAAAGGGGAGAGCAAGCTGACACGAATTATACTAAAGATTGCTTAAATGTAAGTCTGCATTCTAATCTTGTATGTAATTAATAGCATTAGTAGTTCGTTTTATAAAAAAGTAATAATTATAATGTTCAATGGTAATTCGTCTTATCTAGTTTTATACGTTGCTTAATTTCGAAGGCAAATTCTACCGATCAGTATTAGTTTTCGCTTGCGTAAGTCCATTCTACATTTTCCAACCTGGAGTATTTCTCAAGCAACGGAACAGATGCCAAAGAGGCAACTTCCACAAAAGAATACATGAATGATTAATGAAGTAATTTGGCCTCGTTAAACCTTTACCATAAACAGTATGAATACATCTAAAGTTTGGCCGCAATTAGTCGGTGCTCTGTAGTCTTCACGCAAGCATAATTGTTCCGTAATTATAGTCCATTGCGTAATCGTTATTGACAATTTAAACCGTGGTAACGACTTCTAATCGACGGTGTAAAATGCTGCAATTATGACTGTTTGACTCAGTAAATATTTTTCTAGTCAGGAATTTTTATTATGCTGTGCACTTTTATAACTTCATTGTTGAGCAATCGTGAGCGTAGTTATTTTTCAATAAGCTCGTTCTTTTTCTAGATTCCAAAGGTTTAAATATAATTGGCCGTACTTTAAAAAACCAAGCTATAAATAGCAGGTATAGTGCTCAATTTCTTGAAAATTATTTTAAAAACCACCATGCAGCCATGTTTTAACGAATATTTAGTCTGAAACTATTACCACCCGCCCCAGTATTCTCCTGATCTACTCCAGTGTACTTCTTTCTAATCTTAACATATTTTGTGTGGAAATAATTTGGTGGAATAAAAAAATTATTTCAACTACAGGTGGTTTTTACAAATTTAAATCAGTTGCCCGATAAGGCTTCTATGTAACATACGTTATAACATCGTTGAATCAAAGGAATAATATTGACAAACGCTTTTAAAATCAATTTGTTTGCTTCTGTGTAAGGTTGTGTGGTTTGTAAGTAGCTTTAAATTTATTGTAATGGTATTCTTACAAGAACAGCATAAAACTGAACTCATTCCTTTATTATTTATGCGTACCCAAAACTGTTTTAAAATATAATATCACGAACAACTCTCGAATTATGCAAGAACGCGAACTTAACTACTAAGTTTGTACTCGAATTATGTAAAATATGCCGAACAGAATTTTCAGACGTTAATTTCAACATTTAAGTTTAAACCGTGCGCCTCCCAAGTTTTCACCAAAATCCGACACCTACCATTCATCATCACAACTTAGACTAATGTACTGAATGAAACGTAACATTCCGAAAGTGGCAGTAAATAGGGGAGCGCATTAACAGAAGTGTGATCGTATTCCTCACAGCAACATATACACGAGCCCAAGTTATTGTTTCAATTAAAGCCGTGTACGCTCGCAACGTGTATTGTTGTACAAAGACAAAAGGGCCTTTGAAGCTATTACAATAACCCAAATTGATAAACTGTGTAACACCAGGGCGCAGTCTTGTCTACTTTACTGGATTTATGGCAGAACAATCAACAAACTTCTGCATTCGCCAGGTTGGCTAGGAGGGCCTAACGTGACTCGTTAAAAAGTCAAATTTGCAAGTACTTAGAAAATTAAAGTTGTTGAAGTTATAAATTGTTTAGGAAATACATTTGGTAGTATTACCCAAATTAAGAGAAGACTGGTCGTTCGTTGTTTGAAGAACACACATAATCCATGGCATGGTACAATCAGAGCATAAAAAATCTGGCGTGATACACTCCCACAACTTCCTTTTACAGTGATCTTATAATTAGCCAAAAAGTTTATTTATTTTTTAAGCATTTGTCAAAAAATTTCAAAAATTACAAATTCTACAAAAATGGTACAAAATAGAGCCTTAGTTGAAGAGACAAATTTTCTCTAAAATTTTAAGCTGAATTAAAAAATGTAATAATATACCGGGTGTTACTAAAAAAACTTGAAATAAAAACAAAATAAACCCATTTTAGAAGTATTCAACTGGTAAATCACCTACCTCACATCAATACACATTAAAAATGTTAAGTTTAAAAAAATCGTTAGAGCCGTTTTTTAAAAAATCGAAAAAAACTGAAAAATCACAAGAGTAAACACCTCCTTCCGGTTATGCGATTTTCTTCAAAAGTTTGCTGTCTCATCTACATTGTACACCAAACTTATATATGAAGTTTCATCATCATACCTCTTTTCGTTTTCTGTTCACAGACAGACACATAGACAGAGAGACAAACAGACAGACAGACCAATGAACAACATGGTTTTTGGATTCAGGGGACTCGAAAACGTGAAGATCTGTTGAAAACTGAATTTCGAATTTTTGGGGTGAATTCAATACTTCCTTTATCGTAAAAAGAAGTAAAAATGTGCATAACGTTTTGTCAGTCACTTATCCCGATAGACCAATTTCATCAATCCGAACAATTTTTAACATTATTTCAAAATTTATTTAACAACCACGGATGCGTCGAGTGTAAACACCACAAAAGAACTAGAACAAATTTTGGTTGCATAGAACATTCTCGCAATGCATTGATCTGTGCTTTTTAAATTCAACATAGGGAATATGTTCAGAGTTAAAAAAATGTCTCGGTATAATTTTGGCCCCATCCGTATAACACATAATATATAACACAAAACGTTTTCAATATTTTTTTTATTCAGGAAGTGCTTCTTAATAACGCTACATGGAATTAACTTGCCAATTTTGCAACACCCTCTATACTACCTGGTAGGGCTTTTAAGACGCAACACGGGTAATTCATACTAACAGAATGTACAGTAACCGTCAAAAAGTCGACATATGGTGAAAAACAAAAGGTGCTATTTTTCAGAAATTAAGTAAGATTTTAATGAGATTCTTTTAGTGTGTTCGTTTTAGCTAACTGAACAATCTCAAGGCCATAAAACACCTATTTTTCTTTAACTTTAGCAAAGATCTAATTATTAATTTTTTTAAAACTCCGCATACCAAGACTTAATTTTAAAATTCAATTTGTTACTTCTTTTTACAGTGAAGGTAGTATTGGATTCATCCCAAAAAATCGAAATTAAGTTTTCAACAGATCTTCACGTTTTAGAGTCTGTCTTGTCAGTCTGTGTGTGTGAACAGAATATCTCAAAAACGAAAAGAGGTATGGCGTTGAAACTTCATATATACGTTTTCTATACTATCTAGATGCGACAGAAAGCTTTTGAAGAAAATAGCATAACCGGAAGTATGGTGTATTCTCTTGTGATTTTTTGATTTTCCATAAACGGCTCCAACGATTTTTTCAAACTTTACATTTTTAATGTACCGATGGGGCCACAATTATATATAACAGCAATGAGATAACATGAACAAGAAAATAACCCGTATTGCTTGAGTAAGAGAGAGATAAACATAGTAGCAAATATGCGAGTAGGCTTGACGTCATTTTAATTAAGACAGATGTCAACCAAACATGCCTACTAAAATAATTTTTTCGTATGGCCATCTCTTTCTTACTCAAGCATTCTATTTTATTGTTCATGTTATCTCATTGCTGTTATATATAATTATGGCCCCATCCGTATATTGATTGATAGGTGATTTTCCAGTTGAATACCTATGCAATGGGTTTCTTTTGTTTTATTATTTTTTTATTAACTCCTATTTTAAATAGAACACCCGTTATATTATTAAATTTTTGAATTCAGTTTAAAATTTTAGAGAAAATTTGTCTCTTCAACTGACGCTGTATTTTGCACGGTTTCTGTAGAATTTGCAATTAATGAAAATTTTTTGGCGAATTATAAGATCACTGTAAAAGGAAGTTGTCTGCGTGTATCACACCAGATTTTTAGGTTTGCCATACAGAAGCGATGTAAAAGCAAAATTTGTTGAATTACGTATCTTAACTTTCCCGTGTATCTAGATTTATTACTGTTGATTACTATATTTTAAAGATCATCTGCATCTCTTCACTATTTACAAGTGTTCATTCTTATAATACTAAGAATAATAATAATCATAAAAGTTTTATTTCCAAAATAATATTACAAAGTCATTAATAAAGCTATTGCACAGAAAAGCCACTGCTCTACTATACATTCGCAAATAATATCAAAATTAGACCTGATTTTTACAGACTTAATGTGAATCGCGATGGTCTTAACTATTATAGGGCTGTATTTTTTAATGTCTGCTTGGTTACGTGAATGAACTTCCCCTGCCAAAATTTAAAGTTAAACTAAAAACATTTTTAATAAATGACGCTTTTTTCAGCAGAACAAGCTTGTAATTTTTTATTGTAATGACTGGTTTTAGGCATGTATTCTCGTACTCTTAAATGAATTAGGAATGTATTAGTCTTATGTGAATTGTATGTAATTTGTGTGACATTTGTTATAGTTGGCGTGTGTAAAACAAATTCTTTGTTAATGGTACAAATGAAGACTGTTTCTATAGCTAACGGCCGTCTTATTGAAAAAGTGGCCGACGATATTGTACTTTTTGCGGGTTTTAATGTCTTCTCATTAACAGTAGCTTGAACACAAAATTTGTACCGGAGGACAAAAATTAAAGAACATAAAATTTCGTATAAATTATGTTCATTAAGATGTTTTGATAAAACCATTAGTTTTCGAGAGAAAAGCCTGTTATTTTTAAAAATTTCTTTGTGTTTTCCTTGGTATGCTTATGCCATCTGATTTTACTGTATTTTAGTTTACATGATCTTTTTTGCCAGCTATTCAGCTCTGTTACTCTGCTTTAATGGAAATACTGTCCAAATACTTTGCACCTTCTGAAAACATGCCTAGTGATGCATTAACATCATCGATGGAGTGTGCCTGGTTCAAAAGTTGCCACAGGTCAAGTAGCAAAGTAATAGAGTAATATAAGGATCTGGATGCTCTATATAAGAATAGATATTGTATTTGATACACGTACGTGTCGATAAAAAGTGATGAGACCGAGTTGTGGGTAATTATACAGGGTATTTGAGAGTTTTCCATTTTTACCTTTGAAATAACTTTTGAACCTGTTGAAGTATAATATTGCTTGATTTTTCTGGGCAAAGTAAGACTTGGAAATTTTCTGTGCAATTTAAATCGGGGCTGCAACGAGTAGTCCGAATACTCGGTGCTCGGTTCAAGTTTTCACTGAGTAATGAGTACTCGGTGCTCGGTCTTATATTCACTACACGGCCGAGTAACAAAAATTAATTTAAAAAAAATAGAGGAGGGAGCGCTGTCATAAATGTCTAATTATAGTTGATGTTGTGGCACTTCCGGACCTGTCTATCTTGATATTACATAAAGCACACACTGCCACTCTTTCATCTTCGTCTAAAATGGAAAAGTATTTCCAAACCTTACTTTTTGTTTTTTATTTCACTTTCACAGGCATTGCCGTAGCACCGGCTGCACTGTCACTGTCACTTATTTTAATTTAACTCAAAAGGGTATTATATTAAATATTTTTAATTTAACCATTCATTTTTGCTTGAATTACAATCAACAAGCTCTAAAGCAGCAAACCCTGCGGACATCAGTAGTAGCAGTAGCATGGGGTATCACAGAACAATATCTCAGCATTTTGTCATTTGTGAAGTTTCTACTAGAGAGTAGACTGACTGGTAAGTGGTGAAACAGTAAGGTATTTTATCCGCAAACGTCACAAAAGTGACAACTTATTTGTCTTTATTGACAAGGTAAAAGTGTCACTTTATCTGCCTAAGCAGATAAAATAGCGACTTTTGCGTACTTTATCTGCCTAAGCACACAAAATCGTTGCCCTCTTTCTTTCTATGTTTGTTCGCTATCTCCTCCGAAGATACTGGACCGATTAAATTGTATCATGGCTTAAAATTTTTCTAATTTTTAGGCATAAATCGTAGGCCGGTTTTTATTTTCAAAAAGAGTACGAAAAAGTTTTAATTTAAACCTTTAAGCAGCAGATCCGAGCATCTGTCGCCGTGGTTTATGGTGTGACAGCAGCTGTGGCCGTGTGCTATTAGCTCGGGTGAATCAGTATGTTCATATATCATTACAGTAGCGTGCGTCTGTCACGCGGGTGGCCTGGGTTCGATTCCCGGCCGATGCATCCTTTTTTTAAAATCTATATTAATGAAATTTACCTGAATACGTTTGCGGATAAAATAGTATATGTTATTCGGAGTAAAAGTGACTTTATGTGGCTTAGCTGAATTATTTGCCTCACTAACGTTCGGCTAAATAAACTTCAGCTTCGCCACATAAAGTATCACTTTTACTCCTAATAACATAATCTACTATTTCGTTGCCTAACTGATCAAAGCGTATTAAAAGATAACACATTTTGCTACTCGGCCAATGCTCTAAGCCGAGTACTCGGTACTCGGTCAAGTAAATAAATAGGGCTCGTAGCAGCTCTCATTTAAATATGTCACAGTGGAACGTTATGGTGTTTAATAACGTGCGTTCTGTATTCGCCGTTTTTATCAACAAAATAATTCTTACATCGCAGTTCGAGGTTGATTATCATTACTGGTCTTAGGAAAAACATCAAAGTCCATTACACAGCCCAAAAGTCACTGTTTTGGCAGTAATATACTCGAAAAACGTAATAGGATCTTACTTTTTTTAAATCACAAGGGGTTACTGTACATTCTGACTGGTACGCCTCAATGTTTCGTGAGAGTTTTGGCTTAGCTCTCTAAGAATTTGATGGTTTTTATGACTAATGGTGACCACTAGCCATACATCAAATGCAGTATTAACAGCTGTAAGGTAGTTTTCTGTGAAAAAATGATATCAAGAAGAGGCGACATCAGTTGGCCTTTCAGAAGCCTGGACGTAACTCCAGTCGATCTTTTATGGGGCTATCTCAAAAGTCGTGTCTATAACAACGCTCCAGCGAATTTTCTCCAACTCAAGAAACGCATTCGACAAGACATTGAAGCCATTACACCAGACCTCTGCCCCCGCGTAATAGAAAATGGAGCAACACGTAGATGATTTATTTTTTCACACATGAATTTCCAAGATATGTAGTTTTAAGTTCTAAATAAAGTTATTGAAAAAAAATTAATGATAGCTGATCTAAATAGAATCAAACAGGTGCAAAACTCTCTGAGACACCCTCTATTTTATGAAAGTGAAACATACAGTCCGGTGGCAAGAATAACAAAGAAGTGATGCAGTTACTTTGCAAAGAATGGCAATATTAACAGTATCTCCAACAGTTGAATATATGAGTGTTGAGTATATTGTAACTTGGGAAGAAAGGTGTTATAAAATCATAAGTGAAAAGGTACAAGAAGCTCCTGATTTGACATGTCTAACACGACTTCAACTTCGCGTACATTATACTCTTGTGCTTGGATTCAGAGAGATAATAATTATAAGCTCTGTATACACTGATATTTCGGTGATCACACTGTTTGCTGTAGAAGAAGAGTTGAGGAAGTACCAGGGATCAGTATTTCTGAAATGTGGATCTAGTAACTGGGTCAAGTACTACAACGTTAGCCAGATGCATATTTTCCAAGGTAAGGAGGAAGTGTGTAGAGCACTGCCTGGAATGAATTCACTTGGGGTGTGATGCAGAGAGTACTTTTTTTGGCAAAGGAAAATCAGCGTACAAAATAATGAATACCCAAATCTTATAAGTACTCTTGGTACTGCAGATGACGTACTAGAGCAGGGGTCGGCAAACTACGGCCCGCAGGCCATATCCGGCCCGCCGTCTGTTTTTAATCCGGCCCGCGGGTTAATACTGTTTTTACAAGAAAAAATTGAAAATAAATCAAATTACAAGCTGTAACCTCTGACATGCATAATATATGAAAATTATCTTTTGCTGCAGACACCATGGGATATCTTAACGAATTTAACTTAAAATTACAGGGACAAACAGTGCTCATATGTGAACTGTATTCTATCGTAGTTATATCGCCAAAAAATTGCATTGTTTGAAACACAAATCACATTAACCAAGTTTGACCATTTTCCATGCTGTAAAAATTTTCTAATATTACCGAAATCCTCATTCCCAAAAAAATTCGAGACGGATATATTTTCTGAACTTAAACTACACTTACAACAGCGGCGTTTTTCGGATCTTGATGCAAGTCCAAAAGACATTTCCATATTTCAAAATTCATTTGGCTGTGCAATTGAGGAGCTTCCGTCAGACCTTTAATTGGAAGCGATTGAACTGCAAAATGATGATATGCTAAAAATGAAATTTAAAGAAATGGATCTAACCCAATTCTATAAATATATTTCGGAAGATAAATACGGCCAGTTAAAATCATATGCTCGGGGATTTATATCTGTATTTGGGGGTACTTATCAATGTGAAAGGATATTTTCAACAATGACCAATGTAAAATCGCAATACAGATCATTATTAACAGATGACCATTTGCAAACAATTTTAATGATAGGATGTACTAATTTCTAACTTCAGTATAATGAAATATTATCTCAGGAAAAACTATTACATTCATCGCATTAGTACAAAATGTAACCACTTCTATAATTAGGCCAGTCGACAAGTACATTTTAGCGGGAATAATTCCGGACAAGCTGGAATAAATTTTAATCTGTTCTGTTGGGACTCAGAAAATATATATTAATTTTGCACCCCTTGACAGGCCCGGATTTGACCGCTATGCTTAAAAAAAGGTCTAAATTTTTATATTTTTCCTAATATTAGTGAATATCTCGATTAGTATCAACTTTTGAGCAAAATACGTAGTTATCAAAATTAAAGAAGAGTAAATTCTCTACAAAAAATATTCTATACATTTTTGTCATACATTCGCTTGTTTCGAATTCATAGGCGTCGAAATATTTTCTTTTCGAGCATTTGCTTGTTACTTTCTTTTACGATAAAAGAATTATTGGATTCACCCCAAAAATTCGAAATTGAGTTTTCAACAGATCTTCACGTTTTAAAGTCCCCTGAACCCAAAAAACATGTTTTTGTTCATTGCTCTGCCTGTGTGTCTCTCTGTCTGTGTGTCTGTTTGTGAGCAGAATATCTCAAAACGAAAAGAGGTATGACGTTTAAACTTCATATATAAGTTTTGTGAACTATCTAGATGCGACAGCAAGATTTTGAAGAAAATCGCATATCCGGAAGTAGGTGTTTACTCTTGTGATTTTTCAGTTTTTTTGGATTTTTTCAAAAACGGCTCTAACGATTTTTTTCAAACTTTACAATTTTATTAAATTTTTAATGTGTATTGATGTGAGCTAGGCAATTTTCCAGTCGAATACCTCTAAAATGGGTTTCTTTTGTTTTCTTTTCCATTTTTTTTTTATTAACTCCTATTTCAAATAGAACACCCAGTATATTATTACATTCTTGAATTCAGCTTAAAATTTTAGAAAAAATGTGTCTCTTGAACTAACGCTCTATTTTGTATGGTTTCTGTACAAATTGCAATTTTTGAAAATTTTTGACAAATGCTTGAATGTATGTACCTATGTATGTATGTATAATCGATAACCTCGTTTTACCTTGCGGTGTAGAGGCTGGTGCTTTATGTGCTTGCATCTGGCGGTACAATGCTCAACTTGTCCGGGATTCTGGATACAAAGTTAAAGATTAGAAATCAAATTTTGTACTCGCTTCCACACCACCTAGAGGTAGAGTACTCGGAGAGTTTTTTTAAGTGGTATCCCCAATAGGCCTAATCCACTATTCCAACTTTGCTAACTTCAAGTTTCTTTTGAAGTTGACTGCTCATCAATTTTTTTTGCCTTTTTGATGTTGGTGGTTGTTCAATATCACTTTGACTTTCAACAATATCTGTCTCGTGTTCCGAATTTGCTTCATAATCTTGGGAATGTTCTATTGATTGTTCTAGATCGATGTGCAAGTCTTCTTCGTCGTCTTCGTAGTCTACTTCGATCACGTCCACAGTATTCAAACAAGATTTGCCCTGACAGAAACCACATATTACTGAGCAATGAAAACCTGCTTTGCGACAGCTACAAGATACATTACAACCTTTGGCGCATTTACAAGAAATTAGTTTCAGTAATTCTTGGGGAGCTGCGTCTTGTACAGTGGGAATGGGCATTAATCCATTCTTTGAATTTCTCCAACCCCACTCTAAAGGTGATTTTTCGTTTCTATACCATAGCTGAATTTGGTTGTAAGTACGGAACGAGTGCAAGCGAGCTGCGTCTTTGGTTGGTGGTAATGATGCTAGATTTGGTAAACTTCTATTAATAGATTGTACGAAACACTGGTATCTATACCTGTTCAATGGTACACAGTGTGTTGATCCATATAGAAGAAGAAGAAATTGTTCTCCCACTTTATCTATTTACTCTGGGGACGCGTTTGGGTCTTTGAAAATTTGAACAGCCTTTTGTAAGTTTTTCTCTTTCTGTAGAAGTTTAACGAATTTCATTTTCCCCTGCCTGTATAGTGCGGAAACAGTATCGCAACCACTAAATGCATGCAGAAATAAAATGTTGTCCCTAGTTGAATCATCCGAAATTACTCCCGCTAACGGCAATTTCAAAAGACTTATCGATTGGCCTATTAGCCAAAACTTGATTTTTAATCTTTAACTTTGTATCCCGAATCCGGGGCAAGTTGAACATTGTACCGCCAGATGCAAGCACATAAAGCACCAGCCTCTACACCGCAAGTATTATACATACATACATACATACAAGCATTTGTAAAAAAAAATCAAAAATTGCAATTTGTACACAAACCGTACACAATAGAGCGTTAGTTCAAAAGACAAATTTTCTCTAAAATTTTAAACTGAATTCAAGAATGTAATAATATACTGGGTGTTCTATTTAAAATAAGAGTTAATAAAAAAAATGGAAAAGAAAACAAAAGAAACCCATTTTAGAGGTATTCGACTGGAAAATTGTCTAGCTCACATCAATACACATTAAAAATTTAATAAAATTGTAAAGTTTGAAAAAAATCGTTTAAGCCGTTTTTGAAAAAATCCAAAAAAACTGAAAAATCACAAGAGTAAACACCTACTTCCGGATATGCGATTTTCTTCAAAATCTTGCTGTCGCATCTAGATAGTTCACAAAACTTATATATGAAGTTTAAACGTCATACCTCTTTTCGTTTTGAGATATTCTGCTCACAAACAGACACACAGACAGAGAGACACACAGGCAGAGCAATGAACAAAAACATGTTTTTTGGGTTCAGGGGACTTTAAAACGTGAAGATCTGTTGAAAACTCAATTTCGAATTTTTGGGGTGAATCCAATACTTCTTTTATCGTAAAAGAAAGTAATAAGCAAATGCTCGAAAAAAAGATATTTCGACGCCTATGAATTCGAAACAAGCGAATGTATGACAAAAATGTATAGAACATTTTTTGTAGAGAATTTACTCTTCTTTAATTTTGACAACTACGTATTTTGCTCAAAAGTTGATACTAATCGAGATATTCACTAATATTGGGAAAAATATAAAAATTTAGATCTTTTTTTAAGCATAGCGGTTAAATCCGGGCCTGTCAAGTGGTGCAAAATTAATATATATTTTCTGAGTCCCAACCGAACAGATTAAAATTTATTCCAGCTTGTCCGGAATTACTCCCGCTAACAGCCATTTTAAAAGACTTATCGACTGGCCTAAATACGTTTATTAATAGATGGAAATATTTTATTCGTTTTTTTGTGTTGGCATGTATAGTATGTATATATAAATATTATGTAAAAATATCACTTCCTAATAAAAAAATTAACCTGTTTTATATTGCTCTATGAGTAGAACTGCCCATGTACCTGTCTTCGAGTTTGCGACCTGGCCCGCCGAGCCTACAAATTTTAAGTTCTGGCCCTTTCCAAAAAAAGTTTGCCGACCCCTGTACTAGAGGAACCTAAGAAATAGCTTCAGACGTAGTTCTACTATAGAAAGCAATAGTTCACTGCGAAAAAATTATGCAAACTGACGTTCCACAGCAGGTTGTTGTACAAACGAGTTTAGCTATAATAATTGCTGTTGCGTCGGATGTTCGTGTTAAAGAAAGAAAAAGGCAGCAGAGATTTATGAAAGATTGGTTAAAGAAAAGATCTCTTTTTAACCACGCTAATCTCAAACAACTTCAGTTGAGTTTACTTTCACACTTCCGGCAACTGACGGTGTAAATCAATAAACTCACTCAAAATTGTCGTTATTTATAAAATTGGCCATTTTAAAAACACTACATTCTACTTACACGCCTGAAAAGAAACTGCAGTTATTGCACAAAGCACATAAGGGTCAGTGGAAATTCATAGCCTCCTCCCGTGTAGAAACACGCTCTACCATCATGCTAGATGAGGGAAGTACCAGGCTCTCGTTTGGAAGAAGTGTTTACACGTTGCGCCAATCTTCGAGCTCCAGAAAATATAGTAGGATTTCTGGAACGGCGAGTGACGGAAGAGTTTGTCTGGAAGTACAGTGGATGAACTGTCTTTCTGCTCCTGAAGCTGTTTTGGAACTGATGGTATATTCATGACCAACAAATTTGTCATGGTATCATGTCGGTGTATTTATAACAACATCAAATGTACAGACATTTGCAAACTCTTTCAACTATGAAGAAGTTAGTGTTTTGGACACACTGATTATTATTAGTTCATAAATATGTGTACCTTATCAGTATATTTCAACTGTAAATAATAAAAAGTTTAATTTAAAAAACACCGTATACATTTACAAATACATAACTCCTAAACAGTTGATCCAACAAAGAAAAGTTAGTACATTGAATTTCTGTAACACTTTATGCTCTACAATATTATTTTAGTTCGTGTTTTCAATAGGAGGACCCGTTTAAGAAATAATTTGAAGAAAACTAAACTGGACTCGTATGGCGGCCATTTTTCAATATGGCGGTTATAAGACACTCCCGGATTTCAGTGTATCATGAATAAATGAACACCTTAGATCATTATGAATCTAAAAAGGTATATATGATCAAGTTCGCAGAAATGAAACCAATTACATACTTAATTTGAAAGATATTTTTCGTGAAGCATGAAAATGAAAAGAAGTAGTGATGGGACTATTCGAATGCAAATTACTACAGTATTCGATTCTTGCAAGATCTCGAATGCATTCGATTCTTTTGAGTGTATTCGAATGCTTCGAATCGAATACTTAATCGGCGTTTGTAAATCTCGCCGGGCGTGATCTCGATTCCGATCTGAATGCTGAATTCGAATGCATCGGCGCTTGGCGGCGGTTGGTACTCTGTTTTGCACTCGAATCGTTTCAGATTCAGTTTTCACTAGCACAGCGCTGGGTATCATATGAGTTTAGACTAATATTACCACACAGACTGAAGATTGCACACTCAAACGATACAGCACCACCAAAATCACTAATGCAACTAAAAATCTACTAAAAATTTCAACAGATACATGGAAAGGAAAGAGAAACAAACGCTGGGGTTGTCTTAATAATGTATGTTAAAGAAATACATATAGGCCTGTAAACAATAAAAAAACTTTTATAAACGGCCCCTTTCTCATATTCATTTTCGGTACTATAAATTTAACATATAAGTATTACAAAAGAAATATACGTTATTAATAGGGTAAGCTGAACCGCCTACAATCAAAACAAATTTTTATTTTTGTTTTGTGCACGTGCAGCGTCTCGGTATCCCTGGCAGGGCCGTAGCTACCACCGGGGCAGCCGGGGCAGCGCCCCGGGGCCCCGGAACATAAGGGGCCCCCGAAAGATGAGAATTTTTTTTTACGAAATTGTTTTAAAAAATTATTGAACCAAACCTGAGAAAATGAGCAGCAACAAGGAATTTGCACATCTGTTAATAATTGATCACAGCTCACTTTCGCCAACTTATCCTGATGTGTCTACAGCATGTATTATGTATTTGACAGTTCCAGTGACGGTAGCTAAGGTCGAACGGTCATTTTCAAAACTGAAATTGATCAAGAATTACATACGAAGCACCTTGGGACAGGAAAGGCTCAGCAATCTAGCTTTGCTTTCAATTGAAAATGATAGAGCCCAACAAATTAACTTTGATAAAGTAGGTAATCAATGACATCTTGTAAAATAGTTATTTACGTTATAAGACCGGAAAATGACTTATTAAAATACGAGTTTAGATTTTTACAGACGAGGCGAGGAACGAACCGAGTCGGGAATTTCTAAACAAGTAATTTAATAATATTTTACGGTCGTGTATCGTACAATGTTTTATTTCATACAGTTTTATACAATATGTTCATTAAAAAAGTCCATAAGGGGCGGTTGTGGAAATTCAAACGTATGAATAGTATATTGGTGACACTGTAAGGCTATGTCAAATTCGAGGTTATCAGGTTAGATTTTGCGCCACTCTGCGTCAAAACTGACGGAAAATCTAACCTGATAGATAACCTCGAATTTGACATAGCCTTACAGTGCCACTAACATATTATTCAGTAGTTGCCTAGCAATACTTTCCGGCCTTGTGACGTAATGTTCCACTTTACGGACTCAAATTAATGATGTAAAGTCGTATTTTCCGGACAGTATGAAATAAAAGTTAGGAAACAGAATTTAATGTGATCCAGCTTTCAGTTAAAACTAAACCTGTGTAGACTTAGAATATTGTAACTTTGTAAGTTTTATATGCATGCTTGCATGTCATATAACGGGTGGTACGCCTGGTGCAAAAGTTTTTACTTCGCGATAGGCTCCTTCTGCGTGAACTAACGACTACCGCTAAATTAATACTAATAACCGGGACCGCTGCAGTATAAGGCTAACGCTTTTTATATTAAACTGAATGTGACAAGTAAATATGTGTTTTGTCTGTTTTAAATGTCCATTCCTCTATCCTAACAAAAAACAACACCAAATAGCAACCATATTAAAAAAGGCTTACTAAATGAAAGTGGTGTAGAGGTAAAGGGGAAGATAACGTGGGGCCCCATAATTATTTGTTGCCCCAGGGCCCCCAAGCCTGTAGCTACGGCCCTGATCCCTGGTTGTGCGTGCCGCCGAGTCGAGGTCACACCTCACCACTTCCCAATACGAGAGCGAGCGCACAACTCGATTCTGTATTCGGAAGTGCGATTTTGCATTCGAATTGCTTGCATTCGAACGCAAGAGAGCACAACTCGATTCTGTATTCGGAAGTGCGATTTTGCATTCGAATTGCTTGCATTCGAACGATCATTCGATTCTCAAAAGTATTCGAATGCGATGAATTCGATTCTGAAAAGTATTCGATTCTGCCCATCACTAAAAAGAAGTATTTGTTCCTGAACTGAGCACTCACATTTTATTTTCCTAGTGAAGAATAGGAAAGATGACTAAGAAAATGTGTTTACACTAGAATCTTAATTACAATACTAAACAGGAACGGATAACAGAATTCCGTAATTACCGCAAATAGCGCAACAAACGCAGCGAATGCGAGTTCCATCCGGTAAATTGGTTTTAACCAAACCAATTTACAGTGCAAGTGCAGTAAGGTTTAATTTTGCACAAGTATCCGAATTACGTCGCCAAATTAATCCGTCGCAGTTTACATGAAATTCATTAAATCGTTAAACTAGTCTGGATTAAACAAATGTGCAATGTAGACCGGAACCGTCCCTTTCCTGCTCCGAGCGCTTCTTTGTATTTTACGGGCGGTAAAAATTGATATTTCGTCACTATTAACCATCCATCATGCATTTACATACAATGTTCGCTACTTCCAACCTTAGCGAGTAACAACGTCACACTAACATATAAAACTGAAATGGGAGAACATTATATCGAAGCTCGGTTATTTCGCACGGCGAGCTTTACGAGCTATGCAAATGGCAGTTGACATCGATTTTCGGAGTTCCTGAGAGATTCTGTGACAATACAATGTTGCTAGTTGGCATCCAGGTTACACCGGCGCCCATGAATTAATATTTCGCCGTGCTTCGTCGCTGCAGACCCGAAAATCTTGGGGCAATGAAAATCTGATCCCTTGGTAATTATTCTAATTGGCAATTTAGATGCACAGCCCAAATTCGATAAAAAGCAAATCAGCTATTTAAAAACAGTCTTTTCAGCAAGTTAATTTCCTGTAAGGGATATATCCTCCACCCTAGAACGGCAGCAAAAACGACTCTTCAAATTGATTTTGTTTTTCTTGGAGGGCATTTTGTAACTACGCCTCGTTTCCAAAACAGCCCCGGATTGTTTTCGCCGCGCTGAATGGTGTACAAATTACTTATTACCAAAATCTGTACGTTTTACAGATCTTGGTGTTAACATATTAAAGAAGCCATTGCGTTCTCAAAGTGTTGAACATTTAAGAGTTTAATTAGCTGAACGATGCTGTGCATGTGAATGTCTTTACATATATACCGGATGTTTCAAATTCAAGCCTCAATATGGATATATCGCTTCTCTCAATAAATAGATGAGTAGGTTAATTTTGATATTTTTTTAGTTTTTTGATGAAAATGCTTACTTATGTAACAGTTAATTGAATAGAATTGAAACTTTCGAATTTTGTTTGTAGTTTAATGAAGCATATGAAAATTTCCTACTAGCAACAACCATCAAATGAATGTTTGAAATGTGCACTTTTGTTTTTGATTGTTTCAGCAACATACCTTATGATGAGATTAACTATATCGACATACGGTATACGATATATCCATTTTCAATTTATTTACTAATGACTTGGAATTTTTTCATAACGCTGATAATAGCTATTTGTGCAACAAGTGCTAAAAGTGGACGTTTCTGCACGAGACATGAAAATTATGAAACGAAGCTGAAGGCCTTAAATTTACTGTTATTAACCCATAAATGTCGATTTAACAAAGGTTTGCATTTATGACAATTATAATTTATGTCATAATAAAGAGATGGCCTTGACGCGCAGGTGAATGTTTCTGCAGCCAGTAGCTGTCAAAGTCAGTAATCAAAGATAATTATAAATGTATAAATTTTACTTTATTCATTACATAATGCTTTAATTATTTTAAAAAAACACTTTACCTCTAATGAAAGAAGTCACTGGAATAACTTTATAACCTCATTTCCAGTTCAAAATTCTAAATTCGACTCCAGCTGTTTAGCACATGGGCTAAAAGTAAACAGCTGATTTCCTTTTTAACACGGTAATTTATAAAACGTCATTTTTAGTGAAAAAAGCTAGCGCTAAAGGCCTACTTTTAGTAGTGGTCGTAGAAAAAACTATTTTCCCGTTTAAATAATTGAAGTTCCATAAGAAACTAATTGGTTAGAAATTAGATAGAGCTAAAATAATTAGTTTGCAAAGCTAAGTACCGATATGAATGGCGTTTAACAAAAGGTATAACTAGTGATGAAATTTTCGCGAGAGGGGCTGATATCGGTAGCTATCTGTCACTTTTGCTTGAGTTTGAGAGTTTGGATTTATAATTTTAAGATGAAGTGATGCTGGCCTATGCTTTTAATTACTACAAAAAAAGTTGTGAGTAGAACAGTTGGGTAGATAGCGGCCATTTTGTGTTGGGACATGGCGGCCATCTTGTTTAATCGGATCAATTAAAAGTCAATTAAACCGCGAATTAAACCGCGAATCAGATGCTCTAATTAATGTCGCGGATTGACCTAATTATTTTTGATGTGTGCTACTGATTAAATTACGCATTAGATTTTTTAATTTGCTTCTGGAATTACGCGTCGGACTTCGGCGGCCATCTTGGATTTCTGGCGGGAATATTTGAAATTTGAATTTTTTCCGATTTTTTTCTAAGTTTAATTTTTTGAATTTGAATTTCCCGGGAGTGTCGGCCATCTTGGTGCGCGCGCACTTCTCACGGCGGTTGTTTTTAAATTTGAATTTTCGCGGAAATATTTGAAATTCAAACTGGTGGATCTATTTCGCTCTTCGAAGCTGCTGTCTCTCTCTTGCATTCACTCGTGGAAATATTTAAATTTAAAAAAATCTCAGGCCGACCGAGGATTTGAACGCTCTACGTTCGTGTTGCACAAATTTAGCTACATCCATTAGTGCCGCTAGACCACGGAGTGCTACGGGATTTAAAGGGTTTGAACAAAACGCCATTTCGCAGCTCTGAAGTCACGCCGCTCGACTTTTAAACAAATTATTTTTTCGAATATATAAAATATAAGAACGGAATTGTGTAGCTTGATGTGATTAAAGGTATATGCAATTTTTAAAAAATTGACTTCGCCCGCGATTTCGTCATAATTAATTATTTTATTTTTATCGTTAGGCCCGGTATTACAAAACAGTCAGTGAAAGTTTGCACTTCGGATTCTGCGAATATAGTCCTGAAATAGTTTAAAAATATACTCAAAAATGAATTACTTATTTTATATAGCGAGATCATAATTACGCGGCGGTTATTTTCAATTTTCAACATAAAATGTGTAATTATTCGCAATGGTTTTTGCAGCACAGACAATGGAATTTGCTATGATATCACCGACTCTGTAGAACTTTCTATTTCGTCATCCTCAAATGGCTTAACCGGTCGCATATTTGAGTTCGCTAGATGGCACAACGCGGACCTGGAATGCCGGGCTCTGATTGGTCGCCAACTTCGTGTCCTTCTTGAATGACGTTTGAATTTGAACCGATGATTCTTATTAGTTTTAATTTTATTGTAATCTTTTTTTACTTACGTAAGTGCACTTGTTGCATATTAGCACCAATAAATATCTATCTATCTATAGATAAACAGACAAGATTTACCCTGTTTTGGTGTTAAGAAATCATCCGATTCAGAAACTACTTAAGCTGAATTGTATGAAACAATAAATAAGTAGTTATACTTATTTATTATTTTGAATTTCGTTGTCTTTTAATACGTGTTGGAGTCGCTGCTTATATTATTTTCTTGCAAAGCTACTGCAGTTTGTGTTGATGTACTTTAAAAGATCTATGAAAATTTATTTTTGTTATAACCTAAATTTTGTTTTCAATTGTATTATGTTCATATTATTTTTGGAATGTTTTAGCGCTAATATATGAGTGACTTAACAAATATTTGTCTGTTATTTTAATTTTAAAAAAAGCTTCCTGCGATGTCCCATGGCTGGAGTCGAACCAGCGATCACAGCAAAAAATTTCCATTAAACGATGCTAGTTACAGTTTAAAAAGGACAGACCAGATCTAAAAGAACACGAGTTGATGTCGAGACTAGAGAGAGAGATCCGGCAACAATGTACCTATTCAGAAAATATAACCTTAAACTGAAAACAACCTAACCTAGCAGAAAAAGTGTCAGTTTGCATTAGGGGAGTTTAGTTGCCGCAGAGGTACTGCCAACAAAATTACTAGATGGTCATACAGCATCTCACATAAATTTTCACAAAAATCGACATCATGTCATATAAATTATACAAAAACTGTCATCATGTCACTTGAAATTATATAAAAAACGACATTTTTACTAAACACACGACGAAAATTGAACAAAAATCACACAATTACAAGCCATCTCACATAAATTTTCACAAAAATCGACATCATGTCATATAAATTATACAAAAACTGTCATCATGTCACTTGAAATTATACAAAAAACGACATTTTTACTAAACACACCACGAAAATTGAACAAAAATCACGCAATTACACGCCATCTCACATAAATTTTTACAAAAATCGACATCATGTTACATAAACTATGCATAATTTTGCAAATGTTTTACACTTTTTATAAAATGTGTCGCTCAAAATTAAAAGAAATCACAATTTTTAAATTATATCACGCCATTATGAAATCGTAGATTGATTTTTTTGAAATTTTACACTTTGTAACTGTAAAATAACTTCAAATACTAATATTTTAGCTTTAGATTTTGTAATTATTGCAGATTCGTGAAAAACAAAAGCAGAGTAGAAATAAAAAACACAAACACTTTGTAATAAACAAATATATTGTTCTTATTTCGTATAATACTTAATAATATAAATATAAATGTACAGCAGAATGTCTTATTTCTAAAAATTCGCTAGCAATTTACAAAACTGTAGTTTGAGGTGCACGACATTTCAAATTAAAAAGACTGCAAGTAATAAAATCAGAATTTCATTGTGTAATTTTAAAGTTTAAGATGCACCCAATCTAGAATTCCCTTCGTTTTTGGTGATGATGACATCTGCCTTAGAGGCGTTTTTCTAACGGCCCTTTTTTGGAGGCGTTTCCTTATCGATGTTCTTCTGACTGAACCTTTTTGATGTGGACTTGGATGAGTAGCTGGTGTTTTTAATTTATATTCTAAATCAGACTCGCAGTTATCAGTTTCCATTCCGGTTTTTCCTATAGTACCAGTCAGGGTTGGCTTCTTTTGCTGTTTAGGTTTAGCTAGCAGCACATTAGGAACGTTAAGGTCTTTGATGTAATCAGCAAACTGTAGGCGTCCGGGTGGATTAATAGTTTTTCGAGGCCGCAGAATGTCGTGAATTAAATCGACTATGTTAGACGCCGGTAAAATTTCACCCTTTATAGTAACGGTGCCCTTGTGATCCCAGTTCACATCGCTTGAGGTACTCAAAATGCGTAGGAAAACTTCAGCTTTTTTCTTAAAAGTTTTGGGAAGTGTAGATAAAATAACGGCATTTGATAGGCTGTCACTGGTTGTTTCAATAGGTATTTTGATTGGCTGCCGCGCCTGGTTTGTGAAATGAAGGAATCGTTGTAAAACCTGATTGTACTGGATCCATTTATCGTGATCAGTTAATTTAGACTTTAAAACTTTTTGCATTTCGTCATCAAGCTGTGATAATATATTTTTCTCCGCATCATCGCCAGACTTAAGACGTTGGACAAATTCCGGCGATACAATCAACATCTTCCGCTCTTTGTCCATTTTAGTCGAAAAGGAGCTCAGTCGTTTGTTCTGGTAGAGCCGTCGTGAATAAACTAGCTTAAAATCAAGACTTTCATAATAAATATATAAAAAAATATGACAGGTACGGGAATCGAACCCGTATTCTCTCTCGAGATCAGAACTTGAATCTGACGCCTTAACCATTCGGCCAACCTGCCTCCCTATATAAACGAGCACTCTCTGCATAATTAAGAAAAACATATAGTTTAAAAAGCCTTCTGCATGCAATTTCAAACAATATTTCATATAAATTAAGCCATGTACAAATTTCTAAATCGGTTTTGATATATATTTTATCGAAAGACTTGACCCTCAGCTACCGTTTTATTATTTGTCGTGATTCGTCATCGATGAATTTTACAAGTGCCAACCTGTCTGCTGTGTGACGTACGTAATGTATCCACCCCTTTTTATTTTAAAATTCTATAAAAACAGAGGCCCGACTGATGCCGCACTAACACGTTTTAAACCATTGTACTCTGTTACCTGATGCGGCAGCAGTTTGGACCTCTGATTTTATAGAATTTTAAAATAAAAAGGTATGGAAACATTGCGTGCGTCACATCGCAGGCAGGATGGCACTTGTAAAATTCAGCGATGACGAATCACGACAAATAATAAAACGGTAGCTGAGGGTCAAGTCTTTCGATAAAATATATATCAAAACCTGATTATTAATTTATATGAAATATTGTTTGAAATTGCATGCAGAAGGCTTTTTAAACTATATGTTTTTCTTAATTATGCAGAGAGTGCTCGTTTATATAGGGAGGCAGGTTGGCCGAATGGTTAAGGCGTCAGATTCAAGTTCTGATCTCGAGAGAGAATACGGGTTCGATTCCCGTACCTGTCATATTTTTTTATATATTTATTATGAAAGTCTTGATTTTAAGCTAGTTTATTCACGACGGCTCTACCAGAACAAACGACTGAGCTCCTTTTCGACTAAAATGGACAAAGAGCGGAAGATGTTGATTGTATCGCCGGAATTTGTCCAACGTCTTAAGTCTGGCGATGATGCGGAGAAAAATATATTATCACAGCTTGATGACGAAATGCAAAAAGTTTTAAAGTCTAAATTAACTGATCACGATAAATGGATCCAGTACAATCAGGTTTTACAACGATTCCTTCATTTCACAAACCAGGCGCGGCAGCCAATCAAAATACCTATTGAAACAACCAGTGACAGCCTATCAAATGCCGTTATTTTATCTACACTTCCCAAAACTTTTAAGAAAAAAGCTGAAGTTTTCCTACGCATTTTGAGTACCTCAAGCGATGTGAACTGGGATCACAAGGGCACCGTTACTATAAAGGGTGAAATTTTACCGGCGTCTAACATAGTCGATTTAATTCACGACATTCTGCGGCCTCGAAAAACTATTAATCCACCCGGACGCCTACAGTTTGCTGATTACATCAAAGACCTTAACGTTCCTAATGTGCTGCTAGCTAAACCTAAACAGCAAAAGAAGCCAACCCTGACTGGTACTATAGGAAAAACCGGAATGGAAACTGATAACTGCGTACATCAAAGACCTTAACGTTCCTAATGTGCTGCTAGCTAAACCTAAACAGCAAAAGAAGCCAACCCTGACTGGTACTATAGGAAAAACCGGAATGGAAACTGATAACTGCGAGTCTGATTTAGAATATAAATTAAAAACACCAGCTACTCATCCAAGTCCACATCAAAAAGGTTCAGTCAGAAGAACATCGATAAGGAAACGCCTCCAAAAAAGGGCCGTTAGAAAAACGCCTCTAAGGCAGATGTCATCATCACCAAAAACGAAGGGAATTCTAGATTGGGTGCATCTTAAACTTTAAAATTACACAATGAAATTCTGATTTTATTACTTGCAGTCTTTTTAATTTGAAATGTCGTGCACCTCAAACTACAGTTTTGTAAATTGCTAGCGAATTTTTAGAAATAAGACATTCTGCTGTACATTTATATTTATATTATTAAGTATTATACGAAATAAGAACAATATATTTGTTTATTACAAAGTGTTTGTGTTTTTTATTTCTACTCTGCTTTTGTTTTTCACGAATCTGCAATAATTACAAAATCTAAAGCTAAAATATTAGTATTTGAAGTTATTTTACAGTTACAAAGTGTAAAATTTCAAAAAAATCAATCTACGATTTCATAATGGCGTGATATAATTTAAAAATTTTGAGCGACACATTTTATAAAAAGTGTAAAACATTTGCAAATTTTTCAACGAAATTGTGTGTTTTATTCAGGTTTATGTTAATTTGTGATAAACATACATATATTTTGTATAATTTCGAGTGTTATGATGGCAGTTTTGTAAAATTTTAAGTGAAATGACGGGGCCAGAACATTTTTTCAACAAAATTACGTGTTTTTATTCAAATTTATGTTAATTTGTGAACAACATATATATATTTTTCAATGAAATTGCGTGTTTTGGTGGTGTCAGAATATTTTTTTTCAACGAATTGCGCGTTTTTATTTAAAAATTATGTTAATTTGTGGTCAACATACATATATTTCCGTCAAAAGTATAAGATTTTTTGAATTTTGTTTATCGAAATGATTGTGTTAGTAGATTTTTTCAATGAAATTGCTATTTCTTTTAATTTTGAGCGGTGCATTTTATAAAAAGTGTAAAACATTTGCAAAATTATTTACAGCCAGAACATTTTTTCAACAAAATTACGTGTTTTTATTCAATTTATGTTAATTTGTGGACAGCATATATATATTTTTCAATGAAATTGCGTGTTTTGGTGGTGTCAGAATATTTTTTTCACCGAATTGCGCGTTTTTATTTAAAAATTATGTTAATTTGTGGTCAACTAACATATATTCCCGTCAAAAGTATAAGATTTTTTGAATTTTGTTTATCGAAATGATTGTGGTAGTAGATTTTTTCAATGAAATTGCTATTTCTTTTAATTTTGAGCGATGCATTTTATAAAAAGTGTAAAACATTTGCAAAATTATTTACAGCCAGAACATTTTTTCAACAAAATTACGTGTTTTTATTCAATTTATGTTAATTTGTGGACAGCATATATATATTTTTCAATGAAATTGCGTGTTTTGGTGGTGTCAGAATATTTTTTTCAACGAATTGCGCGTTTTTATTTAAAAATTATGTTAATTTGTGGTCAACTAACATATATTCCCGTCAAAAGTATAAGATTTTTTGAATTTTGTTTATCGAAATGATTGTGGTAGTAGATTTTTTCAATGAAATTGCTATTTCTTTTAATTTTGAGCGGTGCATTTTATAAAAAGTGTAAAACATTTGCAAAATTATGCATAGTTTATGTAACATGATGTCGATTTTTGTAAAAATTTATGTGAGATGGCGTGTAATTGCGTGATTTTTGTTCAATTTTCGTGGTGTGTTTAGTAAAAATGTCGTTTTTTGTATAATTTCAAGTGACATGATGACAGTTTTTGTATAATTTATATGACATGATGTCGATTTTTGTGAAAATTTATGTGAGATGGCTTGTAATTGTGTGATTTTTGTTCAATTTTCGTCGTGTGTTTAGTAAAAATGTCGTTTTTTATATAATTTCAAGTGACATGATGACAGTTTTTGTATAATTTATATGACATGATGTCGATTTTTGTGAAAATTTATGTGAGATGCTGTATGACCATCTAGTAATTTTGTTGGCAGTACCTCTGCGGCAACTAAACTCCCCTAATGCAAACTGACACTTTTTCTGCTAGGTTAGGTTGTTTTCAGTTTAAGGTTATATTTTCTGAATAGGTACATTGTTGCCGGATCTCTCTCTCTAGTCTCGACATCAACTCGTGTTCTTTTAGATCTGGTCTGTCCTTTTTAAACTGTAACTAGCATCGTTTAATGGAAATTTTTTGCTGTGATCGCTGGTTCGACTCCAGCCATGGGACATCGCAGGAAGCTTTTTTTAAAATTAAAATAACAGACAAATATTTGTTAAGTCACTCATATATTAGCGCTAAAACATTCCAAAAATAATATGAACATAATACAATTGAAAACAAAATTTAGGTTATAACAAAAATAAATTTTCATAGATCTTTTAAAGTACATCAACACAAACTGCAGTAGCTTTGCAAGAAAATAATATAAGCAGCGACTCCAACACGTATTAAAAGACAACGAAATTCAAAATAATAAATAAGTATAACTACTTATTTATTGTTTCATACAATTCAGCTTAAGTAGTTTCTGAATCGGATGATTTCTTAACACCAAAACAGGGTAAATCTTGTCTGTTTATCTATAGATAGATAGATATTTATTGGTGCTAATATGCAACAAGTGCACTTACGTAAGTAAAAAAAGATTACAATAAAATTAAAACTAATAAGAATCATCGGTTCAAATTCAAACGTCATTCAAGAAGGACACGAAGTTGGCGACCAATCAGAGCCCGGCATTCCAGGTCCGCGTTGTGCCATCTAGCGAACTCAAATATGCGACCGGTTAAGCCATTTGAGGATGACGAAATAGAAAGTTCTACAGAGTCGGTGATATCATAGCAAATTCCATTGTCTGTGCTGCAAAAACCATTGCGAATAATTACACATTTTATGTTGAAAATTGAAAATAACCGCCGCGTAATTATGATCTCGCTATATAAAATAAGTAATTCATTTTTGAGTATATTTTTAAACTATTTCAGGACTATATTCGCAGAATCCGAAGTGCAAACTTTCACTGACTGTTTTGTAATACCGGGCCTAACGATAAAAATAAAATAATTAATTATGACGAAATCGCGGGCGAAGTCAATTTTTTAAAAATTGCATATACCTTTAATCACATCAAGCTACACAATTCCGTTCTTATATTTTATATATTCGAAAAAATAATTTGTTTAAAAGTCGAGCGGCGTGACTTCAGAGCTGCGAAATGGCGTTTTGTTCAAACCCTTTAAATCCCGTAGCACTCCGTGGTCTAGCGGCACTAATGGATGTAGCTAAATTTGTGCAACACGAACGTAGAGCGTTCAAATCCTCGGTCGGCCTGAGATTTTTTTAAATTTAAATATTTCCACGAGTGAATGCAAGAGAGAGACAGCAGCTTCGAAGAGCGAAATAGATCCACCAGTTTGAATTTCAAATATTTCCGCGAAAATTCAAATTTAAAAACAACCGCCGTGAGAAGTGCGCGCGCACCAAGATGGCCGACACTCCCGGGAAATTCAAATTCAAAAAATTAAACTTAGAAAAAAATCGGAAAAAATTCAAATTTCAAATATTCCCGCCAGAAATCCAAGATGGCCGCCGAAGTCCGACGCGTAATTCCAGAAGCAAATTAAAAAATCTAATGCGTAATTTAATCAGTAGCACACATCAAAAATAATTAGGTCAATCCGCGACATTAATTAGAGCATCTGATTCGCGGTTTAATTCGCGGTTTAATTGACTTTTAATTGATCCGATTAAACAAGATGGCCGCCATGTCCCAACACAAAATGGCCGCTATCTACCCAACTGTTCTACTGTTGTGTATACTTACTTCGTCTGCTTATATATTTTTAGCCCTTTTCTAAATTCTGTCTAAATTCGGCAATATTTTGAGTCATCTGATCATTGATTGCATTTGTGTGTCCCCTTCTTCTCTTTGCTGTTCATGGTCTCTACTGTTGTGTCCCCTTATTCCATATATCGTCTGTCTGTCGCATGGTATGCCCAACCTATCTCCATTTCAGTGACACTGCTTGTTCTACGACGTCAATAACTTTCTTTGATTCTGTATTTAATGTTTTCATTTCCGATTCGGTATTTCAGCTTAACGTTTAGCATTTGCCTTTACATGTCTTTTTGTGCTTTAGCTAGTTTGGCTACGATATTCCTCGTCAAAGTTAGAACAGCACTCACTGGTTATACACCTTTCTTCTTAAATATAACGGTATTTTTCTATTCTTTAATATTTGTTTTGTCTACCAAATGCTGACCATGTTAATCGTATCATTCTTTCAATTTCTGCCATTTGGTTTGGTTTTCCGTTTGGTTGTCCTATGTAAATATATTCCATTCTGTGATTATCAATATCTATGTTTCTGTGTTCTACTTACTTGAGTTATGGACACTAATTAGAAAACTTAGATGTAGAATGTTAAGGAGGAAGTAACTGAATAATTGATTCATCTGGAAGAACTGAGCTTTTTTACCATAGAAGAAATATAGGAAGTAGTATACCGGGTGACAGTGAGATCAGGCCCATGTCTCTATCTCCTTTACTTATCAACGGATGTGAATGAAACTTGTTACAAGGATAATATACATAATTTCGAATTGAGAGACGGATATAATCAAAATGGCCGACTTCCGGTTTCACCGGAAATGTCATTAACTTTGATTTTTTAAATGGGTTGTTCTGTATATTTTATGTTTTTGGGAATCTACGACTCAAATTACATATGGCAGTGTTGCCAACTATGCTTAGGTTTAAAAAAAATAAATAAATAAAAATTTAATAATTAAAAAAATTTCCATTTTATAGAAATATAAAGTGGTGGATGATGCATATCGTTAGATTGGTAATTAAATTTTCTATCTAATGTCACGATGGCTCTTGGTAGGTGCCATTTAAGAAAACTGACTTTTTTTCAAAAAACACGTTTAGCAAATTTTATTCCTTCATGAACGATTTGTTATTGATCAAATTAATATAATATGTATTATTATGGGTTACTAGAGTCATTTAGAACAGATTTTCACTAATCATGGGCTTCTATGAGAAAAAATAAAATTTGAAAAAAGAGTTTTGTATAGAAAAATTAAAATTTAGCAAAAGTATCGTATGTAATTTGAGCTGTACATTCCAAAAAACCTAAAATATATAGGGTGATAAATTAAAAAATTAAAGTTAATGGCACTTCCGGTAAAAGCGAAAGTTGACTATTTCAACTATATCTGTTGGTCAATCAGAAACTATGTCTAGTATCCACGTATGAAATTTTATCCAAATCGATTAATAAATAAAGGAGATATAAGCATGGCCCTGGTCTCATTGTCACCCGGTATATCTTTGAAAAGTTGGAAAATGTACAGTAGGCCTATTTCAATAATAAACTTGCTTTCTAACGCACGAACTCGTTGCAATGTCAGTTTTATGGTATTTCTTCAGTTTATTGCTAGGGGCCTCGATGGGCGAGCAGTCCCGCCGCTTACAGTCGAGGTCACAGCGAAATTTGGACTGTGCCGGCGAGAGTTCCACTCCCGGCTCGGGTGTTGCAGGTTTCGCTTAGGTAAGATTAGTTGAAGTGGCGCCCGAGCCCCCTGAAGTAATGCGAAAGTGGTTCCAGGAGACAATCGTAGGGGTTAGGCGCAAAAAGGTTGTAAGTGCTACATTTTTTATTCTAATCTTACCTGATATAAACAAACTCGATGATTTTTTGTAACGAATAAGAAATACCCGTTATCATTATAAATAGTATTTTTTGCAAAAAAAAAATGTCAGCCAGTTGAAGTTGAAATCACATACATATACCAATTGATTCTCTGTTTTGTAATATAAGATTAGCTGGAAAATGTCTAAAAAATATGTATGTATGTATTTAAAAACAAATTCCAAAGGTTTAGAAAGTTAAGTGGTTCTAAAATATTATTTAATATAATTACGTTGTGACAGTATACATACATGTTGAGATACGTTTTTAACTTCGAAAATAATCATACTTGGATAACAACAACTTTATTTACTTTAACAAAATTTAATAATTTTCACACACACATATACACATAAATGCAAAATGATGTACACAAGTCCTGATATTGGACAGCTATGACTGTCTGTTGGGTAACCTTGGGTTTAAAATTAAAAAACAGCTAAAGATGCCCTGGTATTTAGACACAGCTCTGTGAACGAATGCAATTATTACTGACGCGGACTCGAAATGGAATAGAATGGAATAAGCCTGGGTTCTTGTCCTATGTGTTCTTATATAGCCTCTCGTCATTTGCGTCAGCGTGGATGATTTATTGCTTCGTGGTGACCGGCCAAAACTCTTGCTTTCTGGAAATTGCTACTGGCCATTGTGGGCGGTTTTTATTCCGGAGAACTTATTGCCCGCTCATCGAGGCCGGACGTCTCGCCAATGAAAGTGTTACTACTCTTTATCCGAGCGTCTTGCGTCAGCAAGATAATTTTATTATGCATCTCCTCCATCTGTCCGGGCGGTCAATGGAGTTTCCTGGACCTCGAGCAGCCGGACGCTATTGTTGTTGTTGTAAAAAGAGTTTCGGGACTACGTTTAGTTTTCGCCCGGCGCCTCAGCTGTTCGCAGTTCGTATTAGGTCGCCGAGATTGTGTTTACAACTGTATGCTCGGACATTGCATTAGCGGATGCAATCCGTCACTTGCGATACTTCTTAACTTGTTTATCACACTAGTCATTTACTCGCACGTAGTGTTGCGACCAACGTGAGCCCTCCCTGATTTAAGCCGAATAGCCCGTCGATCGGAAGTTTTCACTTCTACGATTTTCTGCACTGCATCTATAGGCTTTTGGCGGGGTAATTTATGCATGCTGCACGTGGCCATGTGTCAGTTACACTGCTAATAGACACATTTTAAATGTATTGTTTTGAGTAATATTTTATTTTTGCAAATAGATACGTAGCTATCGGTGGCTATACTGATCACATTAATTATATGCTATACTAGAACTCGTGGCCAGCCTACGTCTGGCCCGGCCAGCGTAAAGAAACGGTTAACAATAAAAATGCTTGCTCAAGGCGGCAGCCAGCCTACGTCCGGCCCTGCCAGCGTTAACAATACAAATGCGGTCTAGCCATTCGTGCGCGCGCGCCAATTGCTAGAATGCAGGCCGTTCATGCATCGTGTGCGCGCGCCTGCTTAGAGACGGTATCGGCTCTTATAATATAAGATTTCGAACACCATTATACACTAAATAGTTAAGAGTTAGTTATAACGAGATATTTGATGTTATAACCTGAATTAGTTTTATTGTGTAAATAAAAGTTAGAAAAGATTAACACAATTTCCGGAGAAGCTTCGAATAGTGTAGGTTTGCTTTAAAAATTTTAATTTGTTATGTTACTAAAATAAAAGTACGTAGCCAAGTCAGCTAGTAAACAATTTCCATCATTTCAAATTTTGATATGCTGAACATAGGCAGTGCTATTTCGATTGTAAGATTTTTAAATGTTTTTCCTTTCTGGGCATTGCTATAGTTATAATTATTAATTAAGTTAAAATAAATACTATTTTACTGTATGTATGTAAGTAGGTTTATAAAAATTACACTATTCCTTGTTTGAATGAGCAAAATTGGCATGGGAATACGAAAAGTAGTCAATGTATAAATCTGATATTTATTGATATCGAATGCAGCGATTTCCAAATTTAATTAAAAGTCAGATTAAAATGTCAGTTTTTATCAATTTATTTATGGTATCACTGTGTAAAAATTCATTTCAAGTGACTATGTAATAGTTACACATACATATGTAGTAACACCGCCCTATTAGCACTAATTTTGTCTATGCAGCCTGGTCGCAATATTTGAAGAAGGCGCAACTGTTAAAGTTTCCGTTGTAGACGGCCTGATCCTAAACAACAAGCAATTCATTGTTGAAGTCGACATTTTATATTGCGGCGCAGATTGGACAAAATAATGCTGCTTGAAATGAACGATTGAATTAGCACTCTTTCATCTCCGCGTTAGGCCTGATAAAGCGTAATTTCACTTTTAATCGGATCCCGGAAAGTTTTAAAATAGACCTTTTGCAGTATTACTTCGGAAAACTTGTTCGAGAAAGATTGACCAAGTTGAGTAATAGGATGCGGGGCAATTTCTAATTTTCTTAATTCTTCAGAGTCTTGGCGAACAATTTCGCCTCTTAATGACCGGCAACTGTTCTTAACGACTGCATTAAGAGCTGGTAATTGAAAAAATTAACTGAAATCAGAACGAGAAAGAAGGAAAATTATAAGGGAACCCATTAGCTAGTTCCTAAAATATCGTGGTCCGAAATAACCGCGCTCGACGTAAGTTAACTGTCACCAATTAGCGCTAATTAGAGTGGAATTGCTACAATATAATATGTCTGCTTTTCATTTCTGTTTGTAAAATACTTCGCTTGATTTATTGCACGCACGATAGTCAGTTTGTTTACGTTTAATTAGAAAACAAATATTTGTTGTGGTTTCTGTATATCTGATTTTAATTAACTTTTGTCAACATTTACTTTCTCCTGATTACGAAGTATACATTTTATATGCGCTTTGTAAAACCTGAACGTTCTGTAGGTGTTCGTTTGTACCTATTGTATGCTGTCTGGTGTTATTTGTGTATGTTTTATTATAAATAATTAAAAAAATAGATCAGGATTTCATTAAGCAAAACTAGAATTGCTTTTGAAGTATAATGCAATAAATTATCCAAGAAGAAAGTATTTGTTCCTCAGATTTGCTGATCATGTGTCTTCAAATGTGTTTGATTTTGATGCTCGTTTTTTTTATTTTAGCAAAACCAAAATTCCAGATATAATTCAAATTAAAAATGTTGGCAGCAAAGAATAAATTGGTACTGATAGTCATTAAATGTTTCCATGGCAGAAGATGGGAATACTTTTATTATTGTGTATTACATTATGCAGACATTTCTGCTTCTGTTTCATACTCCAACCACAATTCTACCAAGAAGTATATAATGTATGGAATGGTTTGAAGCTCTAACTCTAGAACCATAAAGTTTTGGCTGCATGGTCTTGCCAAAATATCTTTTTCATCTTTTTATGTTTACCGTAGTAGCCAGCAGCCAATATTAAACCTACTGTAAAAATATAAGCCACGGCTGAGTTCATTTTACTGACGTCCAAGTATTTCAAAAAAACGACGGTAGATGCCGCTACTACATCTATCACATACTCTACAAATGGCACAAAAGTCATTAATTAACCCAATGGTAAATCGACCAATTACTGTATCTAAATCTAATAACAGACAGACCAAGTCTAATCATATTCGCATATTCTCAGCAACAACAATTGAAGTAATAAATGTGCAATTAGGGAAATTTTAATAAATATCTGAGACTGGTTTTGGTCTTTACATTCATAAGGTCACTCTGCCACGATCGGCAAAAAATATTTTAGACTCAAACCCCAGGCTAATCAGATTCAGTTATTATGACCAGCTTTAAATCGTACCAAACAAACTAGTGATGGGCATAACCGGACAATTTTCATAACTGAATTATTTGCAATGTTCGAATCATATTAATAACCGATTGATTATTTAAATAATCATTCGAATCAATTTTGGCTCTCGATTCGTTTCGATTAAGTCAGCCGGTTTGCCGGTTGGCGGTTCACCGTCATCTGCATCGGCATCCTAACTTGTAGATAGCAGAGGAACTCAACACAGCTTCGGCAAATCTCATACTCAGCAGAACGTTATCTTTAATAGGAACGGCCCCATAAATTTAACTCGTCGACTGGGAGTCCCAAATGTCTTAATAACATCAACAAGCAGCCGCGAGCCTCACTTGGGTCAATCAAGTACATACGTAGAAAAGGTTATATGAGTTTTTCAATTCTGTTTTTTTTTTTTTTTTTTTTTTTTTTTTTATAATACATTTATTGCTAGATCAACAAATATTTTGTTATGCATAGCATGGATAGAAGAAACAATAATATAATGACTTAGACTATAACATTGTGTGACAAAGTAATGGTCACAGTAAGGTTACATGTTGATATGAATTTAAATTTTTGAATTTAATCGTCTATTGGATCTGTTAATACGATGTCCTGGGGTAGTTTACGTTGGAGTCTTGTATGAATATTCAGTTCAAAAAGATCATAGAAAACCGCACCACTACATGCACTTTTGTTTAAGATAAACTTTTCCGCACTTTGTTTAATAAACTGATCGATGGGCAGAACACCTAGTTCATCATGCAGCTGCGTGTTGCGGACGTACCACGGTGCGTTCACAGCAATTCGTAACACTTTGTTTTGGAAGCGTTGAATTTTTGGATATTTGTGTTCGACGTATTACACCAAACTGGAGATGCATATAACACTAGGGGTCGCAACAGGGTTTTGTACAGTAGGACTGCGCATTCTATCTTGAGACTAGATTTGCGGTTGATGAGCGGGTAAAGCTGCCGTAGTCTGGTATAGCTTTGAGTGAGTTTCTGGTTGATATGGTATCTCCAGCTTAGACGTGTATCGAGATACACTCCCAGGTATTTGACCGCGCCATCTTTAGGATTCCAGGGTATTACATTGTTGTCAATTTGTAGGCAAGGTGGATTGTTGAGTTTGCGTAAAGTGAAGATCTTCGCTTGGCATTTATCAGCGTTTAATGTAATATTCCAGAGTTTGAACCACGATGAAAGCTTATTAATTGCATTTTGTAGTTTTTCGATTGCTTCGTTAAGATTGTCAGTTTGCGTGAACACTGCGGTGTCGTCCGCGAAAGTGGCTATTGTTGCGTTAAGCTCAGGCAAGTCGGATGTGTATAAGTTGAAGAGGAGTGGGCCCAAGATGCTGCCTTGCGGGACTCCGGCTCGGGAGTTTTTAGTTTCGGACAGGGTAGAGTTGACATTAACTGCGAAGCTTCTATTGTCTAGAAATGAAAAAATAATTGCTTTGAGATATGTAGGCATAGCAATGTCTAGGATCTTTTTTTGAAGGCCTTCGATCCATACCCTGTCGAATGCCTGTGCGACGTCGAGAAAAATCGCTGCTGTGTATTGTTTATTATGAAATCCTCGTTCAATGAGCTCGCTGATTCTTTGGAGCTGGTGACATGTTGAATGGCCTTTCTTAAAGCCGAATTGGAATTTCGGAATTATATTCAGATTTTCAATGTGTTCAACTAGGCGATTATGAATAATTTTTTCGAGAATTTTTGATAGAGACGTCAGCAGACTTATGGGTCGATAGCTGCTTATTATCTTTTTATTTTTGCCTGGTTTTCCGAACATTAGTATATTTGCGTGTTTCCAGGACTGTGGGAAGTGACCTAGTCTCATACAGGCATTATAAGTTGAACATAGATAGGCTATTGCCTTCATTGGGAGGTGTTTGAGAATTATATTGGAGATTAGGTCATGTCCTGGAGTTTTCCTTTCAGGTAGTTTAGCTATGATGTCGCGGAGTTCATTGGGCGAAGTTGGTTGGATGTCATCAGGTATGGGTACTCTTCGTTCAATGTCGTTTACTACATGAGCTTTGTGAGTAGGCGTGCATATGTTTGCAGGGACAAAGGTGTTTTCAAGATGAACAGCAAAGGCAGCAGCTTTTTCGGAATCGGAAGTGTAAATGGTATTATCAGCCTCGGACGAAAGCGTGGGCAGTTCTTCTCTTTGTTTGAGTATTTTTCTGGTTGTTTTCCAAAGGCCCCAATCCCCAGGGCTGAAGTCAGCTATGTGTTTCTGATATGTGTCAATTCGTAGGTTATCTAGTTCTCTAGAAAAGGTTATATGAGTTATGAATGCCGTATTATTTACAGAATTTCGATCACTCGCAGGTCGCTGAGACGCGGCACGTAGTACGTATCAGGATGAGGTTATTTTTCATCCGAATACTTGGAACGAAAACCGAGTTACACAGGTTATTTCAATAACCGGATAACCGGTTATTTTTGTTTCGAATAAGCGTTCAGACTACATGGACGAATCGGAGGGCCGGCTAGCTACAGTGAAGACGGAATTGGTTATTTTTAAAGATTAGCAAAGGGCGTTCAAATTAGTAGGGGGCGCCAAATAATGTTTTAATATAACCGATAAGTCCACTAACTTATAAGAACTCTTAAACTAATTACAATTCGCGTAGATATTCGCTGCGACCTGAAACAGACTCAAAAAGATATGCCACATACATTATTTGCATTAGCCATACATAAAACCAAAGTTAATATATAGTTAATATATATTAAGAACGGTGATTCTGTGTACAACAAAATAATTACAAACACTCGCCTAAGTTATAGGTAAAGCTAACGCTACAGGTGAAAGCTACTAATACAGCCAATTCTATTGTTACAAGCTAAATTACAAAAGTCTTAAAGCGTCAGTCATAAGTTGCAAGAAATCGCAATGAACAAGTTTCCCAAGCAATTTCATTAGTGTAACACATAACAGAGTTAAGCAATTGCAAGCAGGTTAAATTATCAAGCACTTATAAGTTTACGATGACGCTTTAAACCAAACATAGCAAAAGGTTAACAAAATACTACCGCAGTAGTGGAAAGCACAAGTAAAACTTGAACAAAGACTCGAAGGTGATGCAGCTTTAGCCAGGTTTACGGAAAGAGTAAGTAATGTACACAGGTTCGTGTGTACAAGTAATGTACACAGGTTCGTGTGTACCTTGGACAACACAGATTCGTTTCATTACCAGGGTAATGCGCGACTGCGCTGGGAAACAAACAGCAATAATCGGCAAAGGCATTCCGAAAACAGTTGCAAAACTGTTTTTGACGATTCCGACCACAAATGGGAAACAGCAACAAAAGCTTCGACTTAACAGCGGGGTCTCAGTAGCACAATTTTTAACGACTCCAGGGTCGGCTCTATAAATTCGTAATGCGAGTGCAATAATGATCAAGAGAGAATAAGCGCACACATACCTTCAGCTCACGGATGTAGAACTCGATACGCACGCCCGTAAGAATCTGCAATCAAGTGCGATGAGTAGAGAAAACTCAATAATCGCCATTAAATTAACCCATAAAGATCCGTTATAACGCGAGTGAACTAGAGGGCATTTGCTCTGAAAAATCACTATCAACCAACCCCAAGCTAGGGCGTAGGTCAGCAACGAATTATTGGTGCGATCGGTTGAAGGGGCACTAATAAAAAGAAGGAAGCCAAGCGCGCCATTTACATAACAGTAACACACCAAGGCGCTAGTACAGGGTTAGCCAATATAGCATGCGAAGGACAGGAAACTTATGTGCAATCGAAATGTGGCGCTTTGTGGTTGGCCTTCGCATAGGAAAATTTCAACGTAAAAACGCGTCTAATTTTGAGAAATTTGTTTTAACGGGTATCTTTGATCTCTGAGTACCAATGTGATTGTTCGTCAGACCTCGTTGAATCACTTATCATTGCTGAACAACAACACAGTATTAGCCATAATAACTAATTTATTCAAACTTACAAACCTTCCTTGCTAATTCTCATGTTTGTGTAGTTTTTTTAATCAATTAGAAGATCTGTTTCAGTTGAAATGTGATAAATTATTCTTCAGTATGCACGCAGAAGAAGATCTTAATACATAGTAACTGATCTAAACATGGACCTAGATGTTGAGTCACTGACATTTTGACAACTTCAAGCGCAATGCTATATAGCAGCTCATGATAAGCGAGAGCGAAGTTACACACTTTGCAAAATATATTGCGTCTAATGCTTCTATAGAGAATTTTCCATTTAACCAGGACTTTGAAACATAGAAATACGTAAAGGAGATTACTTGTTGGAAAATACACCCCACTTTTGTCTACTGCTTTATGATGAGATTGGTGTGTTCGTGATAGTCTTGATCAGGAATTGAACGCTTTTCTTTGTGGTAGCAACCCCTTCTGTAATAAACAGGTTAGTAGGCTACATGTCAGAGGGGGAGGGCAAACGTTACAATGTTTTTTTAATTCCACACAGCAAGCCAATTTGGTAGAGCTACACTATTGGGACTGAGTTATAATCTATTCGATAGGCTGGATACCATGGCTACTGGCCTGCTTATTACGGAACAAAGAGTGGTAGTATTAGCCCTTATCTAGTGTATTATCTCTGTTTAATCATAATGTAAAATAATTGAACTAAATGATATAAAACATTTTGGTAGTTATTACTAAACAATTAGTAATGGATTCGGGTAACTGTATAGGAAAGAGGTTTAGCAGTGAAATGTTTCGGAAATTGTGTCTAATATAGTTAACTTATGCACCTAATACATCGTAAATTCATTGATTATTGATAGCGTTGGTAGTAAAATACGTTTGGATAATTCAACTTATCGAACCAATTAATCGCTCCTCATTTGAGATGTATTTATTGATTTGTTATGTTAATTTGTTGGGTAATAACCGCAATAATAAGCCTTTGATTACGATCGTAAAAGGTTGTAGTACTCGTTTGTCAGTCATAGCTGAAAGCTTTAACAGTCAATTAATTGAAATGAAATAGTTGAGTCGCTGGCGATCCTAATCTACAATTCGATACGTCGATATGCGTATAACTGTTTTCTAAATTGGAAAATGTGCCTGTACAGTTTTTTTTGCATGTTTTTGTTCAGTTTGTTTGTTTTTAGAATGGTAACATGGTTAAAGCAAGGTCAATTTGGAATAATAAAAAAATACTTTTGATTCGTTTTCAACAATAGTTTATAATAATTATGAACTTTCCAGATACATTTTGTAGGGAAAGGAAAAATTACGAAATATGGTCGCTAGGACTTCAATTATAATTTAAACAATTACGTTTTTTGTGTAATGAAAAATGAAAAATCGATTTCAAAATCTTCTTCACCATCCCGAATTTTTTTCAAACACGAAATTATGTTTTTCAGAATGAAAAAGAACATTTTATGCTCATTCATTACAAAATATGATGAATATTCAAATGACATTTTTAATAACTCTACCAATTTTAAGCAACTAAATCCGTCACATTGTGAAAAAGCTTCTGAAACCAAATTTTATGACAAACTTAATTATTTTTCCATTAGAATTTAAATACCAATGTGATTTTTTTAAATACAAATCAGTTTACTAACAAACGTTTTGTAAAACATTAAAAATTAAAAGAAATGTTTGTTTCTTACCCAAAAAAATATTATTGTTTGGTTTTACGCCAGTTAATCAGATTTTCATTGTGGCTTCTTAGCAGTTTTATTTTAATTTTTATTGCAATAACAGTTCGTATGTGGGTGTTCTTTGGAATGCTAAAGCAGATTTAAAAATCAAATCCGGGGGGAACCTCGTTCGCTAGAGCAAGTATCGGAAAATTCCCATTTATAATGGATCATAGTAGGCGAGTGTAAAAAGTTGGAAATAATCCATTTAGGTAGTTCTCTTGGGGTTCTGTACAAACAGCCAAACCCGCTGATGCTGAATTTTGAGTTAAAGCTGATTTTGTGTTTTCTGCTTTTGGTCTCGACAGTTTTCTACATCAGTATTTAATAATAAAATTTAAGTTTTTTAATTAAAAGTGAATGTTTATAGCTAAACGACGAGGTAGGCGCCTTATACTTAATTAAAAATAAAATAACCAGCGTGTGAATTTTACGAACTATCGTTAAATAAAATCAAACACTTTAGGGCCACTAAAGCAGATTGCGTAGGGTTTTATATGGCCAAGATATGTATTTAATGAAATTCGGCTATTTTGGGCATAAAATTAATTTATAGTGACCAAGGCCCCCCGGCAGTTTTACGGACCGTTTAAACGTTATCTAGCTTTTAAATTTATTAGTGGTCGTATACTAATTTTTTATGTTTCTTTTTAATACCTCGCTTGGTTTTAAAAGCCGACATTTGGGTAAGTACAGTGGGACACGTAATTCGAGGATTGCGTGAGGAAAGGAACTTTTCTCTGAATTAACCCTCAATGAGGAAATCTACAACTGCCGGCCCTACGTTCAAACGGTTTTGCGGAAACGTCTGTACTTTGCTGTAGCTTAAATTTCAGTTTTATTTGAACAGCGAGTTTGTTATCGACGATGAAATAAAAATTGTCATTTGATTATAGAGGAAGCACTAAGTTACTGTAATTTAATTACGTCTCCATGTGGCGCCTTTGTGAGAATTGAAAATACTGTTTTGTTCATAACAAACAATTTTCCTCAGTACATCCCAATGTTGCTAACTGGCACTAATTGGAAAACGTAATGTGTCCCACATTATTAAGTTAGCATTAAATTGTCGGTCTCAGGAAACGTGGTTGGGAAATATTTTATAATTTGGTGTGCAGTTAGTGTTCTGTGAAAAACGGTAAAAAATCTATACATGAACAACCAGCTGTAAGTAAATAAACTAAAGCTTCTTAAAAGAAGTGGTCAATGGTGAGTTTTACTTTCCAAGTTAATAGTTTATTCCAAGTCGCTCTACACTGTATTGATTGTAAAATATAATAAGAAAAATTAGATTATGCTTGCATGAAATATGAGTAACCTAAATGTGAAAATTGAAAATCTATAGTTAATAACAAATCTGTACTTATCCATTTTGAATCAGTTTCAACATGTAGGTATATTAATTTATGTACAATTCGAGTTAGTTATATAAAATCTTACAGTTAATAGTATAATCTCCGAAGCACATAATGTGAACAAGTTTAGGAAGCACAGAGAAGAAAATGATGGTATTTAAAGCAGCTATTTCTGTTTTTACCACCATATACAGTGGTGGGCAACAGTATGGAAACACCTATATATTGAGATGGTTGTGTGCTCTCAACAATTCTGCTAGCCAATTGAAATAGAATACATTAAAAGTCAAACCCAAGCACAGAATTAATTATTTTAATTGATGCCAGCTTAGCTTACTTTTATTGAGATAAATGCACTGATGTGTGAGTTTCACAGTTTGAGGCAAAAGGTAACATGAACGGCTAGTTCAAAAGGGTTGCGTTCTTGAGCTCAGATTTGACGAGATTTTAGAAGTGCGAATGCAGTTAGATAGTATCTGACGATTGTAGCATTAACGTTTGCAGTATTAACATTTGTTATTGTACGAAATGGTTTGCATAAGTACAAAGTATGAGCATTATAAATAGTAGTCAGAAAGTTAGAACCAGACTGGCAAAGTAACTGAAGGGGGTAGCAATGAAAGTGAACGAACATTATTACGACATTATTACGTGCATTTAAAACTACAGAACATAACAGTGCGGTTAAAAGCACAGTGAAAAGAGCAAAGTAAAGTGAAGTGCGTTTCTAACCTAAGAAAAACATTTATTTTGCCTGTAAGAATTATTAATGTTATCAAAACCTTATTCTATAAGTTAATTTTAAGTATCAAACCTATTTCCTTAAACAATTGTGGTGAGATGTTGCTATGATACGAGATTGTCTTTTGTTTAACAACCACTACAGAGAGCTTAATTATTGCCCAAGCAGTTAACATTGTTTCACTTCAGCTCCCATTAAAGGTTTAATTTTTTGAATAAAACACATCCATATAAGTACAAGTGTTCTGAAGTGTAGGGCACAATTAGAACCAGCTTGCCAGTATTAAAGAGGTGTAATTGGTGAATAATCGTCAAAACTAGGCAAGTGGCGATCCAGGTTCGGCTACGTTTGGGAGTTCGATACCACCTCCAGGAGCGAGTTGGAGCCAAGTTGGTGCCTTCAACACTTAGAGGGGCCCTCCACGCAGAACATCAGGCAAGAATCCGAGATACCAGGCATTTTGCAGCGAAGAAAACGAGTTGGCGTCCCCGGAGAGGTATAAGCTGCATTGAAGCTTCTAAAAAAACAGGTCTTTCCGCAAATTCCATCGTCAAAAGCTTGTTTATATCGCTGGGGACTGCAAGATTGGGGTTTCCACTACACATTGCCACAGTTCCCGAGTGTCCAAAGGATTCCAGAATTAAGAAATCGATGTGGCGTCAGTAGAAATTGTAGACATTATAGGAAACTTGTTCATTCGTTTGCAACTAAAAACAAATGAAAGTTGGCGTCAGTTATACGTCACGGGAGAACAAAAGCCGTTAGAACTCTTGCTATGCGAGTTTAAACATTGCTTACCTGCGGTTAATTTGCCGATTTTGGGATTTATTTAAATCAAATTATTGCTAATTGTACGAGGCACACTGTTTCGTGTTTCACGTCAGTTTTTGAGGTTAGCTGCATCAGATTTAGATTTGATGCGTGCGCAAGTAAGATCCTAGTTAAGTTTGAGCTACTGAAATTAGTTTGCTCTACTCAGTTTTTTTAATTTAGCAACCCAGCCCGAGAAAGAGTTTTAATGTTCACCGGAGCAGCCTAATATTATTGCAGATAATTAAAATAAAATAGGGGCATCAAAATAATTTACTAAAATATTTGCATTTTTAATAAGCCTAAGGTCGGGCACAGGCAGCACTATTCCTAGTATTCATATTGTAGTACGAGAATTTAGGAGAACCCTTTTTTACAATCATTTTCGTTTTATTAAAAGCAAATTCGCCTAAAGTAGGGGCCTAGTTCATTGTAATATATCCTATAATCTTCAAGAGATTCTTATGAAATTTAGTGTGTAGTATATAGTATTTGTTATTTTAAGTAAAACGGAAGTATTCCTATTGTAACATGATTTCCGGTTTAACCAGAAGTTGCAAATAACTTAAATTTTTAAATGCAATACCTTGTATATTTTTTAGTAATCGGTAGAGAATTTGATTGCGAATTCAGAAACATAGTTTCATAAATTTATTGAGCTTTTTTATGAAGATATTAAAAAAACAGTTATTAACTAGTCTGCAAAAAACGTAAATCATGTAGTAACAACGAAATGAATGAGTCAAAAAATAGCCCTCTCTAGGCTATGGTCAAAACCATGTTAATCACACGCTAATTGCCCGAACTTTAATAGTAATTAACGTATTTAGAGGGGTAACCCAGTCTTTAACATTCGAGCATATTTTTACCACACCAAGAGTGGTAATTTATGTGAGAAATGTTAAGACGGTTACCCCTCGAAATGCGTTCATTAGTTTATTGTTCATTGAGGCAATAATTTTGAATCAATAATACTTATTAAAAACTGCTAAGTCGAAATCGGACTAACATGAATATGTGTGATGTTGTTATAGATACTATTGTTTACTATTCACATAATTATTTTAATTATTTAAACCTCACTTTATACTCTTAATGACAGATAAAATATTTGACATAGGTGTTTGTTACATTGACTTAATTTTAGTATAAAAATTTACCTAGCTATGATTATATTCTATCTTTTTCCTGCTACTCATTTTGCTTATGTCTTCCTTGTCGCATTCATTAATTTCCGATGTTCAAAACGGATTTCGGACAATCTGTATATTATAATTAAAGTATTATATAATACTAGTATTATACCGGGTATGCGTTCTCAAACTCGAACATAGGAATCTAACATTGCATTGAACGTTTTTGCTGACTGCTGCTCGCCAATTCAACTTCCAAGAAAGCAAAATACAAAATATGAGATTGCATCCATTGAAAAATTATACAATGTTTTCAGTAGGTGTCATCGTCTTATACAATGTGAAGTGTTGCTTTTATAGATAAAACAAAGAAATGTATTTTTCCTTTTTTAATGTAGGCGGTCCTCGGGGCTTACAGTTTTTAACTATCTTTTAATTAGATATAGCTTTGGCAGAATACCCAATCGGCGAATAAATTAAAATAATAAAATGCTGCTATTTTGCAATACTGTAAAATCAAGCAAATAACTGGAAATATATTTCTTTTGTCTTCTGATTATATTTCTACTTGAAGTAGTGTCCATTTTGCACCATCCTTCAGTTTTCTAATTTCCTATCCAGTCTGTTTGACCTGACGGAAATGCTGGTAAACAGTGTAAATACTGTAATTTCCCCATCTGCGCAAATACTATTTCAAGTTATGCCTGTTAAATTTGTCTCTGTTCCTTGGCATAACGGGAAATTGCTATCTATCGACATTTATACACTTCACCGAGCACTTCCGCGTTTTCTGTTTGCTTAACACGAATTAAACGCGTCGGTCGTTATTGTATTCCTGCTGATGTTTGTGTTTCTTATTAATAGAATTCTTAATGGACCGCGAAGTCCTAGGAACTTTTCGGCAACCATCAGTCTGCGTTCTAAAATAACAAAACTGGGTTAAGGTAGCTACAGGTAATTACTTTTTGGCGTTTCATAATCAACGATGCAAACAGAGCGATCTTCGAGTTATTCACATTTTCCATAATAGCGGGTGTTCTGCAATAGCACCAATCTCGACGAAATATCTCGCCGACGAGGGCAGTCGCCTCCGGATAACCCCGAAGCCCAAAAACCTCCTTTAAAAACAATGCCGTTCCCGTTTAGGATCAAAACAATGAAGAACCGCCGGGGATCCACCCAAATAAGGCGTAAGAGCCGCAAAATTCACTTCCTCTCCTTTCTAATCGAACAATTCGGTTGTTATCCGAGCATCGTGGAATTTATTCAAATCTCGAGCGTTCCAAAAATTCCTGACAGTCCTCCGCGAAATAATGGAAAAATCCAGATCTGCAAACCGTTTAAAAGCTCCTTTGTCGAGCTTTCTCCAAGTCTGAAAGCTCCTCGAAGACGCGGCATTTTCAATAAGGCGACTCGCGGCAAAACCCACGTCGGCGGCATATTAAAATGCGCATACGTGCAAAAAAGAGGACGGAGACGCTCGTAATGCGAATTTAAGTTGGAATGCCAATAGCGCGTGCTGAAGCGACCCACTGTACAAAAGGTGAAATAGGATTGAAATTTCCACCGGCTTGAGCTAAGGCGCTGGGAAAATTTGAATAACTTAAGATCTGGCCAGGCGCTGATCCCCGACTCGCTGTGAGGTGAACGAATTCTCCCCCTGTATCAGTTATAATCACGATATTCATTTATTGCTGATCTCATCAGCGCTGATTTAGCAAAATTTGTGGAGCTCAAGTGAACCGCCTGTAATTCCAAACATTTCAGTTATCAATACCATAAAATCAGTGGTCTCTTTCTTTGTTCGCTATCTCCTCCGAAGATACTGCACCGATTAATCTGTATGATAGCTTAAAATTTTGCTAACTTTTAGACTTAGATCGTAGGCCAGTTTTTATTTAAAAAAACGCACGAACAAGTAAAGTAAAATTAAATTACGATCGGTTGAAACAGCTGATGTGGTACATTCACAATGAACTCTTCAGCGCCGATTTCGACGTCAAATTTAAAAGAGCAATTAAATCGTGTAATTTCATTGTTCATCTATCAACATTTTTGTATGTGTTTTTGATTGTGACTTGTAGCACCCTTTCCCGCCGAAGTGTAGCTCGGGTGATTTACTAGTATATCCAATTTACGAGGGTATATACCATTATATTCGTAGTATCTTTGAAATCAATTGTGTTTTCGAAATAACTGTTCCAGTGACTTGTTAACAACTCAATGTGAGTGTAAAAAGCAAATGTAAATCTAGCAATACTTTTTTGAAACTTAACAGTAGAGCGGAAATAGAGTTGCCTGCAATGATTAAAAAATTCACAAAAACGTGGGTAGAGTATACTGTGACCTTGCACCAAAGTCGGCAGTTCAGAAACGGACAAGATATTTTGAAAGGAAAGATATGCACCTCAAAGGTGACCCACGAACTGGGGGATCAAAGGATGCACTACTTCAGGCAACATAAAAAAAGTAAGTGGTATTGTAATGGTACACAGACGAGTACAAATCAATGAGATAGCCGATAAAATAGATATTTCAAATAAAGAGCATACGAATGTTAGAAGGCGTGTGTGTCTTATATTAAGATTCAATTTCTGATACTTTTGAAATGTGACAAAGTGGTGGATGCAACTCACCCATGGTTACAAGGCGGCTACGGGGCGCAAAAAGTGTAGGTTTGAGTCTTCCTTGGCCCAGTGGCGGAGGCAGGCAGTTAAATGTAAAAGAACATAAACTTACTGACCTGTAAATCTCATCGATAATAATAATTGTACTCACCGGGGGTGCCCACCACCTGCTCCCCCCCCCCCCCTCCCGTACTTCTGGCGGTGACATTACAATGCTTGACCTTGCATCACTCAACATCAACCCTTTGGAACCTCACCGCTACCTTCACTGGTTGGGTTAGCTGTCGGACTTTTCGCTAGTACTGCCCAATAGGAATCCACTAAGATTAACTATTGTTACAACCCGTACATAGTCGGCAAAAACTCGTAGGATACTGGTCTTTCACAGTACTGTAATTACTGTAAATTTTGCTAGGCTCTAATGGGGCTTATAATTCGGAACTCCATGCTTCCGGTTGCGGAACCTCATGCTTCCGCGAATAACTATGCGAAACCTCATGCTTTGGCGGTATTCAACTCTGACTATCACATAGTCGACCAGCAAAGCAAGAACCTCTGACGTATACCGGACGCTGTAATTGCCAAAAAGCTACCAAACATCATTCAATTGTCTACGATAGTACGTACATTCTACACTAGCTAATCTAATTCACTATCTAGAATTACGCCTAGCCGCGCTCGCCGCTTCGCCTCGGATTATGCAATTTATCACCTGATAATTATTGGTTCGCATATAATCGCTTACGCCAAGAAATAACTACGCAAAACAGCCCACCTTCACTAATACGTCGCGCCTCTGCCACCCTCCAAACGTTCTGTCTTATTTTTAATTTCATTTCTAACCGAGCCCCATCGATACGATGCATTGGCTGCACGTGGCGTCTGGGTCCCCAAAACAACAGACCGCTAACCAATGCATAATACATTGGTCAAGATTATATTACATTCCAGGGCTCAAAACATTCCAGAAGTGGCAAACGTAGTAATTATAACTTAAAAATAATGCACCCCAAAACCATAAAATATTTCATCCCTAACACGAATAATCTTGCATGAATACTTTATTATAATGTCAAAGGTTGGGTAATTCCAATACTCAAACATCTGCACATAAAATTATGCCTACAACAAAATAATTTTGCAAATCGGACAACTAAGCAAACACATTTAAGAAAATCGATTGTGGAGAAACTGCGTTGAAAGCTTGTGAAAGAAGTTTTCGTGTTGCATGGAAACGCCACTCTTCCCACCTGTAAAGTTGTACAGCTGATAATAAAAATCGGGATTTAAAGTTCTTAACCACACATTTTAGATTTCAGCAACTACTTGCTATTGAGTTCAACTGAAGAAATTTCTTTAGCTAATATGCGCCTCGAACGATGAACAACTTAACATTTTTCGAATCCCTAGCAGAGAACATCTTTTTAAAGAGATTATAACGTCATTTTTAGAGAAGCGTTGGAATTTGCGTGTGTAGCTCAATGGAGACTATTGACAAACAGTGCAATAGAACTCGGCTATAGCGAACCCGCGATATAACGAACGCTCACTAATAATGTACATTGTACAAAAATGAAAGACCCGATCAAAACCCTATGTTTTTATATGCATCTAGGTTGGTTTATAACGAACATATTGTCTAGAACTAGTTTACTCTCAATTGCATAATAAAGTTGTGTCATATACTTATACAAATAAAATATGTACAGTAGTATCTCGATTATCTTGGGCAATATAAGGGAGAGAGCACACAAGACTTACACAACGTGAATAAAGTTCGTTTCATACAAAAGAAATGTTTTGAAGTACCAAACAAAGCATTAAAAAACTAAATTCAATTTCACATTTTCCTTCGTGATTGAATCGGTACGGTTTTTTGTCAATAGTGCTGCCAGTATGTTTGTAGTCAAATGCTTACAATATACGACAAACCGGTTAATCAGCTGCCGGATAATCGAGAATGTACTATATAACAAACGGTTGATTTTAAAAGCATCGTTTCAAAGCACGAGTGGTGTGAAAGTTAGTGCGGTACATAATAAAAAAAAGTTTAGAACTATTATAATCTGTGGAAGATTTAATGTGAGTTGCCAAAAATTGCTTTCAAACAGTTTTATAAGTAAGTTCAGGCGTAGGTTGTTACTAAAAACTTTTTAAGTATTAAATAACTGGGAAACTTGTAATGATTATTGAATAACTGAAAGATTTATATGGATCAGATATTAATGGTATTTTAATGATTCCTGATAATAGATTACAGCGTTTCTATTATATATTACAACTTTCAGCGTTCAGCAATCTGAATTTTTTGGTCATAAAGGGGAACTCCTTGTATAGTACAAAAGTGAAACAACGTTTCCTAAATATTAGAATTGATACCTGACTATTTAAGCCAGCAAACACTGTTACGAGACGCAGAAGAAAAGTTCGTTTTTCGTACACAGGGTGATTCATAAGTATGGTCATTAAATTTTAAGGTAGTTAGATGACATCAAACAGAAAAATTTTGTAAAATAAGCTATACGTCAAAAATTAATAATGATACCACAAAAAATATAACATTTAATTTCTTAAACAGATTCATGATAAGTGGAATGTATTTCTATGAACTCAGGTTTGCCCAGGTGGTTGCGATAAGACCGAATTTTGATTGTATGCCGATGCTATTTTAATCACAATGGACCTAAATTTTGCACTTCTTCACTTATTAGTTTTACTACATTTTATTTTCATTTGGATTTTGTTGAATTTAGAAATATGACAACGATAAACAAATTGAATCTAAAAAAAATCTAGAAACCCTGACATAGTTTGGCACAAAGCAATAGGAAGGACCTACCTTAGTTCGTTATGCTGGAGTATGTACGATGACAGTAAAAATCTCATGGCAAGAACGTTTATTTTCAGTAGGGCGATAAACTTCAAGAACTATATCGAGGATCTTTGCAAATAAAAGAGGACGCTTACAATAATTTAACGTTTTAACACCTTATCACAAAATTGGGATGCACAAAATAGGTTACCATGTTTATTGAAATTTTACTTTTTGCAATTAATTTGATAAATTCTATTCATAATTGTTTCATGTAGTGAGTTGTATTTTTAGTTATGTATCAGGAATAAGAATCTAGCTAAAGGCCCGGCGCACATTGAACGTAGGGCAGCACAGCGCAGCATAGCATAGGAAACTATTCCTCTCCTACACTTCGTGTTCGAACCGCACGTTTAACGCAGTTTTCTACATGTAGGGTGAGAGGAAAATACGATGTCGATAGAAGATAAGTTAACAATATTACGTCGTTAAACAGTGCTTCTAAAGAGATAAAAAGGTCAATTTAAAAGAGCGAATTTATGAAGAAAAGAAATACTCATGTCGAGTGTATCTTATTAAACAAATTAACAGATGGTCATTTAAACAAATACTGTTGTTTAAAAAAAAGCCAGGTGGCTGAAGTTTGCGGACTAATCAAACAGGATATTAAAGGCCAAGGATATAATGCGCAACAATTTATAAGAACCATATCAAAATTAGCAGTTTGTTTCACGAAAATGTGATAGTACTATTATTATTATTATTATTACTATTATTATTATTATGCATTGCAATTTGGTAAGTAACTTTTTAATGACGGGTCACTGCATCCTTCAATATATTGGGAACTTTGTGCAGCATTACATGGATATAATGAAACACTTGGAAATTGCACCATTTTTTCTTCCCACTACACTCCATGAAATAGTACCCTTTTTATTTAAAGCTGGTAAATTTTTGGTAGTGTTGTACATAGATAAAAAAAACAAGAATTGGTACAAACTAGCATCATTATTTTCACATTCCTCTTGGTTTTTTCTTTCTAAATTCCGTTTTCTTTCCTGGGTCTAACCTTGCACCTTTGTCCATAGTTTTCTAACCGATAAGTAACAAACAACGTCCGGGAATGGATGGTGTCACTTTTGAGATAGAAGAACTCAACGTTTCGCCCACTTTCGTAAGGGGCTTCATCAGGAGAAAAAAGCAAAAGAGCACGGTAACTCAACGTGTAAACCACACCAGAGGCGAAACTCATTTGAAAAGGAAGGTATAGCAGAACCTCTGGTGTACGTAGAGTAAATAAATAATTTATAAAATCGTTTGCATAGTTGAGTTCTTCAGAAATTTTTTGGAAAATTTCATCCTTTAACTTCGACCTCATATTAATCCTCATCCTCCACTAACTCAATTAGTAGTTCCATATTGGCTAATTATTTTTAAATTTTATGAACAAGCAAATAGATCAACCAACACAGGACATAGGAAACTGTGTACCATCCACAGATTAGACAGGCTCGACGCAGGTCTCTGCCTTTGCTGCACCTGCTCTATCTTCAATATGCGGATATTAATTTAAAAGCATGTGTTACAAAAACCTCGGCTGTGCTATGCTATGCTACGCTGTGCTGTCCTACGTTCAATGTGCGGCGGGCCAAATAGATGTGCCCTGTCCATATTTCGTAATTATGCCAAGTATATCTGTGACAATAATTAAATAGTCATTCTCATAATTTTACATGCATATCTGATTTACTTTACCATAATTGTGGAAATGGCATTTGAATCGTCGCAGAACATTAGCTAACGTACTAGTGTTCGGATCCCCACGTTAGGTAGATAGTGCATAAATATGTTGCATGTCAACGCGCCCTATAATTATGATAACGTAATAGAAAGAAACATGGACTTAATAATTCTGTGTTTGTATTAGCTGTAAAACAAAGTTCAGAAATTAAATTTCCTTCTACTGGGTGGAGCAATAAAATTTGTCTAGTTTGCCATTATTGCTATTAAGATTTTTAGACAGAGACCAACTTGTAGACAGTTGAGTAATATTTTAAGTGATCATTTAAATTTGATTTGACGATGCATATTGTTACTTAGTTTCGTGAGTAAACAAGGTTGCCACCACTGGTCAACACAACCCCGTGCACCACCAACGAATGCAGTAAAAAACAGTTTTGTGTTGTTTTGAAAGTGAGAAAATAAATGAATGATGTACCCGTAAAATCTAGACGGTAATGTAAATTGCTAAACAGTTAAATTGTTGCGCAATGGGCGAGGATCTACGATGCCAGCAAGATGGAGCAAGAACCCATAAGTAACATCCGGCTAGACATATTTTATAACATATATTTGTACTTGTATCATATAGATCCAACACGTATAGGAAGATTTGTTACGGGAGATGATACAGCATTCGAAAACCAAACTATAAGTATGTATTAGTTAGTTGCTGGAGCATAAAAATAAGGAATGTAATTAAACATTGAAATTGTGTTGACGCCCTTTACGTCTACCGGTACCGGTAATTGGCGTTCCATTGATATACATGTACTGTACTTGTACTTACTACAACTTATAAAAAAATGTAGTACATATTTTATTGGCTCTTCAGTGTTTCAAGGAGAAATTCACGTTAATAAACCATAGTAAGGTCTCTGACGTTTTAATTTTCCACGTTCTCTTTAATTTTCCTGGTCGAATGAGCTTCTTTTGTCGTACATAAGAGGCTTTTAGTATTTCGATATCTACCCGTTTTGTCCGCATTTCATGACTTTTAACATTAATTATTAAAGTAATAAATCCATACTTCCATTTCAGCGCCAAGATAAAACACACCCACACGGTATATTTTGTAAAAATGGTAAAAAATACAGCACACAGTGAAAACCGCACACATAAATATTCAACCCCTTTCAGTGAAATAAATCTACGAACAAAATTAAAACGGTGGTCGAAAGGGGTAGCCGAAAATAAAAGAGAGCGAGCGAGAAGGGCGGCGGATTAGCTGGCGCCAGACGAGGACGGGCTGCCTTTATTCAGTAACATGTTTTATTATACTCCAGTTTTAATTTAGTTAAAGAGCCGCTTTTGTATATTTTTGTTCCACTTACCAATATTTCAAAATTCCGAACTTTGCGCCCGCCGCGAATTGCAAGATTTATGCATTCGCTAGCTCTGTTTCGGGTATTAATGGAATTTTAATAAAAGCGTGTCCGCTCGGCTACAAAACTCGAAAGCGATGGGTTATATCTCGAGTCAATGATAAACGTCCATAAGAGCGGCTTTATCTGAAATATTCCAAAGGGCACCTTATAGCCGAAGTATGATAACATAAAATATCTTGGAAATCCCAAATTTATGGGGGTAGGTGTGACAAAAAGGCATTTTGCATATGATATCCCGAATATATAGCGTGATAGGGTGTCAATGGGGATTTGGCACATCGCTTTCTCCAAATATATTCGGAAAAGTATTGGAAGGAGAGATAAACAGCGGGTGTGCATAATGAACGCGCATTTTATTAAACGCGCGCCGATCTTGTCATATCTTATCGCGAGATTTTTAATAAAGATTAAAGTTGGACTCCGCTTGTTTTGCTTGCCACGTAAAGCACTTTTTTAATTTAAAATATTTGAAACTCCCTTGTTTTTATAACACGTTATACGGATCGTTAAAGTTTTAAAAGTCGAGGACAAAGTACGCGAGCACTTCCCAGAGATAAAAATGATCAAACTTAAAATTATGTTACGAGGGTGTTTTCATAGATAAGCTGCTGGTGAGGTTAGGCCAGGACCGGAATGGCTCAAAGTATTATATTTGATTATTCGGATTATTGATTTTGGGCAGTAATAATACGCTCAAGCATGTTTGAAATCAGCTGGAAGTGGAAAGTATCAAAATTACAGAAAAGAACATAAATTAGAGCTATTTTAAATGTCGTAGTAAGTATTTCTTACATAGTAATGGGTAATTTTAAATGCCACAATGAAATAGTATAAAAATACGCTTTTCTGTAAAATTATTGAAAAAATAAATGAAGGAATGCAACATAAATGAGACCCCTCAACATTAAACTTGGTTTTACTATTAACACACATACATATTTCTTCTATAGCTTTGTGTGTGCTTATTACAGAGATTTCTCAAAACAAGTCGATTAAATGAGATTCAATATTTAGAGCGTGGTAATATACTTGCATTGATTTTTTTAGCTTCCGTGATTGCATGGAAAAATTGACAATTGTAATCTTAATTTATTTGTTTTGTTAGCTAATAAAACATGGCAAAAGCTCGCATTTTGTCACCAAATATAATGCAGATTTCAATATTTATAATTTAACCAATCGTAGAGCCAACTCATCTACATTTCTTCTGGGAGCTGGGCATATTCATCACTAAGGTCTACACATTACCCTTTTGCTGTGACGTAACAATTTTCTCTCTTTATTTAACTATAGGGAACTGGACGAAACAAAAAATCTGCAGTTTTTGGTCGGGTCCGCTTTATAAGTATGGCTTGTTTCATAATACTGTCAGTGCGACGTTTGTCCAAAATGACAGTAAAATAACTCTTCGAAGAGGAGAAACGTCAGATTACATTGGTCAAGAATGTCTTGGTTTGCACAATGTGCTATTTAGAGCATCCTTTATAAAGGTTAGGTATATGTCAAATTATTCCTAAAGTCTACTACCTGCGATCTAAATGATCTTTTTGAATTTCAATGCAATATAAGACATACGTTTTAAACGCTATGTTTTGTTATTTCTGAGGTCACAGAAAAACGGCAATGTGTAGACTTTACATACCTACTTCCAGCAGCTCATCAGACGAAGTCCCAGAGTATAAGATCAGGGCTAGGGGAAGAGCGTACACATTCAACTCGGCCAATGTCAGATAGACATCTCACGCATTGACCCAATGTGCAGGGGCGTTGTCGTGAAGCATAAACTATGTGCCGTGGCTTCTCACCTTCCACACGATGTCAGCTAGGCACCGCCTTGTGTACCACTACGTGGTGACCGCCCTCTGAACATTCGACTATGTTCTCTGATTTCTTAGGGACGACGTAGTAATAAAGCCACGTTGCATCGCCGGTTACAAAATGTTCCGTTCTCAAGCTGCTTCAGCATTGCCCGACACCAAACAACAAGATATCTCATTTTTTATCTTTAGTCAATGAATGTGGGACTCGGAGAGAACAACCCTTTCTCTAATGTTCAGACGGTCACGAAGCATTATGTGCACTACAGGTGCAAGGATACCCAAGGTCTTCTCTGTCTGTCGGTATGTCAACGGTCTCGCTTTCCAGCGGACTTAATATTTCTGTCATTGACGAAAGAAAAAGGCCGTAATGGGCGCCAGTTCTTCTCAAAACAGATTTTTTCTAGAATTTTCGATACTACCTAAATGTACGGTAAGATCGATCAAGAGTAATTTCTTCTACGCCAACTCTCCAGCACAGTAGTAGAGCGTATGGTACCCATTTTACATCGACTGCGAAATAGGTTCATGTTCTCAACTTGACTCTACGAATGCAACAAGCAGCAGGTGTATACACTTTTGTTTAGATGCACATTCGTAGGTTTGAACAAGGCATTATACCATTAATAGCGCACTTTCCACTTCCTAGTTTTTGCAAATCGAATGGTAGATTTTTGCAAAAAAACCAATTTTCATGCAACCAATGCTTATGTGACTATTTTCAAGATCTTCTAATTGGCATTTTTATTGAGACAGTTTTTGTCTGGTCAGATTTTAGAAGAATTTGTAATATGGAGTAGTAGCTCGTGTTTAAAATTACATAATAAAAAATTGTAGTTGTAGTTAGCATTTATGTAGTTTATTCTACAAGTGTACTGAAATATTTCTAAAGACAATCTAGGATCAATTTGGGTCACAAAAAGCAAACGTCTGCTGAGGTAGGTTGACTTTAGTCTATTTCCGTGTGTTATTTTGGGCTTGCCAAGGATAATAGGGAATGTATTTTTGGATATTTAATTAATTGGTATTTCCGTTGGCTAATAATACTACATTGTCTAATTGCGCACTATCAGTAAGTTGGGCTATCCATATACTATTACCGCAGTATTTTTGTTATATTAATTGATATTTGTATACCAAGGCTTAACTTTTTATCTCGATGTGGATTTAGTTTCAGAGCCGTGGCAAATCAGCCTCATGAGTGATAAAAAGGAACTTCAGTGCCGAGGTTCACATTGTTTTTTTTTGAAATTGGAAATCGCGAAAATAAACATTTTTTCCGTCGACTTCTCTATAAAATATGATTTTACGGACGCATTTACATAGGAAAAATGTCGTCCGCAAACACTTTTCGACTGTAATTTTCGTCCTCAAACGCTTTTCGCCCGCAAACGCTTTTCGCCCGCAAACGCTGTTTATCCGCAAACGTTTTTCGTCCGCAACATATAATTCATACTCACGTTTTATTTTTTTTTTCAAGTTATTGCGGTCGACGGAAAAATTTAATATGCACCTCGGACGAAAACTGCTGCGCCTCCCTCGGCCAGCAATTGCTGACATCGTCCATAAAAAGCAACTTTTTGGCCGAGATACATAAATAACTATTTAACCAACTCTTATACATTATATTGACGTTTTATGCTACCCATATGTCACCCTGCCTTCATTGCCAATTTCTTGTATTTTATGCGTGATTTCGGCGGCGTTTCAGCCAATTTTAAAAAGTTCATTCCTACGCCCTTTTTAAAAATTTTACCAAATGACAAAGTTTGTATTAATGTTTTCTTAATTAAGGTAAGATAAAATTTAAACAATATATGATGTATTTTTGCTCTCGGATAACGACGAATATATTTAAAAGTAGTAGTATCTAGTATAGTTTTTCAACTTTCTCCAATACAGTCTTGTTCTCAAGTATTACAATTTTGTTCAACAATAATAAACTGTGAGTATCGATAAACTTAACAGAAACCCACATTGAGAGTATGGTAAATTTTAAATGAATTAAGGATAGGTAGTTATATTTTCCATTTAACTTCTACGAATATTAATAATAATAATAACTGTAGCACTGTAATAATTGTTAGATCAAAACTAAAATAAATGCATGCATCGTTGGTAGTAATTTTTACCACCAACACGTTAACATTTGCTGTGGTGGACTACGTGCCTGACCTCAAGTTTTTTTTTTTACTAAAAAGTCTTAAGCACAAGTGAGTAATGAAACTGTTTTGTCAAACTTTTTTCCCTAGGAGTTCCCTTATTTGTTTACGTAGCGAATTACGTTTGGTGTCGACCTCCACAGACCCCAGAAATTGGAGAAGTGCTCGTTGTAGCAGTTTACGAAATAAGGGAACAAGTGTAAAAAGTGTTATTAATCAGGGGAAGTTATATTCGGGCAGGAATAAAAATGCTCAGGGTAATACGGTGGCGCTAAGTAAATGTACGGCAAAGGCAAAAATGTAAAAAATGTAATTTCGTGTTTTAAGGAGCCGAGCGCTTTAGGGACTAATTAAATTTAATTACTAAATGGGGTGTAAAAAACGTCCGGTTATAAATTTATAATTAACCGCGCCATAATTACCCCACTCTTGTTTCATTTTTTGTATCGAACGTTCGCCCCGAGCCCGTTTATGCGACGAACGTTTGGAATCGTAATTTAAAGTTTGGCTCAAATTTACGTCTTTTCAGCCTATTTCATCACGCCGCGCACCTGAACCCCGAAATAAAATAAAAAGCTTCTGGGGTAAATAATGTGTCCGATTACGCTTATCGCTTATCTTCCTTCCTAAGGGTCGCAGAGTGCTGTGCTCGACGCTCAGTTGTTTATATCCGCCTTATCTCACTTCCGGCAGTTTCAGCGCGAATTTTAAACTTATTTCCAGCATATTTCAACTGCTCTGTGTGCAGGTATTTTAAATTGGAGTTTCTTTTAAAGCAGTTTTATTTTCCTCGTTTTAATTTTATGCTTTCGCTTTACGGCTGTTACAGTTTTGTTTGCTTCTTAATGTTCCGACCCGTTGAGTGGTGTATTTTTGGATTCTGTGAAACTTAGACCGGGCGGAAGCTGTTAAAATAGAATATCACTTTTCTTGTGCCCTGCCAGCGCCCGCTATCGAAGTTTTAAATTTTCAGGGCGGTGACGAGAGGTTATCGACGTTAACCCGATAAAATGCACGACATCCAATGATGTATCGCATAAATACATATTTCGTATGCAGAAAAAGTTTTATTGAGTTTGAAATTGAAGCACTGCAGCTTGTACTGCAGATATGGCGCCTGCGAGACCTAAATATTAAACATTTTAGTTTCGCGTTTGAATTTGTTGTCCTTCTGCGCTGTCATAAAATCTGTCTAGTAGCTAATGAAACATTTCCCAGAACTTCTTCCCCGAGGGTTTGTTTGCATTTGAAATACATGCCGAGCCTTTTACGCAGGGCGGATAGCGATTCGTCCAAAGGGGCAATTACTTAGAGTCCGGATCTGATTAATTTGCCAGTACTTTGCTTTATATCAATTTGAATTGAATAAGTAAATTTGTTACTAGTATTCAATATAGTAGTAAGAATTACATTAATAGACACTGATTACTTAGGATATCATGAAGGGAATGGCCGAGTTCGTGGGAGGTCTACAAGGAAATAAGTAGTCAAAAACCAATTTAACAAAATGTTTGAAATTCAATGTTAAACATATTTATGAAGTTACATTTTGGTTTCTTATTTTCTATAATTGTTGGCATATATTAGAAGCACGAAGTAATACATAAATACAATAGTTCTCTTATCATCTTTTAAGGAGATAGCTTATAGTTGGAAAGAAAGAAAGAAAGTTTAGAAATTAATAGCATCAATTATTAAGAAATTATGGCATAGGTATTTAATTTTCAAGAGTCACAAATAGAATCATTTTTTGAGCTTGGACGTCCTTAAAACCCGCTAATGATAGATTTTATATTCTTTGCATTTTGAATTTAATGTCAGGTTTTACGTGATTTCAGATTTAAATTCGGTATTTCAACCTTCTTTGTAAGTGGAAAGCAAGTATCATGATAGCCTAGTTTTTATACTGGAACGTACATGGTATCCGGGAATGTGTTCCTGTTTTTGAAAGAGTATAACTCAGTTAATAAAACTTATATTTATTGCAATTATTTTTCATTGTAATATGGAAAAAAAATGGAAAATTATTAGTGAAAAATTACATCAAGATACTTTGCTTCGCGCTGCAGCACCTCTTCAATGTAGAACCAGAAATGTTTCATGATTCGTCGACATAGATCTGACGTAATTCCTTGAATTTCTTCACGGATTTTTAGTTTTAATGAGTTCATTTTTTTGGGATTTCACTGCAAACCTTTGGTTTGAGGAAACTCCATAGAAAGAAACTCAGGATGTTATTCTGGTCTTCTGGGTGGACAATTAATGTCTCCCCGCTAGGAGATCACTTTTTCTGAGAATAGGTTCAAACGACTTTCATGGAAAGGTTTACAGTACGAGCTCTGTCCGTATCTCTTGAAACCGATCAATTGCAACCAAATTTCCAAAAAGTATTTCAGATCTATATAAATTCTTGATATATTATAAGAGAAATTTTATAATATACGAGGGAAGCCCCAAAATTTCCCGGCCTGACTATTAAAGAAACGAGGTAGACTCACAATTAAATTTTATTTTTCAATATATTCCCCCCTGACATCAATGCACATTATTACATCGTTTTAGCAACAATTCAATACCCTAAAAAAAATATTCCTTCGGTTTGTCTTCAAAATGTGCCCAAACTGCAGCCTTCACCTCTTCATCGTCACTGAAATGGCGCCCGCGAAGGTTCTTTTTCAAATCTCCAAACAGGTAATAAGTAGTCACTGGGGGCCATGTCTGGACTATACGGAGGGTGATTTGTTCGAAACCGCAGTGACGAATTGCGGCTTGCGCAATTCTAGCAGTGTGCACGGATGCATTATCGTGCAGCAAACGCACGTCTCTGGTTAGTTTCCCACGTCTTTTCTCCCGAATGTTTTGTCGTAATTTGTACAGTAGTGCTGCATAATATGCCCCGTTGACTGTGGTATTGCGTTCTTTAAAGTCTATGAGAAGAATGCTCTCCCAATCCTAAAAAATCGTAGCCATCACCTTTTTGTCGACTGATGGACCCTGAACTTTCTAGGCGCTGCTTATCCTTTTCGTCTCCATTCCATCGACTCCCTTTTGGACAAAGTATCATAGTAAAGAACCATAGTTTCATCCCCTGTGACAATTGTCTTCAACACGTCCACAGGGTTTTCTCCACAGAGCTCCAAAACGGATCGAGCACATTCAACACGACACTGGCGCTGAACTGCTGAGAGATGTTTGGGGACCCACCTTGCACTAACTTTATTCATGCCTAAATGATCGTGGAGGATTCGGCGAACGCTTGTATCTGAATTCCCGGACATTTTTGATATTTCTTTCACCTTCAAGCGTCGATTGCTTAATACGAGATCCTCAACAAGGGCAATCACTTCCACCGTCCTTCCTGTTCTTGCGTCATCTTCCAAGAATTCCTGCCCCATTCGAAACCGTTTTGACCAATCTTTTACCACATAATAAGACGGGGAATTTACCCCGTACACCCCATCCAGCCGATCTTTGATGCTTTGAGGAGAAATACCTTCTCGAGTAAGGAATTTGATAACAGCTCGATACTCAATTTTCGTGACTTCTGACATCGTGATGAACGAGTGTCAGTTACAAGAAAACTAATTGACATAAAATCCATTTTTGTTTTTTCCAAGGCTAAGAAGACTTAAACTAATATGTTACCAAAATTTTGACAGGCTGTGCTGTTTTCAAACGGAATCTCGGTAACTATAGAAGATATGAAAAAATGGACCTGCCATCTTTGATCTCTTTTTATTTCTTTTTACAATAAAGGAAGTATTGGATTCACCCCAAAAATTCGAAATTGAGTTTTCAACAGATCTTCACGTTTTAGAGTCCCCTGATCCCAAAAAACATATTTTTTTCATTGGTCTGTGTGTCTGTGTGTCTGTCTGTCTGTGTGTCTGTCTGTCTGTGAACAGAATATCTCAAAAACGAAAAGCGGTATGGCGTTGAAACTTCATATATAAGTTTTGTGTACTATGTATATGAGACAGCAAGCTTTTGAAAAAAATCGCATAACCGGAAGTAGGTGTTTACTCTTGTGATTTTTCAGTTTTTTTCGATTTTTTCAAAAACGGCTCTAACGATTTTTTTTAAACTTTACATTTTTATTACACTTTGAATGTGTATTGATGTGAGATAGGTGATTTTCCAGTTGAATACTTCTAAAATGGGTTTCTTTTGTTTTTTGTCTATTTTTTTTATTAACTCTTATTTTAAATAGAACACCCGGTATATTATTACATTTTTGAATTCAACTTAAAATTCTAGAGAAAATTTGTCTCTTCAACTAACGCTCTATTTTGTACCGTTTTTGCAGAATTTGTAATTTTTGAAAATTTTTGACAAATGCTTAAAACATTTTAAATCAAATTTTTGGCTAATTATAAGATCACTGTAAAAGGAAGTTGTGTGCGTGTATCACACCAGACTTTTTCGAGAACAACTTAATGGTCAAATCCAAAATTGGCTATCGGCTTTTGTTTTCGAGTTATAAGAAAAGTTAGATGTTTCGTTCTATTGCTATATTTCGCTTATTTATGAAAATAGAAAAAGTAATTTCTACGTTCTTCAGGCACTTTTTTGATAAGAATACAGTGGTGTAGTCAATTTTTCAAAAATATTTTCGAAATTAGAGTTATAGCATAAAGTTGTATTTTTTATATCGTAGGCATAGTTGGCTGTGGCCATTTCAGTGATATATATCCTACGGGACCGATTTATTCATTTTTACTACTTTATAGCAAAAATTCGCAATTTGCAAAGTAGTTTTCAACATTTCTTCGTTTTCTAGTTGAAGGCTTGTGCAGTTTAGAATATAAGTGATTAAACAAACCATCTGTCTTTGCGTAGTTAAAATTCCACCATTTGGTTGACAGAATTAATCACGTTTAATTGTTGCTTATAATATTATACAGTGCCCGTTTCATTATCCAGCTATTAGAAAATGGTATTCGTGATAAAAGTCTTTGCATCTTCTAAAATTAAAAATGCACTTGCCAAAATGTAAATATCGTGTTTCGTATACGGGGGAAGTTCGAAAATATGAAAATGGCTTAAGAATAACGTACCCTTAGTTTACAAAATACGCAAAAATGTCTTCTTCTTCTTCTTCTTCTTCTGAAGAAGAAGCAAAAATGTCAATTGCAAATATTTGTTATAACATTTCTATTAAAAATTATAACTGATTTGAATTGTTATTGATGTTAAGAACATGTGTTATTATTTTTGTTTGAAGACACCTATTTTTTGTCAAAAAATTGAGATTTTTTAGCACTAATTTCAAATCACGTAATACCCTGGTTGCTAAGTGAGGGAAACTCAAGTTCGACAGTACAGCTTTATCGTGCCCGTTGATAAGTTAACTTTCAAGTATTTCATTTAGTACTACACAGGGTGGTAAGAAAAAATAGTATATGTATACCAGTGAAATTTGTTTTTCGGAGCAAGTTGTTGTGTCATATTTGACACCTGCTTTTAATTTTAAGTAACTCCTTCAAATAAGCCGCGTAGCGCAGTTGGGAAAGCGTTTGAAAACATGCAATTTGCCCACCCTTATAACGCGGATTAAGGCGTTTCTATTTTTATAGGGAATGAGCATTCTTATTTAACCGCCACTCAATATAAACAAAAATTTTGTGCGTTTTAGCATATTTTTGTATTCAAATATTGCAAAATAATGAGGAAAGTTACTATTAATTCAAATGGCTACTTTATGCTTCTGTTTAAGTCTTTGTTTACACATTGGTATTTACGTAGAAGCATTTTGGACCAACGTCTTTAAGAGAATCTAAAATACAGAATGGAGAGAAAGGTGCTTTCCTGAAAAAGTAAATTGAACTATTGTGTCTGAAAACCATCAAAATCGTGTAGTTCAATTTATTCGGAAAGTAAAATTTTCAAAATATTGCTAACACACTGGAGTTTGTAATCATTTTCGATAAAGGAGGCGTATATGATTATTTCCTGTAAAATTCTGTAGAATGTCAGCAAAGCAGTATTTGAGAAAGTATTTAAAAAAGCGTACAGTGCAGATTTTCAGGTTGAAAGTTCTTTAGAACAATTTTCTTTTCTAAATTCGAGAATGTGTAAAGTGATGGGGTTTACAAGAGATGTCTTCTTCTTCTTCTTCTTCTTCCTCCTCCTCCTCTTTTGCCTAGGATTTCTCCTGTTTAGCTTGGCCTTTTTATTCTACTAATGATGATATCCAGCTCTCTGCCCACCGTTTGGGAGGTCGTCCAGGCAGTCTGCTTCCAGGTGGTTTACAGTTCTTGCAGACTTTTGCAAGCCGGTTATCTTGTATTCTTTCTACATGGTTGTTCCATTCTTTCTTCCTGGTTTTTATCCATTTTACTACATCTTGCATACCCCATTTTTTTCTTATCTCTTTACTTCTATTTCTATCCCTCAGCGTAACTCCTACCGCCCTTCTTAGGATTTTAATTTCCGCGCTTCTTTGTTTTTGCTTTGCCTTTTTGGTTTCCGCTCGAGTCTCAGTTGCATAGGTAAGTATGGGTCTTTCTATGGTTTTGTAGATTTTCATCTTGCTGTCTAGGTTCATATATTTATTATTCCATACTGTATCATTTAGCCGGCCTGCTGTAGGTAGTCGAACTTCATAACCTGCTCGATGATTTTTCCATCTGTCTCTAATTTACATCTGACTGGCTCTTTACTTATGACCATTGACTTAGTTTTCTGTAGAGATCGATGACGTTAAATTGGTGTAGTAGTCTCTGCAGGTTGTCTTGACCTTTGGCTATTAGAACCGCATCGTCTGCATAGCAGATTATGTTTATGTTGTAATTGCCAAGTCTGTATCCTTCTTTGTATCTTCCTGCATCAATAAGCTTGTTTATTATTAAATTAAACAGGATCGGGCTGTGTAAAGTGATGGGGTTTACAAGAGATGTAACTGATCAAAATTAAAATTGTAACTTCATTGTTCTCACATTCTTACAGATTTTTTTATGTGCTACTGAGCGGGATGCATCGAATTTCTTGAGTAACTTGTGCAAAACTTTTTTACTTGCGTTTACTTACATTAGGAGACTTTTAATTCATCGTACGTTCCTATAAACATCATACTGTTATCAAACAGTACGAATCTCATAGCATTTGATTAATAAATTCTTGGCCTTTAATATAAGCATTGTTATAAAATTAGAGCTGATTGATGTAAAACGTCAATTCATTAAACGTAAATTTCAGTTTTTAAGTTAGTGGATAAAAGTACTTTATTTGAAATACTTGTAGACAATTAAATTAATACAGTTTTTCTGTGTTAAAAAATACAGCTCTTGTAAACCAAATCGCGTTACAGTATTTTGCTAAGTTTCTAATCGCCGAACATACCGACATAATAAATTCCTAATTTCTTTTCGATGTTTTTCAAACAAAATAGCCTTTTCATGAATGCAGGTTCATTAAGTAATTAAATAGAACTGGTTTACCTTGAATGTGTAAACTTTTTCTGGCTTCCTGTTTAAATGCTTAAATTAGACCGACTACACATGACAATAGAGAATTAGTTTGTTTCACATATTTATAACAAGAATAAATTTTCTAAGGAAACCGTAATGAGGGCGTTCTGAAAACACGGAATACAATGAACATGCTATGTATAGCAATACTATAAATCATATCAACAATAAGGTACGCTTTTCACATTTTGCATTAGCTATATTTTTTCCACATAAATTGCAGCTTATTGTAATTAAAACTCGCATAAGGTTTTATAATTAATTCATGGCATACTTGATTGAACATCAGGGTTAAGCGCTATGGTTTTATGTTTTAATATTTTTCTTATCGTAATTAATATTGGTAAAAAGAGGTATATTGAAAATTACTGGAACTTCTTCAAATGTTAGTATTAGTGGATTAACCTTTGTATTGTAACTACAAAGAGGGATTTGTAAATCATTTCTCAGATTTATTAACGGTTGAGTATTGATTTGTATGCTTAGTATTGGTTTTCCGATCTGTAGGGCTGAATTACAAATAGACACATCCGGAACGTTAAGACTTACCTAGAAGTGTGGCTTCAGTGAACACTTATTATTAAAGCTATACAAAACAGCACCGTGCGATTTTACAAAAATATAGATCGAGTGTAGGCCGATAGGTATTTTCAAATTAGTGAACCTATGTTTCAGCGTTCGTTAGTTCCAGCGTAACTCTTGGTGCCGATATTATTGTCTGTTATGTGCAGGGTTTATGCATTTTAAAATGTATGCATTTAAAATTCTAGTAATCCCTTTAGGAGGAAACGCAACTCGACTGATATGTTTTGATTGCAACAACCTGCCGGATTGCGTATTTACGTAGTTTAACGGCGCACCTGCATACAAATCCGTCACAGGCATTCCGCAATTTTATCCCGACCCATCATAAATATGGATTTGGACTGTAGAACCAGACAAATGAATGTTTGCGGGTGCACTGATTCGAACTGCATCGGCAGACACATCGAAACGCATTTATTCCGAGCGTGCATTTGCATCCGCACACCACTTGCTGCTAATAAATATAGCAGGACACAGGGCTTGTCACATGTACATGTTTGTTATGCTCCACACATGCTCCCGATTCTTTTTGTTTCTCGGTTTCTTGCTGGAGCTACTTGTGCATTTATAATTTATACATCCTCATCTGTATATGGCATAAGAATCGGGCGTCGGTGCGTACGCGTCATACAAAACAGCCGGGATTAAGCAACGCTAGTTGCAGACCTTTGGCCGAGAATAAATCCGGATATTTGCATTCCGAGGATTTACGCGAATGCGCATATACAACAGTTAGTGCTAATGCGGATATATTTTATTAGGTATTAATTGGTATTTAAATCGGGCGTGCTTCCGATGCAAAACGTATCAGGTATTTGCTAATTGAGATTTACGTTCAGCGGATACTAATATTAGTGTGGTGTTTTTCTTATGTAAATGCAGGAACGTATGCTTTTTCTTCAGAAAAATTATTTTTGATTTGTTTTGTCAAAGTCACTCGTATGTATTGCAATGTTATGCTTATGATTAGATATTTAAACAAATAAATTATAACCGTAACTCGTTATCAAAATTTCTTACAACGAAGCTTCCATACACTTTATTTCTTGATAAGTCAGATTGACTTATTAGCTCATGATATGTTTGGTTATGTACTCTATCTTATGTATTTGTGGCCCAGTATAACAACTACAGATGGTTAATAATATTTCCAAAAACTCACACTTAATATTTCATTTTGACAGGACAGTTTTTCTCAAGTTGGGACGTGCATTTTAATTATTTTCAATTCAACATCATTTTATGTTTCAACTCAAAATCAAGCATGAATGCTCCTTCTCCTTTATTTCAGGTAATTATTTAGCGGTCATTAAAATGGATTACCTTATGAAATAGCTTTCTGGATATAACTCAAACCAATCCTGCAGATCTCTGCTAGCTTCAGCTGACGTCCCCCACCTATCTACAGCAATGCACCCAACACCTAATACTCCACGACTTCGACCTTTATACTCCTACAAACATCCATCCGTCCACCTCCAACTTGTGCACAGCAAAGATTCTTTTCAAACGATGGCCCACGAAGTTAAAACTTTACACGCCTGTATATCGCTGCTACATCCAACTGTTTACCTCCAATCCATCCACAGTAATGGTTCCATAACACTAATGATGCACGATGTTTACCTTTATAATCATGAAGTACTTCTAATATTTGGGTATTATTTATTATTATTATTGGATTCTTATTCATTTCGTTACATACCAAATATCTGTAGACTTTATTTTGACTTGTTATTTTTAGTTTTTCCCATATTTCCTAGCATCTAGATTACTTACTAAAATTATATGGTTACCAATTTTTACTTAAATTATTTACATTATTACAAATTTCAAGAAAGATAATTTCAAATATTATATTATAAGTGAGAGAAATGCATCATTATTTGCGAGTAAGAATTTTGAATCGCGAGTGCCCCAGCACGAGCGATACAATTGCTCACGAGCTTATAATGGTATTTCGCTCACGTGTGATATACGACGTTTTATCTTACAGTAGCAATTCGTATGCCTAAACAGTTTCAGCCGTCAGAATATGTCGCAAAACAGACAATAGATAGTTACAGTAGCTCCTATTACCATATACAACTGTTTTCAGTGACTAAAATGAAGTTTTATTCACTAGTGACTATAAAATACATTATACAACTGTTTTCAGTGACTAAAATTAAACTTCATTTTAGTCACTGAAAACAGTTGTATAATGTATGGTAATAGCTGCTACTGTAAGATAAAGTATATTTTTTTCTATAATAATTTTCATGGTCAACTTTCTAGGGGATAAGTTGCATTCCTGCAGGGTTCCTAGTTTTAATAACGTTGGTACATAGATTTTTAGTTCTTTTTTTCCACTAAAAAAAATGATTGTCATTTTGACAGATATGTCATAATTTAATATCGCTTGCTTATTTTTTTTTGCATTTAAAATATTTCTTGGTTTTCTTTTTTTATCCGATTTTATTGATGATGATGATTCCATGTTAAAAAAAGAAATTTGTCAAGAGTTCAAATTAAGAAACTTTGACATTCAAAATTGACACATAACCATAATTTTGAAAAAGTTCTACCAACACGAAGTATAAAAATTTACTAGCGTTTTAATCACATATCTACCAACATTGTAACATTTGGACAGATATTATAGAAAAAAAAACGTTGTTTACTATTTATTATTTAAAGTCATCCTTTATCTATCAATTTGTATATGCCGGCCGTTTTAAGAATGAACACAAAATAAAGTTTTTCAAAGGAAGTAACTATAGTGCCTTCAGAAATGATTGAACGTTTTTGAATGGTCATGGTTATACAACGTATGAATAATATGTTGGTCGCAAATTCGAGGTTATCAGGTTAGGTTTTGCGTCAGTCTGTGTCAAAACTGACGCCAAACCTAACCTGATAACCTCGAATTTGACGTAGACTTACAGTGCCACCAACATATTATTCATACGTTGTATAACCATGACCATCCAAAAACGTTCGATGATTTCTGAAGGCACTTTACAACTTAAGTCAGATAATATTATCTAACTGAATTTGTATTATCGTATATCTTTTTATTCTAAATAAGAGATTATTACAGTACGGTTCTGTTCAAATAGGCAATTATTGTTCCTCTTTATATCTACACGTTTTATAGTAAAAAAAAGATCTGTTTAAGTGTTCTTCTTCCTCTCGTACTTCCAAGTGTTTTATTATACAGGAAAGTTTATAAAACGTTTTAAGAGATTTTTATTCCTGAAAATAGATGCCCTAGTATTTGCTATTTAAGATATTAAAAAAATCGAAGTTGTGTTTTTCTATCATTATACGCTATTTAGATTGAACCTTCTTTGATTTCAAGGATGGTGCATCCATTAATAGTGATATTGAATGTGAAATATCGAACTTCCCGAAGGTTTGCATTCGAAAGTCATGTATCGACTGTGGTGTCTTATATAATATTGTTTTGATAAGATTATTTATAAACATATTACTGTGTTTTGGAATTTCGTAAACAAAATGCAGTCGATATGAACAGTGACACTATTTGTCATTATATAATGCAGTCAGTATCTAATTTAAGCATCCCTTTGGTGTTACGTTCGATTAATTAACGTGGGAAGCTTATCTGAATAATAAAAGCTGCACAAGGATAGGCTGCATTAATTAACTAATCATTCCATTAAGCAATTGTTAATTTGGTATGTATGAGTGATTGAAAAGATGATTGGAAGGTGTGGCATCTATTGATCGACTGTAAAAATTGTAAAAATAATTTACATGAATAAGTATTGTAGGTGTGCTGTTGTTTTTCCTGCAATTACACTTGTTATTTCTCATTACTCCTAATATTTGAATTGTTAATAGATTAATACAGTAAGACATATTTATAGTCTGTTTATACAACGTCACATGTGACTTCACCTTTCTTCATAAAATGATGTAGCAAGTATGTGATCTTTGAAGCCTTGTATTATGGTACCATTTCGGAATTGCTACTATGGATAAAATAAATGCAGGCTTTTATGTTCATGTTGGCGTCTTCTGTTAATTATGAAATAGGAATAAGTAATAAATGAGCGTTTTGATGTACCTTTCTATCAAGATTTTAAATAATTCTAAATTGCTGGTGATACAAAAAATATTCATAATTTGTGTGTAGCTATTCAAATTTCTCTGCAGGTATCTACAGATACCTGAAAAACGATAAACAAATGACGTACGTAATCATATTCGGAGTAAACTTAACAATTAAATATGTTTTCTGTTGCGAGAAGCTATTCACTTAAACCTATTCAATACAAAATTCTAGTATTGGGGTTTTAACGTTTACTCTCATGGCCCATAGCAGAATATTAAATTAAACTTGTTTTTCAAAGTGCAGGGTTTTTAAAATGTAAAACTGCTCTGGTGTTGTAAAAAGTTTATTGTACAAAAGATAACATATAGCACTGTTAATGGACTAGGCGCTTCTAATGGAGCACTTGATTTAAAATTAGGTATATCCTAACAGTTATTTAATCTGAATGTGCAATATATATGTTACAAATAGTTATGTATGGTACAAGTGAATAAAGACAGTTTATCTATGAGGGAAAATCCAGAATGAATAAAATCTATTCATGTATTCCATTCAATTTCAAATTCTTTCCAATATCTAAAATTAAAAGTTTTAAAATTTAATATATAATTTCAAATAAGTAATCATTATATTATATGGTTGTGTACTTGGTAAAAGGCTACACGTATGTATTTTGTTAGTTGCTATGGACTACGGACTGTTCTATTCGCTAAGTGAATAAAGTAACATGATTGATACGCATTGTTAAGTTACTTTACCATGGATATATTAATAGATAAAACACAACTTTACAAGTAGGTATTGGAAAAACATAATTATGTGTTTTCTAGGAAAAGATGTACAAAGCCAGCGTTAAGTACAAAATATTGCTTTTAATTTTGAGTTCTGTAAGACTTATTCTGTTGAAAGTAATATACGTTGTTTCACAACCATATTTGTAATAACGTCATTAGTGACTGTTCAAAAGTTGAAAAATGGGCTATTGCCAACTTTTACTTCTCACTACTGGCGGGAAGTAGATTATCATGACATCGGGTGGAAATTTGTTTCTATTGGGTGGAAACTGACAGTTCAATACTTCCATCTCTTGGCCGGAAAGTGGCATTTCTGTCAATTCTCGAAAACATCAAGTGTCCACCTGTTACCACCTGTCAAATAATTTTTTCCAATAAAGCGGTTGTGACTAAAATAGTATACATACCACGGTGAAAGTTTCATTCCACTCTCGAGATAAAGTTAACCTCGACGCTTCGTGTCTCGGATAACTACCTAATCTCTCGACAGTGATGAAACACTTTCCACCTCGGTATGTAATATGTATACTATTATTCACAACCATATTTGTAATAAGGCCATTACCAACTTTTAAAAGTTGGAAAATGAGGTATTACTAACTGTTAAATTCCAAACGGTAGGGAAGTGGGTTTCCATGATGGCGGTTGTAAAGTTGTCATTTCCCGACCGCCGTCATAGCAACGGATTTTCGCCGCATTGTATTATTATTTGCTCAAGGTCAGTTTTAGAACTGGCAAATCCGGTTTGCGGAAAGTTCGTTCCCCACATTTCGTTCCCCACATTTCGTACCCCACATCTCGTACCCGGAAACTCCGTTCCCGTCCCCGCTCAATTTGTCTCCTAGATTACCGGGTGTTGAAAAACGAGTGCAGCGATCGGAATGCAGTTAAAAAAATGAAATATATTTTAATTAATTTATTTATTATAAAAAACTTATAAGAACAGTATGTCCCCGGATTTAGTTTACAAGAGGGAATAAATTTTATTTTTAGTTTTAAATAAAAATATTATAGGAATTAAAATTCCTGCTTGGTTTGTGTACAATTTAAAACAAAAAATCAGTTTTTCAAAAACAAGTCGGCCTTGACAGTTAATCAAAAACTATTTTCTTTTCAGGTAAACTACCCTCATTGTTCATAATACGGCAAAATATTACTAAGAAAAGTTGAGCAGAATGAGAAATTATGGCCGTATACAAGATATAAGGAAGATACTTAGATTAAACCGCCATTTTTAATAAATACAATTTATTTTGTTCGTATAGGTTTATTATAATAAATAAATTAATTAAAATATCATTCATTTTTCTAACTGCATTCCGATCGCTGCACTCGTTTTTCAACACCCGGTAATCTAGGAGACAAATTGAGCTCGCTGGGGAACGAAGTTCCCGGATATGAGATGTGGGGAGACGAAATATCCCGGGAACGAAATGTGGGGTACGAAATGTGGGGAACGAAATGTGGGGAACGAACTTTCCGTATCCCGTCAAATCCAGTCATTGTGAGTAAAATAGTATGCATACCATCGTGAAAGTTATCCACCATCGGTACGTGAGGTACTACTATCTACTCGCCTGTCATAATGATATCATTATGAGCGTCAGTTTCAATGTCACACTGACGTACATTATTAGACTCAACACTATAATGAAATCATTATGGTACTGTAACAAATGTCGTTTTATCAGACTCGGTTGACGCCTCTTGTGATGGTCTTCACCGCTAGTATCATAATGACATGCATTACGATCCTTATAACATAAATTACTATTGTATCAACGTAATTTATTTTGCAGTAAATCAATTAAGCGGTCCACTGATAACAACTTGCAATTCAACACGTTTTTCCTTTTTTCTTAGCCCCTGAGATGGAAGAATGCGACCCGCAAACTCACAGTTCTTGGGATACAGCTCAACAAATGTTTATCGCGCAACTGTCCGTTTTTAATTACAGCAAAACAATGTTGTCAGGTGTGGTGATTTTAATACCCATCTCGTGATTTGGTGAAAACATTTGTAAAAATTCCAATATCTGATGATTTTTTGAACCACCGCACTTTTACTTTTTTGCATAAAGTAATAGCAAGGATACATGACTAACTACTGGTTTATTAAGAGCTAATATAGTTGATAGATGTACCAAGTTTTAATGAGTTTTTCTTTATAATAATACAGGGAGCAAGTTTTGTCATTTTTTGTTATACCTAACATTGTTATGGTTACCTATTTGTTAAACTTTTTTTATCTTTTGTTTATTTTTGTATTTTTACTTTCGGTAACAGTTTTTAGTTACCTATTTGTTAAACTTCTTACATTTTTTCTTATGATTTTGTTTAGTTTTGTATGTTTTACTTCTTGAGCAAAATTTATTATTTCTTTAATACACTTTCATCTTATCCCACCATCTTGTAGAAAGCAAAACGGACATGTATCCCAAGGGTGTTTTAATTAGAGTTGGCTATGAAATATGAAAGGTATTTCGTGCATAAGCTCTCAAACTTGGGTGAAGGTCAAACTTGTTTGAATGTTATTTTATGGAAAACATCAAAAATAAATTAAAAAATAACTAAATTACGTACAAAATGTGACGAAAATATTCACAAAAGTTGAAAATGCGGACTCTTATTATCAATACATGAATTTACATATCAAAAACGTTTTTGTAATATTTTGTGCGTAATGTATTTAATGAATTATTTTTACTTTCTTAGGTGATGGAATGTCGAATGTCATTTAAGTAGGTTTGACATTTTTTCACTGCAGTTTTACGCGCTTATGCTCGACATAATTCCTGGTCAACTGTTATTAGTTGAAGTACATAAAATCACGTCTAAAAATTGCAATGTCATATTACGTGAAAAACACATAAGACTCGAAGACAAAAAACTTATCCGTCCTCAATCCACGAGAAATAGCATAAATACAATGTTTTTAAGGTATACCCTCGTAGCCATTTTAAATTGACAAATAGTACATAGTCTTTTGGAAGGTCTTTCTAAACCTCTATTATCTGAATTGTTGGTCCTTTTTTGACCTGTGGGGTGGCATGTATATGTTTCTCACAGTTCTCGTGTGATATTAATCTCCCTGCATTTTACAAATTTTTCGCTATTTTTCTGATATCACGTGCGCACTCCATAATATAAAGGCAACAAATAGTGACGATACCGTACTAAGAGATCGAAGAAGTTGTGGTCGGTGGATCGCTGGAGCTATGAAACCGGTGAAGTTCTGCGTATCCATCAGTCGGGATAAGTGTTTTCTAGTAAAACACGGAACAGATCGAGAAAAATCTGGTGTGATACACTCACACAACTTCCTTTTACAGTGTTCTTATAATTAGTCAAAAATTTCATTTTTAATTTTTAGCCATTTGTCAAAAATTTTCAAAAATTACAAATACTACAAAAACGGTACAAAATAGAGTGTTAGTTGAAGAGACAAATTTTCTCTAGAATTTTAAGGTGAATTCAAAAATGTAATAATATACCGGGTGTTTTATTTAAAATGGGAGTTAATAAAAAAAATAGCAAAAAAACAAAAGAAACCCACTTTAGAAGTATTCAACTGGAAAATCACCTATTTCACATCAATACACATTAAAAATGTAGTAAAAATGTAAAGTTTAAAAAAAATCGTTAGAGCCGTTTTTGAAAAAATCGAAAAAAACTGAAAAATCACAAGAGTAAACACCTACTTCCGGTTATGCGATTTTCTTCAAAAGCTTGCTGTCTCATCTACATAGTACACAAAACTTATATATGAAGTTTCAATGCCATACCTCTTTTCGTTTTTGAAATATTCTGTTCACAGACAGACACACACACACACAGACACACACACAGACAGACCAATGAAAAAAAATATGTTTTTTGGGATCAGGGGACTCTAAAACGTGAAGATCCGTTGAAAACTCAATTTCGAATTTTTGGGGTGAATCCAATACTTCCTTTATAGTAAAAGGAAGTAAAAATGTGCGGGAGCGTCGTCGTGCATGAACCACATGTAGCTATTATTGCCAAAGGGACACTTTTCCATAATTCAATGAACACACTGGGTTGATTAGCAGTTTTCTAAGAGATCATCTACAAATATGATGCTGTGGGGAGCAAGAGACCTTCACATGTTGTAAATTGTAAGGGCTATGAAGTTGTTTATAAATTACTCTCCCAGCAATCATGTGATCTACAATTAGCGTTGAGGCTAACTGTCTTGTGCTGACACCTGGATTCTCCACAAGAATATATGTACGAGGAACTCGTAGTCTTCTTTGATTTGAAATTGCAGTATTAGGTGCACGTTAATGCAGCAAAAATTTTATGCTTTGATTGCTGTCCATTGGAAAAGATTTCTGGTAGAATTTGGCAACCAAGCGACCATTACTATTACCGCAGCCCTACAAGAAAATGATGTCTGATTTTTCAGAAAACGAATAGTTTGCCCTTGCGTTGACTATGAAAGCAAACGCCAGCTTGCGTTAATTGAAAAATAGTGTTTGTCGATACAATGCGAACTACCAAGTGAGCAATAATGGTACTGTATATTATACTGACAACTGATAGTGGTTATCAAAGTCGAATTCTACTTGATTAACTACAACGCAGGTAGCCTTAATAAACATTTGTTTGCGGGAATTTGGAACATGGATTAATATAAACTTTTCTTCAAGTTTCGATATGGAGAACTCGTCTTTGAAGTTTGCAGTAGTACGTATTGAAGAACACTGTTTTAATGTGGATTTTAGCATGTTGTCCAAAGACATTCATTGCAATTCTCGTCTTATTAAATTATTATTTTTGGCAGTAGTTTTTAATTGGTCTGAAAATAACAATGCAGTTATTACATAGTATATTTTTGATATAAAAAGTTTAAAGTGCAGAGCTAGTAGTTAAACAAATTATATTCATTAACTACTATTGTAGACGAACTCATCGCTCTCGGCTTTTAATTGATTTCGGCGACAAAGTTTTAATTTCCCTTCCATTAACCGTTTCAGACGAATACTCAGGTTGTATTCAAAGACATAAAGTTCTCTAATTGTAGTTCATTAGCTTAAAAGGTTTGGTTTCATCCTCCGCGTCGATTGGTTGACATGCGTCCTTATTCATTAAGCGGGCGCTCAAAAATAGTTGTGCATCTTCGTTCTGAAGTTCGCCGCAGTCGGGATCAGTTTGTCAGCTGCCATCAAATTTCAAACAGAGGGTGCAAAAACTTGCCAGTATCTGATGCGAACTTATCTGCTGATGGGCTGTATCAGATGGCTGTCATCCGCAGCGGTCTAATAGATCATTAGGAGGAAGGGTAATTTGGACGCGGACCAGCCCGCCACCCCACATTACGGAGCGGATATGATCACCATCAGGCGAACGGAAATAGGGTCAATCTGAGTTCCATGTCCCCTTCAATCAATGTAAACGAATTTTAAATTCATTCTGCATCAATCTGCGCGAACCAGCGAAGATTTCTAAATTTATGCTTGCGAAATTGGCGCCTCGCCTCCGCTTTTTTGTTTACTTTCGCGTTTGGTGTAACGATTCGGAATTATGCAGTCCATTATTCAATGATGATGTAGCTAAGTTTTCACCTGGCCGTTCTTACATATTTTAAGAATTATGTAGTAGGCAAATTACTTTTGACGGTGATTATTGAAAATAAAACAAATGCTAATATAATCATGTTTATTGGGAATTTACTATGCGAAGCTATGGATGTCTGCTCATTTCGATCCTTATTTTTTGCAAATACGTTCGTTGGCCATGGAAAATCTTCCAATTTAGCTATATAACTGTATTTTGTGATATGTAAACTGATCATATAAGTAAGGTTACGTTGTCGAAACGCTTAGAGTAGAATGCTTGACAGATACAATGTCGTCACATCTAGATAAACCAAAAACTGTATTTTTAGCTATCTTTTAAATAGCGATTTTGTATACCTAGGCACTCAATTTTAACTTTTTATCACGAATGTGCAATTGACCACAACCACAACGGAACTGCAGTGCTGAGGGGCACATGACGTCTTTTGAAATTGAGAAATATTTTTTTACGTACTGTATTCCTAAATACAAAAGATTTAGAAAAGTGGCACGTTTCTGCATAGCAGCACTTTTTTCTATAGCAACGGCAAATCGTTTAAAAAAGGGAACTTTTCTGCATAGCAACGCATAGTTTTTAAAGTAGGTACACAATCTTTCACATCATTTGTGATATTTTTATATTAAAATTTGTGGACATTTCCCTGCAGTACGTGAAAAAATTGTATGTGCAACATGTGAAAAAATTGTTTTTCTGTGCTAGGCGCTTTTCTAATCTTCTAATTTTCCACCAACTCTTGTATGTTGTTGACGTTTTTTGGCATCCATCTGTCACCCCACGAACTGCAAAAAGTTGTCAAACAGTGGATTACTTCACTGTCTATTTTTTGTATTTTAATGACGATTTCGACGTTCTTCACTGTCGATTTATAAAATATAAAAAATTTAGTATTTAAATGTATTATTCTCAGCATTTCAATGTTTCTTTGAAAAACTTGTATCTGCTATAACAACTAGCGGTGTAAGAAATTATACCTACTACAAAATGTAATTAATTTGGCAACGCCGTGCTTCTGTTTGAAATAAATGGCAATAAAATTTTAGGTTATGCGAGGTTGTAAAACAAAACAGTATTATAGTAATTAATGCCCTAGAATGTGTAGTCTAACAAGCCAAATATCATAGTCTAGTCTGCAAAATATATGTAAATGCATTATACTTCTGTATGGAATGTGGCATTTTTGACTTTGTTCTATCGTATCAGATTATCAAAGTGTTACCAAACCCAATAATGGAAATAAGAAAAGTTGAAAGTGTCACTATATTAAAAAGCAACCGTCCTTCAGGAGGAGAAATTGAAGGTTAAATTATGATTATCTCTTTTTCGGCTGTATGATGTACGTGATGTTAATTAAAGTGAGAAATTTTCCCGATATTTTATTATAATGGAAAAACTGTCTTTCCAGAAAGATATGGAAATTAACTGATAATATAAACTGTAAATAAAAAAAAACAAAAATACTGTTTCATAAGAAAAGTAAATTTGGACACATGAAAATTATTATCTATTTATTAGAAAATTTTATTCTTGATAAAAGTCCCTGCATATTCTCAAACCAGAAATGCACTTGCCAAAATTTAAATATATCTTTCGTGTACGGGGGATGTTCGACAATACGAAAATGGTTCAAGAATAAAGTACCCTTATTTTTCAAATTACGCAAACATGTTATTTGGAAAAGTTGGTTAGAATTGAAAGAATGTGTGAAATATGAAGTCACAGCTACCTATTTTCAGTGGATTTTCTTATTTTTTCTTAATTCTTTTGTGTCCAAAGCAAAAAACAGGTATCTAAAAAAGAACAATAAACGACAAACATCAATAACAAATCAAAGCAATTATAATTTTTTATTTAAATTTTTTAATAATAAAAAGAAACAATTTCATTCTATGTGCCCCCCTCCTCCCCGGCCGCTTCAAATAGTTGTTATAACATTTTAATGAAAAATTGTATTTGTTTTGAATTCGTGTTGATGTTAGGATCGTTTTGAAGATTTCTGTGATTTTGCTTTCCTCCGAGATTTCTTCAGATCTTCACGTTTCAGGGTCCCTAGATGACGAAAAACAGGTTTTCTCAATTTCGTCTGTCTGTTGGCGGTATAACTCAAAAATGATTTGTTGGAGGAAGACAATACTTTACATGGATTTTATGTCTACCTGACATGAAACCGAGAAAAATTCGGACAAATATATTGTTATGATACATGAGGCAGTGTAATCAAATACAATAAAGAAATATTTAAAAAGAATAAATTTGGAAGATTGCTATAATTAAATCTTGATGGATGTTAAATTTTAAACATTAATAAATTTAATTGAGACAATGAGAGAGGAGATTTTGATATTAATTGAATATTAATTTAATGGTTACAGAAAATTTTGATAAAGTGCAAGCCAAGGTTACAATTGACAAATGCATTTGTTAGAATGATAATAATTAATAGCATGTAATAATAGGAATTTTTAAAATAAATAAGTGTGCAATAAGAATTGTATCTAACATAAATAAAAATTTTGTTTAAGTTAGTTATATAAACAACTCATAAAAACAGACATGTATTTTCTGAATTAAAGCATTTTGTAAATAAAACTAGAAAGTTATGCCTAAATTTGTATTATTTTGGTAAATACAAATTTAAAAAGGGTCTTAAACAAATTCTACTGTTAGCGATTTAGACACATTATTTACGTTTTTTCTGTTGTTTGAAGATACAGTAGTAAACAAACATGTTTAATGGCAGAATAGGCTTTTTAGTCGTATAAAAATAGGAGCCTGTTTTGATTATGTTTATAAAAGTAAATTAAAGAGCCAAAGAGCAGTTCCCGTGTAAGAGAACATTATTTTCTGTTCTACTTGTAGTTAACGAAAAACTAATAATATACAATTGCCATAAAGTGTTAACGCATTTTATTTTTAAATATTGAAAAAATATTCCAAGAGAATTTATTCATCAGTTTTCATGACAGTGGATTAATATTATTTCGTTTTAATATTTCAAATTCTCATTTCTAATGAGCCAATTTGCTGCATTGCTCCCAACGCATACTACGACTTTGTTTATAATCTTGAAGTTAGTGCGGTTAAGGGGTGACTTATTCAGTAATTAATTTAGGCCATCGTCTCACTTCTATCATTTAACAATTTGGAATGTGGATCTTTTAAAGTGTCGCACCACACGCAATTCTCATATCGTCACATATTTCAAGAGCAATATAAATTTGAGATATAATTTGTAATTGCAGGTGGCAATAAAGAAAAGCTTTTCGTTCACGTAACGTTATTTTCGCGTTATTACCTATTTTCCTCCGCATAAAAATGCAATAAAGACGATATGGCATAAATGCCTTCGCGTCTGTCGTAAAAGCTCCTTTTAGCAAGTTTCATATTTCCATCAAAAGCCGTGTCCGGCCGAAATTTTTTGTATGCGTTTTTCTGACAGGCGAAGTGCGATAATAAATGACCCGATATATAAGAAGTGGAAGCCTGGCCGTACTTTTTGCGCGAAAAGGCGATAGACTAGAGAAAATCCTAACGAGGAATCCTAACGTTTTTGTTGTTCTTTGTTTCAGGAAGGAGCCCGCCGCGCCGCCCCGAAGGATTTGAATAAATAATCATGTAACCCTTCGCAATTAACGACGAGCTCGGCAGTCCTAGCGAGATTTAGTGATCGATGTAACCTGAAATTCGCGGATCGTTATTGTTTTCCATACTTTTTTGCAACGAATTTATGAAAATTAACGCTTGCTTCCTGTTTGCGACGAGTCTCAGATCATAGTTTAATTCGCTGAGTGAATCGACTACCTACCTACCTCCTAATTTGCCATAAACGAGTCTTCTTTTGTTTATTCTCGGCGTCTTCGTCTAAGTACGTACGTAGTGAGTGAGTACTAGCATATACGACCTTCCAAGTCACACATTTCTACGAGCCATTATAAGGTCATTGGCCATGCATTCTGTCTTAGAAGATCTAAGGCTCAGTTTGCTTTCGTCGTGGTCGGAGTTTAACCCTTCTAGAGATAGCGTTCCCTCGATTTGAAAGAAATTCGCAAGGTTGTGATTCATACAGTTAAAACTTCCATCCAAAGTGATATTGCTATTGTTGTTTCGATTGTTTAGCCATTTGTTATCGTTGTTAATTCGTTTAAAATTAAAGTAATTATTAGCACGTTGTACACATAAACAAAGTGACTGAGTTAAGTAATGCACCTAGTTAACAGTGTGCCGGGCCATGGCGACAAACTACGCCACTGGAATTCTCCATATCAGTCGTAACAGAAACATGGAACCAACTTGACAACCGCGACATATCGAGCCGTAGGTAAATATCATTTGAAATATCGAAATGGAGACCGAAGGCTCTTCTTCCAAACCTCGGCGCCTTAGCCAAATATTTGACCCTCTTTCGCGACTGAACGAGTTGACCCGCGAGTCCCGTTCTACCCCCTCGAGCCCTCGGCTCCTGCCTCGGCGCGCCGCCCGCGAGACGAGCTCTTCGTCCGTGCTGCCGCCCCCTTTGTCCGCCTTCGACGCTTTGGACCCGGGGGCCGGACCGTGCGATGGGAACACGGTTAACTGGCAGGAGCGGTGCCTGGAGCTGCAGCTGGAGCTCCACCGCAGCAGGGCGCAGGCCACCAGGACCAGGGACATGCTGAGAGATAAGGTTGGTGCTACTTTTTACTTTTAGAGAGATATGCATGTGTGGGGAAATATATCAGCCAATTCTCAATAATATTGGTTCAATAAAAGCACGTTTGAACTGAGAAAAGGCGGAAAAATCAGGACCGGATTAATATAGAATTAGGTCACCAGGCCACCTTCGTTAGTGGGTTTGTTTTGTGCAAAGGTGACCACACACGGTCATTTCCGACTTGATGCCAGGTATGTCAAGCCAGTATTGTCATGTCAGAAAGCATTTGAAAAAATGTGCTACGCGAGTGTCGAGGCTCCGTATAGAAAAGCACGTTTTATAGTTAATTTTATAATTTGTATTTTCTCTAGAACTCAAAAACTCCCCTTCATATAAAATCAATAGAAAAGTATGCTTTTAATAAATTTAGAACAGTAATAAATAATTAATTTAAGGTTACACTGTTCTGGATATGTTTTATATCATATCAACGACTCTATTATATGAGCAGTTTTAATTAATAAGTTCTGATTCTGTAACATTTTCCTTCATTTATTGAATAATGCAGTTCTTAATACTGTTGCAAATTAGAAGTACATTATTTTAGTGTTGCTAACTAATATAATAGTTATACATCAAGTGAGTTAAGAGAATGTGTATACACGAGATGAAAGTTTAGCCCCCGAGCCCGTAAGAGTGGGCCAATTTCTTCAAGCGAATTAAAATTCTTAACTCATGTGGTTTATACAATATTTAAATTTAACGAAATAATATTAATCCTTTAATTTTGACAGAATAAAAAAAGAAGTAATCAAATAGTAGTTTCGCAGTCGTGGTTGGTTTGATATTAAGTTGTCTTTTAGTTGTTAGGAAAGCTCGAATTTACATCAATTTTAGTTTGGAAACTACATACTTTTCCACACCTTTCTTAAAATTGTTAGCTGTTTTAAAGAAAGTAAAAAATTGAGATAATGCAGCATACCGTATATGATACATTTAATTTAAATAATTATTTTCAGATATCTAATCGATATCATGTGATATAACAGTTGTATGTTTAGCTGGTGGTGTAGTAAGGGCAACCAGAAGGTTGTTTATATTTTGCGAGTAACAAAATAACTTCAATTAAAAATCTGCGAGAAATAGTCACGTTAAGGGTTAAATTCCCATTAATTGTGAAAAATAATAATTGATTATTTGAAACGTAGTAGTAATAAAGCATTCTCTACGTTCAAATATTTTATTTCAAGTTGCAAATATTATTCAAATATATAATTCAAAATTATTTGATTCCATTTAACGTGGTATATTACTACGAAGCCAGTAAAACCAGTGAAAGTTAGTGTTGTGGTATGCTGTTGAACTGTCTATTCAAGTAATAGTTTTCAAGGAGCTACAACGAGCTTTGATTTGGTCGGGAACAACCAGAAGGTGTTTGTTGACTAGAATTTATCCAGTTAGGAGCCGAGGTAGAGCATTCAGGTACTACAAGACATAAACGTTCAGAAGGTTAGTGACCATTTCTTACAAAATAATAAGAAATTATAAAAGCAAGTTTGGTGCGGCAAATCGTTAAGCTATTGTAATTATTATATTTAGAAGTTAATTTTAGAAGAATTATTTTTTCTAAATTCAATAGTGATTTGAGTACTCAACGTTTTCGACAATTATATTTTGAAATTTGAAAATTAGGTTATATTTAGAATTATCATTTTTTAATCAAGTTTGGATACATTTAATATTTAATTAAATCACTTTTTGATAATCTGTATTTTATTTTGTAATGTCAGATCAAACTTCAATGTGCTACTAACAAACCAAACATACAAATTTAACTTTATGAAGTACCCTTATAAAATCAAATAATTACATTTTAAAAGGAATTCAGTCTTTAGTTTCAATAGAGGAAGTTGTTAGTTGAAGATTTACTCATTTAGCTGGGAATTAGGAGTCCCATTGTTTATGAACCTGACTAGTCGTGGCTTAAAAAATAATATTTACATGACGTAATTTCAAATGTCAAATTGATTTAGGAGTTACGTCAATTCCTACTTATCATATTAAGAAGTAAGGTAAGTACACAAGTAAACTGTACCTGATGGTATTTCTTTTTAATAATTAGTAAAAGAGTGTATTTCATTTGATACTACAAAGTGTAGTTTAGATTGGCAACTCAAGTAGGGCACCAAAGGGAATGCTATTACATTTTGGTTCACACCTGGAGCTTGACATTAATACCAATAAGGAGTGTTATTTCAATGTTTTTCATAATTTCGATAATATCAGGATATGTGATAGATTTTTAAAATACATTTTATAATCATTTCTGTTAGTATATGATAGCAATTTGAAGATAATTGTATATTTCTTAGCGTATTTTTGCAATATTTGAACATAACATAGTACAGTTTTAGCCCACCACATAGGAGGCTGGCCGTATTTTAATTCAAACAGTTTTGAATTTTATAAATTGAATGTACAGACATGCCTTTTAATTTGTTATATTTTAAGTCATGGTTTTCACTGATCGTCAAAACGGTGCATGCAAGAAATGTACTTTACCAACTTAAAACTTCCAAAACAACAATTATAAATTAGTTTACTCTGACAGAGTAGATGCAACATTGTTCCATATACAAGACGCGACATACATGTATTTTTTAAGGTAACTTTGATTAATATTTTTTGAATGACATGTTATATTACATACACATTTACTGCTTTCCAGCTCGTCGCTGGTACAGTGTCCATTGCAAAACTCAGCAGAGCGTTGCAGGCCGATTTCAAAACTTGCCCGCCTCAGTATTTTTGTTTTTCTCTTAAAGTTATCATACATTTCTGCAAATTTGCACGATGACAGCTTTTATGTAATAAAAGTATCGTTGAAATCGGCCTGGTAGAAGTCTGAAAATAGCTGCCGAAAGAAAGCGCTCTACGTTTTAAATATGCTATTGTACACAATATACAGTTTTATAGCTCCTGGTAGTCAAGTACGAAAACATATTATCTATAAACATTAAAACGCGTGTTACTGCATTGCGCGTTAGTAAGAAATTATCAAAAATGATGAAAAAATGTCTTATTTCAATTCCATTTATTTAACGTAATTGCACAACTGATTTATTTAAATTGATTAAATGATTAAATAAATCGTATAAATGTTAAAGCTGGTGGCTATAATTCAAACATAATTCGGCATTGCATTGAGTTTAGTCAATTTATGTAGAGAACCCGTTACCGCCCGTTACTCATCTAGATTTGTGTTTATTGTACGCAGTATTTATTGTCAGTTTGTAATTCACTTTCTTGACAAGTATTTTACGTGTTATTAGCTACAGCCAATAATAGACTGCCTTATCCGGAAAGTTGCGGATTAATTATGCAAATTATCTTGGTTCTAAAACTGTAATTTTTGTAGCACTCAATAAAAATATGAAAGCTTGGCGTTTCCTCTTAAACATATGACTGTAGTACAATTTTCAAAGTGTGTTAGATAAAAATCAAATGTCAAGTTTGACATTTAAGGATAAACGTAGTTGCATTCATAAATTAGGAACCATTCCATTGCCATTCTAGATGAAAATAATTTTTGATCATATTTAAATTAAAACACTATAAATTAAACGTAAGTAGAAGGCATTACGGATGAATGAATTTATTACATGTGAGGTTATTGTGCACCAAAGAATTTTGTCGAAGTTGTCAAATTATAAGATCATGACAAGGCCGTATCGCATGCTATAAATTTGCTACGAGGTAGGTAGAAACATATACACTCGCATATTAGTTCCTAAAATTTGCATAAAGCATTTAGATTTGCTGATCCAACAACATTGTTGAATTAACAAGAGTTACAAATCTGTAAAATGTGCCTGGTTACCAGCTGGTTTAATTTGTCGACCGTCAGGTAGGTGGCCAGAACTACTGCCCTCTATGAAACGGCCGTTTATGGGGTACATGGCCAAGATTGCTGTGGCTGAGCTTCTTGTCATTATTTACTCTATGTTATGCATACACGCAAATTGGGTGGTATCTTCGCGTAATAACAAACAGTGTCGCGTATTACTTGTACCACAAATTGAGGATTTCAAGATTATTGCATAGTACTTCTCACAAATTTTATAGTAGGTAGTATTATCAAGATATATTTGTATTTTTTCGTAATAGTTTTAATAAATTGGCATTTCCTAAAAATTTCCTAAGAATTTCTACATACATAATTATAGTATTAATAAATTCCATAATTATATAGCAAATCGTTTCAATAATTTATAATTGATTTCATAGTGTTGTATGATAATTTCATACAGTTATAGAGGGAGATCAAAAATCAATTTGATCACGGGAGCCCATGGAAAAGTTTGTCTACGCTATACTCAATAAGTACATTTGAACTAAGTGGGATAATTCTGCATTAGCAGTTATGCTTGCTTTATCAACAATATTAACTTCTGGTATTTTTAAGCAAAACTGTATGATTAACAAATTGATGACATTTCTAGAATGACTATTACTTTGTTTTTTCATTAAATTTTTTAAAGCCAACATTAACAACTAAATGAAAGCAACATTTGTTATTTACATTAAAATAACAATGGGGTAAGTTAAACAAGATGTCGAAAGTGAATTTTAAATTTCAAAAAAATTTACAGTTCTATGTCAACAAAAAACATGCTACAGATTAGACAAGCTTGTTTGTTTTCAGTGGTTCCCGCGATCAAGTTTATTTTTGGTCTCCCTGTATATAATAATAGCATAGATATTATCGCTTAGTGGTTTTCCCCCTTTCTTGTAGTTAACATGTTACTGTTAAACAACGCCAATCGCTTCTAAGATTAATTAAAACGCGTCCGAAATCATCGCTTCTAAGAATTATATTAAGAAGTTCTAATAATTTTTCAAATCTAAACGATCACGCTATTAGTTTAACTAGAATAGACTTCTGTTTAGTTATCTAACTATACATTTTGCATTTTCTAATTTGATCGAAGCAATACAAATCCTGTTTGTCCAAAAGCAGAATGGTATTTTATCATCGGCGTTCCATCACGTAGCTGAGGAAAGCATTATAAGAATTATAAAAACCTAGAATATTGAATGAGACATTATTTGCCTATAAACGTTAACAACCTTTATATTGATTTTTTGTCTTTGATTTGCTACATTAAAAAGAAATAAAAAAGTGGACGTGACTACCTCCCTGGACTTTCCCATACTGGAAACTGTTCATATCGTCTTTATTCAACAGTCTTTACAACATATCAAAATTTCAACTCCATGACTCACGTCTTCACCGTGATAAGCGTTTACACTTTCACGTAAATTGCGGGTAAATATAAAAGAACTAGTGAGTCACCCGAACTACGTTTCGGTTCGCAAAATTAAGAGAGATTCATTAATATAAATTAAAAAAAAAGATGCATCGACGGGATCGAACTCGGGGCTCCCGCGTGATAGGCCAGCACGCTTACCGCACAACCACACTCTCCTGTTTGAATAATGCGCGCACCCGAGCTAATACTAGACAGCGATAGGCGCTCCGCTCTGCTGCCTAGAGAAGTTAATTAAATTATACTGCTGCCTAGAGAAGTTAATTAAATAAGTCTGAAAATTAGCAAACTTTTAAGCCATCGTACAACTTAATCGGTCCAGTATCTTCGGAGGAGATAGCGAACAAACATAGTTACACGCAAACAAAGAAAGCTACGATTTTATGTTATAAGATGTGTAGTTCAAAACGTGACCACCGAGCTTCTGTAGATGGCGCCAAGTGGACAAGCCGCCACTGTGCTATTTATGTGTTATTTTATTCAAAACGGCTGTAGCACCGAGGTGAAATTTTCTAAGTACCTGGAAATTATATTTTCTAGGGCATACAAAATCGATTTTTTTATTTTCGCGGAAAAAGATTCTTTGACGCAAAAATATAACAACCGTTAGAATAAAAAAATTATTTTTCAAAAATAGAGGGGGGAGGGGGCCGGTGCGCTTACATATATCCACGAGTGTAATATTTTTTTGCATATTCATATGCTCCATTATGCACTGAACAATCCAGTGAAAACCCCAGCTACCTATCTTGTTTTGTTTATTAATTAAAGGGGTTTAAATTTTCAAACTTCAAAGCTTCGTAGAGGGCGCCACAGATAATTCATGAGATTCTTTAAAAAACAGATCGATAGCCCTTTTCGGGGTCTATCAGTGTATGAAGTTTAAACAAATTCCTGTGGGCAGTTTTTGAGAAATGATTTTTAGAAAATTTCCAAAATTTTGAAAATTTGTAATTTAGGCCCCTTAATATTTTTCAAAACACTTTTTATATCACCTCATGTTAGCCTTCATATACTATTCAGAAAACAAAAATCAATTGAATCGATTCATCCGTTTTCGAGTAATAGGGCGTTAAACTCAAAATTTTCAAAAAATCCTAGCGCCCTTCATTTTAAACCTAACGAGTTCGGAAAAAAACTAACAGATTTGTCTTATGACCCTCTATCGTTATCCGCGATAAAATTTTCAAAATTTTAATCACGAAAACAGTGATACCAAAAAAACATGCGTAACTTCCGCTTCCGGTTTCAGATTTTTTTGAAAAGCTTATTTTGTCGATGAATTTTCGATACACCCCCGCATTCCAAAGCGCATAAAAATCGGAGCAATACTTTCGGCTGTAGGAGCGTCACCCACCCACACACACACACACCCACACACACACCCACACACACACCCACACACAGACAGACATTTTTTAAAAACCACTTTTTTGGGTTCCTAGAGTCCCAAAACGGATATTTCTGTGAAAATCTCGATTTCCAAAATTTTCATGATTCCAATACTTCCCTATACCTATGGGTATGGGAAAGTAAAAAAATACATGATGATTTAAAAAGTGCCGCGCCTACTAAATAACAACGAAATATTGCAGGTTTAATTTATTCTAGTTTTCTATAAATAGAACTTAAAGCTGTATACTAAGGTAGATGTTTACTTTGATGTGTATTAGTTGGATTGTTGTTGATATTTTTAAGAGATTTTTTATAATTTCATAGTATTCCGTAATAATTTCAACAATTTTGAGATTATTTCTTGTGATTACATTAAAATTTCAGTAGTTTTTATTGTCATATCAAGATTATAATAATTTTATAGTAAGTAGGAATTTCAAGATAAATATTTTAGTACGTATATCATAATGATTTGTATAAATTCCAGCGTTTCATAATAATTGATTAATAACTTGTATATAAAGTTACAGTCGGTTATATAAGTAATAAGTTATAGTGCAGTATAAACCAGTTGAAAATGCTAGGCTTAGCCTTGCCAGACGAACTCATCGACTCCGTTTATGGAGTTCAGATAAACACTAAACACACACAACGAAGGTTCTCTGCCATTTTGTCCATGTTGTTTACAAGATAGGAAGACGTTATTATTCTAATTTTTCATTTTTAACCGAATTTTAAGTCGAAATTTTAAAATTCGCAAACACGATTAACGAATTCAGATGCGACCCCGTATAAAGGGTTTTATACGGAACTGCTCTTCTAAGTACATGCTTTGGAACTAAACATTTTGAAAATATCAAAGAAAAAATTAATTTATGTAAAATATTACTTTTCTTTAAAAAAATTGAGATAAAGCAAAAAGAGACCGAATTTATTTTTGTCTAAACCTAAGTATAACAGCTTTATTTATATTGCAACATTCTGTATTTCACTTGTTATATTAAAACGAGCAATTACGGAACCTAGTAAAAATATTGCAGCTTTAATTTCTTAGTTAACCTAACTATAAATAGAACTTACACTCCACTAGATGTTTACTACGATGTTCATTAGTTGTATTGTATTTTTATATCACTTATATGGGGCTTGTAGTCTAGGGTACTTTTATCAAGCAAACATAACAAAAGGGTAATCTGTAAGAGAATCAATGATAAGACTTTATTTTGCAGTAATACGGCATAAATATATACGTACACTCGAATATAAGTAGTTAAAATATTTTGACACAATTCGTTAAAAACCTCTAACCACACAAATATTTAACAACCGCTAAATACGTATTGGACAGCTAGCTGTCATTTTCAATAGCCCTGGAGAGAAACTAACACGACAAAGTTGGCCGAAGATACGCTCTTCACCAAATAACCAGTGATTTTCACGGGCTCCAGCAGTGTTTCAAAAAAATTGTTAGAAATTTTGAATTAACTGAGTTTACTTAATTTATAGAAGACTAGCTGACCCGGCAAACGTTGTTCTTCCCAAAAATTATTTGTCTCTGAAACCCCATTTCACCACTATAGGGTTTTAATTTGGTCATGTCCACCGTCTTGAACTTAAAAATAAATTCCATTTTTGCAATCAACGACCCAAAAAACCTCAATAACGACACCCATATCGAGTTTTAGGCTTATTTCCCCCTTTTCGCCCCCTAAGGGATTGATTTTCGGAAAGTCACGAAATACGTGTTTGCTGATTTGTTTTTAAGAGTACTCCTATGAAGTTTCAAGTCGAAATGCCTACAAAATTGAAACCCCCATTTTACCCGTTTAGGGGTTGAATTTCGAAATATCCTTCCTTATTCCTTGTATACATCATAAAGGGAACACCTCTGTGCAAAATTTCAGCTTTCTAGGGCCAAGGGTTTGGGCTGGGCGCTGATAAGTCAGTGAGTGAGTCAGGACTTTTCTTTATGCAGGATGATTTTTAAGTTCATTCTTTCCTTTTACCAGGATATAAAGCTTAAAAAATGAGCATTTTTTTTTCATTTATTACTTTTGCGAAATATGAAAACTAATGGAGGTACAGGGTGTTAAAGTTTCAAATAAAAACTAAACTTTGGTGCAAAGCCGACAGTTTTATTTTTGTTTATCTCTGTTGTCAAGCAATGACCTGTCAACTAGTTTTCTATTGTTAATTTTATTAATGTTATTGCTACAATAATGGTTCATGTTTATGAAAATAATGACTTAGTGAATATGCTTATTATTTACTGGGAGTGACGTCAAAATGCCGCTGCCGCATCGCTTTTATACGCGGAACGTGTGTGTAGAAGCGAATGCTGATAATTTTGAACATATCATTTAAGTTAGATTATTTCCTTCATATCCATAATAATGCGTAATCACCATGGTTTCTGTCAGTTTAATAATGACTAAAATTCAAACGTCAAAATTTAACCGCGGTTAAATTTATGTCAAAATTTAATCGCTTGTGCATAATTTTAACATGATTATTAAAGGTGCTTCACCAACTGAATTTTATCTATTTATTCAGGAAATAATCACTACGAACACCCCGCGTGCATGTAAACTAGCCTGAATAAATTTTGACGATTTTCTGTCAGAATGTTTTGCTTTGAAGAAATATATCTCGTAAATTTTCCGCTTCAAAATCCCTCGTGCTGCGCACTCGGGATTCTTGTTGAGCGCCAAATTTACTTGACAAATTTCTTAGCAAAACATTCTGACAAAAAACGTCAAAATTTAATCGGCTATTTTAATGCACTTGGGATATTACTGTTGATTAAATTTAGTTTAATTTTTGTTAAGTAATTTTAGTTTCTTAAAAAAATGCTTAATTTTTAAGCTTTATATCGTGGTAAAAAGAAAGAATCAACTCAAAAATCACTTTGTATATATAAGATTCTATTTTATTTTGTTCTTTTGTAAAGAATGGATGGAATATAAACAGAATTAATAGATTATGTAGAACAAATTTGATTAGGTTTTGCTCGTATATCTATTTCGGCTTGGTAAATGTAATTTAGAGTATAACTAATAATACATCATGAGCTATTTTGGAAAAGAATTTGAATAGTGTAAAAAGCAGTCTTAAAAGGAAATATAAAGTTTTAAACAATTCCAAATTCTCCATAAATTTGCATTTTAAAAGTAATCCTAAATAAAAATTGATGTTTATGTAACTATGTAGAATTTTAACAATTGCGAGGTTTCTATACCTTCAGTGTTTTATAGATGGTATAGTAAGAACTCCTATAACGAATGGATACAATATACAATAAGATAGTGAGTGCATTTTTGTGATAGCGATGAAGGTATTTAGTCTTGACCCTATGACCATAGCAGTCGGGGTTTACCTGGTACTCTGCATGCCTAGATCTTGTCATAAGGAACAAATACTACATTTAAACGTAATTATACCAGAAAATAAAAATGTGTGGCGCGTACGTATTAGTAAATGTACCTATTACAACATTTTTCTGTAATTTTAAGCAGTCCATTTATACTTAGTTGGAAATTAAACTAAATTAAACTGAACTAAAGGAAAGTGGTGCGCATTGCAACAAGCAGGATGAAGCAAATCAAACGTACCTAAATGAGCAGGGTTTAGAATATTTTTAGGTTAAAATGATTCTTATTGTAAATTTTGTAGTATTTATACTTACAGATCACAAAGTGAAACAGAATAGTTAACGCAAACATTAGGATCTAATGTAAAACGAAAATATTGTTGTATGCTGTCGCTATGTTAATGGCAAACTAGGATTTTTTATAAAAAAATATTGTTGAAAATTAGAAAAGGAGTTATTTAACATCGAATCTTTTCGATAAATACATTCTCAGTTACAGAACTATTTATTAATTAAGACATAATGTATAATTTAACAGATAGTGTGTTAGAACTGAAGCGCAAATAAGAAACTTAAAAGCAAGGCGTCATCACCCCCCTCCTCCGAATCTTGACTAAATTGATAATTTAATTTAATATAGTTCAAATATAGATATTTTTATTTCACAGGGGTTAAGTCCAGTTAATAATATAAACACGCAGAACTGTCTATATCCAGAACTCTCTGAAGTTAGTTGCAGCTACCTACGCCATCTAGCGTGGTGTCTTCGGGTTAAATGTAGTTACCTTAGAAGTAAGGAAAGGTGTTGTTGAGGCAATGTAAATTGATACTTAAATTTAATATGTATAAGTAAAACTTAAAATTAAGTTTCGTTTGTCATCTTGTTACCAGAGTGGTGTACAGGGAATGTGTGAATATATTTAAATAGCATATAACTTCGCAATTAATAAAAATTAGTAATTTACTGTCTTACCACCTCTTATTAATTTTACAGAGGTACTTCTGAACTTTTCAATTTTTGCATTATTACAATTAGCGTTAATAGATATTTTAACGATACAAGTTTGATGAGCATTTTAACGAAACTAATGCCATGAGCAAACGTATATGTTGTTCAATATTTTATCTTTATCAATAAATACTGCTTGAATGTATTCTTTGTTTTGTAAAAAATAGTGCGGGAATATGTATTACCGGTCTGGGCGCTGTAATATCGTCTATAACTGCACTGATTGCGGTAATATTCATTACAGCACTGAGTGCGGTAATAAAATTTTTAACGGTACTCAAATTTATTTCTTAATTAGTCTATAACGTATAATGCTTGAGGTTACTCGAATTGTCAATATTAGAATTAAATTTCGGCTTAGACCGCGTCGTCTTTGTAGATAAACACCCAGCATTTTTTGGCTTAATGTGCCTAACACGTTGCGAACTCAAGCAAGGGTTTGTGTAACGGCTATGTTCGTTGGTGGCTCGTGAACTCTTACAAGCTACCCATGATTTGGTCCGAGTTATTAGAGTACCTTGCGAACAAGGATACTTAGCCATATTTGCTCAGAGCAATTTTGACTCTGATGGTGGAAGCTGCAATGTCTTGCGAAACGTTAGTCTATATAGGCGCACAAACAGTAAAAAGGCCAAATATGCCTAAGTATCCTAAGTATCGTTTGTGAGCCACTGGTGCTTCCCATATGATAAGTATTTTGATTTGCAAATATATCAGTTTTCAAGTTTCCACAAATTTAGACTAAAATTAGAAATAAAGTGCATCATTGGGCTATGAAATCAAAGAGTATTAAAAAATATAAAAATTAACTACAAAAAATTGGCAAATGAAATGAAAGAAACGACATTTGATAGCAAATGTACGTACTAATTAATAGCTTTGATGAAAAAAAAATGATTAAAATTAGTGCAGCAAAGGCGGAAACGAACTCGGCACAGAGAAAACATTTGATTTAAATATATACAGTAATAGGAAATAAATGTGTGCTATTTTATAAGTAATCACAAGTAATGGAACGTGAAATGTTTGATAAACTAAGCATCCGCAAACCAGAGCCTCGTTTACTGCAACTTCAAACAAACTGCAGCTCAGAGACTGTTTGCACAAGCCTCGCTGAATAAAGAATGAAGTTAAACCGTAAAGCGTCAACTCGAAACAAAGTGGTACCGATAAATTTAATTATCGGAGAATTAGTAGTACAACAGCTTCCATTATAGGGAAGCAGTTACATAAGTTAGCAGCTGACACGAGTTGCCGATTTCCATTAGGCATTTTGCAATTCCGGCCTCAGCGCGTTACCATTTTGGTAACTCCGCATTTGGAAGTTGCAAAACTTGGTGTCGCTCGCTCGAAATAATTGTCGGGGCGTGATGCAGGCGCTGAAATTAAGTTTATTTACGTACTCGCAAGAAATTCAGCTCCTGCCTGCAGATAATGACTAGACGAAATGAAGGAATAAATCAAAACAGCCTAACAACGCGAAAACACTCAGGGCCGATGGTCATTTCGGCTGTTAAGGGACCGCGCGGGTCCCGATAAATTATTTTCCCAGGACTGGCGAGCTCTCTTAAGGTCCTTTAATTTTTTATCAGTGCTAAACATAGGCACGAGTTGTCGGTTTAGAAAGGGGGAAACGACCAGCAATCCTGGTTTTTATTGGACACCACTTGAGAATTCTTTGAGGAAAGCCCGCGCATTACTTTTGCTGGGTGTGGATTTTTTGCGCTTTGTCACTTACTTAGCGCCATATTTCTCCGGCGTCTTAGGCAGATAAGTACGAGTCAGCTTTACTTACTTAATCCTATTTCACGTGCTGTAGAATATAATTTTTTGGTTGGTGTACTAGAAAGTCGGAAAGGAAATGACATTGAAACAGATTTACCTTTAACGAAAAAAAAAAATTGAAACTTATTATAAAGCCTGAAAATTTACATTTTGTGGTACTAATTCGCTCCTATTAATATCCTTGCGACGCCTACTACAATTTGCATTCCTCCTACACAGAAAGTGAACCTTGAAACTACTAAGGAAGTTATCGGTGCACAAAGGAACAATTATTTAAATTAGCAGCTGTAGTTTTTAAACAATTAGATATAGTAGCCGGGCCAAAATTTGATTTTCCCAGTGCTTAATTCCTGTCATATAAATTTACGAATATGCAGTGTGTTCAAAACAACGCCTTCGATATGAGAATGTGGTCAACTCTTAAGACACAAGAAGTGTTACTATGATCTACATTCAAATATCATAATTGTTAGTTGTCAGTATTAATTGAAAGCATTGAAATAATTAAGGAATTTCTTTATGTACATTTTGTAAATCAAACCCATACCTTCATTAGATGGAACTATTTGTCCCATTCTCATGATAATGATACGAGGTTTGCTAGATTCTGATTATGAACGATAGATTTATAACTAAGAAAACTAGTTTTGCCTAAATCTAATCAACAACATGCTTTGTTAGTATGAAATAAATATTAAATTGTAGTAAAACCACTACAGGAAGCCTACTTAGAAGAATAAAATAATTAAAAATTATTACTAATAAATGAAAATAAACCTAAACATATTCTATATTGCTGAAATCAGAAAAATAAGAACTATACAATGCCATAACAGCTGTTTATTTATTAAGTACATAATATAAGACTTTATTGGAGTCTATTTTATGGTAGAGCGAGCGTGCAGGCGAGGCCGATAAAGAAACAGTCGAACATAAAAATACAATATAGGGTTTACAAAGGAAAGAAACGTGATTGTTTCAAATAATTCAAAAGATAGAATGATTATCTATATGTTCGTTACACTTCAGCAAAAAAGTTGCGTTCGGAGATTTTTTATAATATTTAAAAAACAAATAAACAGCACGTATCTAAATAACTAAGTGGGTTATGTATATTTTCTTCCAGCATTAAATTACTCAACGTTGGTCCGATATAATCCACAATGAACTTGAGAAACGAGCACTCTGTTTAACTTTAATATAGTCACAGTTATAAATTAATACATTTTCGTTTTAGTTAGAATTGTAGTATGCGTATACTATTTATGCTGAATTCGCTAATGCAGATTCTGAATGCTAATTATCCGTTTAGTTGAAAAGTGACGCATTTGTTTCTTTAGCGTTTCGTACTATTAATATTTCCGTGGATTTTTAAGGAAGATTGAATATTTTTGTATCACAATTAGAAATTAGTATCCATTACAAAAATACGCATTAATTTTGATGAATAACACAAATTAAACAGAATTAAACTTACAGAATTCAAAAGTATGTTACTCGTATTTCGTTTTGAAGCAAATTTTTTCGCATTAAAATTACACAATTTGCAAATGTAATCGGAACAAGTTTGTGCATTATACTACTATATTACTTCTATATTTTTTTGGCATAATAGGAAATGTGATAGTCAACCACGGTGAGACAGTGATAAATAAAATACTTTGAGTTAGTAGTGCTAATTTTGAATTTTGTGTTGCGATATATAAAAATGCGTAAAGCTGAGTGCGTGCGTCACGCTGCATAGTAACCGATTGCATCAGCTTCATCCACAATCGGGCTTTCTTCCTTACGTAGCCACCCTCCCCTTCATAATACAACGATAAGCGTGTGTAATAGGCAGTCGTCCTGGTTAAGTAGTTAAAGCGTCCGACTATAAATCAGATTCCCTCTAGAAGCGTTGATTTGTATCCTACAGACTGCAATATTTTTACCTTTGCGAATGAATGTAATAGAAACAAAGATATTTTTACCTATTTTGTACATAATTATGAACACTTCGTCCCCGATCGAACTTGTTTCCTTCAGTACCATTTAACAGCAATGGCACAAACTGTATGCTACCAAAATGAAAATATTATAATGACACGTTTTATTAAAGTTAATAATTTCTTGGTTACAAGGTTGTAAAAAAGGACAACTGTACGTAGTTTTGCTGCGATATTATCATTTATTGGATGTACCATGTCTTATTTATCGGTTTCCAAAAATGACCACTAATATCTCAGCATTCCATTATAAAAAACTAAATGTGTCTACTATAAAGTATGTAACCCTAATGCAGGGTTTAATTTGTAATTTTTAACGATTGCTTGCATTAATAATAATAATTAGCTAATAGTAGAATCCTGGCGTATCTTTTTCAATTTAATGGTATTATTATGTAGTTCGAAGTCGATTCCTTGTGTTCCATTTATGATGGTCATTAAATCAATTGTTCTGAATACGTTGATGGATCTAGGTTTATTTATGTTTATTTACAATTACTTAGGTCTTGTGATTGTACTGTATGTTGATAGAAATTAAAAGAATATAATTATTTCTATTATGCGGCATAAAAGCTAATTTTAAATTAAAACTATTTTAAGATGTTCGTATGGTGAGCGCGCGGAAACTTCGTTTACATCATCAAAATCTATTTTTGATGTACAACAATACACACGTTAATAAAACTACTTTGTTCTCCCTATCTCTTCCGCTAGCACTGTTTCCGACAAAGAGAGCCATTCTGGCCACCTAAAAGGATTTTTCGTCCCGTTGCGAAATTAGAAAGTTTCCGCCGCTTTCGAAATAATTTCGTTGCAGCCCCGGTCTCTATTAGGGCCTTTCATTCCGAAAACAGCCATTCTGCAGAGGATGTTGCGAATATGTCTCGCAAATTGAATTGAAAGCATACGTTGACGAGCACCGTCTTTAATGCTATCATTTATTCATGTCTCTTATGCTGGTAGCACTCCATCCGCTGCTTCCTACTATTAATAACCCACTCCGCGCTTCACCTGACGCAGACAGAATAAAAGGAAATAAAGACTTCGCAAAATGCACTCCTGTTTTCCGCGTTTTCGGGGAATCGCGAGAAACCGTTTTCGATGTAAACGGGATTATGCGTTGTATTTTATTGTAACTTCGCCAGAAGTTTGCAGCCAGAAGGATCACCAAGGTTTCGGCATAAGGCATATGAAACGGGAAATGTCCCCTCCGATCCGCTCGAGCAGATACTCGCTCTCTCGAATGCATAAATAATAAATGGTGTATCAAATATTCATGTCTTTGTGATGTTATGGTGTATAGATGTATCGGGCGGCACTTTAAAAATTCAGACTTGTTCCACGCGCTTTCCGGAAAAGCGAACCGCGTTTGACGCGATTTTCTGCGCCTCCAAACCTCCATTGCCTCGGGTTGTGTTGGGTTAACTTAACCAGTGTCTTTTGAACCATGGGTCACCATTCCGCCATGATCGATATTTTATGCTTTACATGTATAGCGGCAATTTTCTAGATATCCTTTATACCTGCTGTTCTCAGTCTGATCATAAAGACATGGATTTACATGTACAAACAAGGATAGAAGTATGTACACATACATTTACAGAGAGAAAATCTAATATACGCACTGATTTTCTACAAACATGCGTGCTTATAAGATTATATGCCACGTACATCTTAAATAGAGAAAATGTTATAATTGAACTATAACAATTATTTACTACAAAATTTAAGTAAAAATGGGTGAACAGTACAATATCAGATTAAACTTCAGAATAATTCATGACATAATTAAGCAATTATTTTATTACATTTATTGCTCACCCATACATATAGTATTACTGTAACTATTAGTTTTATAATATCTATTTTTAAATTACCAAACATTAATTAATATTGCCTGCGTTTTCATAGGCAACTTTGATTATACCCACATAGAAAAACTTTCAATGTCAGCAGATGCAATGAGGTATATCTTAAATTTCACACGATAGCGGAAAGGATTCGAATGTTTTTAGTTTTGTTTAGAATCTTCTTAAGTTTGTGCGACAAAATTTAATGGGTACGATACAGTTAATTCATTTATTTAATATATTTGTGTATGTTTGATCTACGCAGAGTACGAAGAGAAATGAAATTACGGTGATTCTGCAGTTTAGGCTGGCAACAGGTTTCGCGTAGAAAGTCAATTTTCTAGTACAAGATCATCTTCTACACATAATGTAGTTAGCACGATTATGGTATTTTGCAGAAGAAAATCTGAAATAATTTCTCAAAAATGTACGTCCAGTCTAGGTACGATACGAACAGTAAGTAGAAGAATAATCATCGAATGACTATTACTTTTTTGATTAATGAAGTTATCCGAGAGATCATTTCCATTATGTTCAACATAAGAGGTAAGCTTTTTATATTCGTGGAATGGATAAAAATGCATTGAAGTTATAGTAAATTTTTGTTTGTTATTTTTATTCATTTGTGAGTAGAAACGTCAAATGTCATCTTGATATTGTTAGCAGTTCTTTCGTAGTAATCAGAAAAACAAGTTAATGGGTATTGAGTTTCGTGTGTTTATTAATTCTTTAACAAAACAGGAAGAAAGTGTGGAAACTACATATTCAAACGAAATGCAAGCTGCCTGGTCTGCTATAACTGAAAAAAAAATCGCAAAAATGTTCAACATATCTAAAACAACTGCATTCATAATTCTTTGTGAACATCTTGCGGTGCCAAAGGTCTGTGCAAAATGGGTATTTCGGCAACTCACTTCAACAAAAACCATACTGTGACGGTGATGGTTGTTTTAATCAGTTTAGGAGCTCTATAAAACTAATCAGGCGGATGGGGGATGAAACGTGAATTCTGCTTCTAGATTATAAAACAACAGGGTAAACCATTACAGTAGCAGACTGTGCTGATGTATTGAGTCGTTTTAGAAACGCAATAAAAATTAAAATAGAGAAAGTGACAGTGTGCTCTTACTACATGACAAGGTCCCCGTTATCCTGTCTGCTATGGCGTCTTGCAGCGTTGAAGAAATCAATCGTGCACTTTACAGTCCTAACCTGTGTCTGTCAAATTATTATTTATTTTGAATTCTACAAAAAGACATTGTTTGAAAGCATTACTCCAGATAAAATGTAACTGAAAGCTGCAGTAAATGCTCATGCTAAAAGTTTTTTTGTGGTGTGAAAAAGTTGGTTAGCTGATGTCATGAGCGTATTGATGTTCGAGGTGATTATGTAGAAAAGCATAGCTATTTACGATATTATGTCGGTAGCTAAGCATTTATGGCCGAGGTAGTACATCACGGTTGAGCCAGTTAGGGCGAGACACGTCAATTACCAAGGTCATAAACGCGAATACCGACCGCGCATTGTATATATTTTTTGTGTACTGAACAAGAACAAAAACCATTGTGATTATTAAATAATTACCCCAAATTATTTGCGTTTAAAATGCTGTGATTCGTATTATACCGTTGGCCATACTGAAGTGTATTGTTGGTGGCACTGTCAGTCTATGTCAAATTCGAGGTTAGGCTTTGCGTCAATCTGTGTCAGACTGACCTAACCTGCTAACCTCAGATTTGACATAGATTCACAGTGCCACTAACAATACACTTCAATACTGCCAAACGTACAACACGAATTACAGGCGTTGCGAAGTGCTACCGGCTTAGGACATAAAAATTTATGCTACTAGACCAATATAAAAAACTAGTTATTTATGTATCTAGGGCGAAAAATTTTCTTTTTATGGACAATGCTTGCAATGCCTGGCCGAGGCGATAGCAGAAGCAAGCAAGCAGGCAAGGCCATAAAAAGCAGTTTTCGTTCGAGGTGCATATTACATTTTTTCGTCGACCGTCATAATTAAAAAAAGCGGAGTGTAAATTATAAGAGACTAAAAAGGTTTGCGGACGAAAAATTAATTGTGTACCAAAAATTTTTCGTACGTAAATGCGTCCATAAAATCACATTTTATAGAGGCTGACGGAAAAATATACAACGTCAAAATATAGGTATCTGTTTCTACCCTTGTATGTCTCAGTTTGTTTTATTCACGGCTACCCTAAAGTGCTGGCAGAAAGCTTTTCTTTGTTTTAGAACTTCTTGGACGAAAATTATTCATATTATATCGCTCAAAAAGAAAAAAAGACAGATTTACAGTTTTTGAAAGTGGGTAGATGAGTCGTTAGCATTGGTTAACAAAAATATAACCACAAAACATGTGCTAGATAATCTGGAGGCAGTTACTTAAAATGAGAGATTCTTAAAATAACCCTTGAAGCCTGTGGCGTCCAAGATTTCTAGCAGGGAAAGCGATACATTTCGTCAGTTGTACAATTTAATTAAAGTGATCCTTCGACATTTGTTATATTCTTGTGTATTATAAAAATCCATTTGCAGAAAACTAGAACATAAACGATTTTATTATTAAGGGCAATTGCTGTTGGTTGAATGAAATTTTCTTTACACTTTTGTTAAATTCAAAATGTAAATCGTCAATTTGATTTGATCTACTTGGTTGTCAGTTAATCTTGTAAACGCGTTACACAAGAAAATGGTCGTTATAAGCAACTGCCCTATTTGTGCTAATGTGTATTGTCCAATTTTTACACATTGTTTTCTTTAAAAATATAGAAAACTAATTTTTGACTTACATTTGCCAGTGTGAAGATTTATGGGTTAAACTATTTAATTTGCTTTTAATATTATTTATATTTTTAGTGGTAGTGCGAGTTCTATTTTTCTTGTTTAAGACTGACGAGTTAAAAACTTTAAAAGCGCCATTTCTGTCCGCGATTATTGCAGTAACTTCGGAAATTCAAAATCCAGTATTACACATTTTATAGGTTAGCAAATTACTCAAATGCATTTCATATCTCATGAAGAATATTCAAACGGCATACATTTATGATACCCAACTGAAACGGATAATTACTGATGCCTTCTGTAAATACCTTTCAATACTGAATTTTCTAACTACAGGTCAGTAGATTGTTTATGTGTAAAAATGTATCCCTATATATTTGACACGGCGCGACGTGCAAGTGTACAGGGTTATTCATTATAAATTACCCACCCCTTATCATCGTTATTATTGTCTATAGAAAAAAAAGTTTTAAATAAAAGTTATGTGGTTATAACTGAATTTTGTTAAAATGCTATCAAAAGTACAGTGGCGTGCATAATTAAGGGGATACAAAAAAGTAATATATTTTTTTAAATGGAACACCCTGTATATTGTTAAATTTTTGGAATGATCTTTCTTTCCTGATTTCAAAAATATACCATATGTTACCCCTACCTTATACCGTTTTTGAGTTATTAAACGTCGAATATTATTATTTATTATTATTTTGTATAGTATAACAAGTAAATATTTGGACTTTTTCTTCCTCACTGTAAACCATTTTGATTATTTCATTAAATAAATGTCACTTATCAAAGATTAGTTGTCATTTTCATAGCTTACTTTAATAATGTTAACTTTTCCATATTTACAGTAACTACTTTAACTAAGATATTCGACGGTTAATAACTCAAAAACGGTATAATATAGGGGTAACATATAATATATTTTTGAAATCAGGAGAAAAAGATCATTCCAAAAATTTAATAATATACAGGGTGTTCCATTTAAAAAAATATATTACTTTTTTGTATCCCCTTAAACCTGTACGCCACTGTACTTTTGATAGCATTTAAACAAAATTCAGTCATAACCACACAACTTTTATTTAAAACTTTTTTTTCTATAGACAATAATAACGATGATAAGGGGTGGGTAATTTATAATGAATAACCCTGTACATATACAGTGTGGTCCATTAAGTGTGCAACAAATGGGAATTTTTTTTATTAGTTGTACAATCGAAATTTAAATATTGCCAAAAGTTAGTGCATGTTCGATAACCATATCAGATGCCCTTAGAATTGCTTCAAGTCAAACAATATACAGGGCAGGACAAAAAATATGAAATTCGTTCAAGAACAAAGTTACCTTATTTAAAAAAATATAGCAAAATTTTATTGAGAAAAGTTGTTTAGAATTAAAAGTTATGCTCCAATACAAAATCACGGCCTCCTATTCAAATTTTGATTCTTTTTTGGAAAATTTTGTATTACCCCCGTATGATACATATTTTTATTATTTTGATTTTACATGTATTTAAAGTAGCCACAACCACATCCCTTTTAAATAACTTTTATCAACTTGAAGTGTATTTGTAAAATTTACTTGGATTTATATTTTTTTAGGTAAGCGTCCACTTCATGTTTGTTGCAACGATATTTAACAGAACTTTAGAATTTCGCAAATATTCTTTTTAACAAGGCAAATGCTTTACTAATAATAATTTACATATGAAAAACTCTTAATAAAATCAGAATAATAAAAATATGTATCATACGGGGATAATACAAAATTTTACAAAAAAAGAATCAAAATTCGAATAGGAGGCCGTGACTTTGTATTTGAGCATAACTTTTTATTCTAAACAACTTTTTTCAATAAAATTTTGCTATATTTTTTGAAATAAGGTAACTTTATTCTTGAACGAATTTCATATTTTTTGTCCTGCCCTGTATATTGTTTGACTTGATGCCATTCTAAGGGCATCTGATATGGTTATCGAACATGCACTAACTTTTGGCCGTATTTAAATTTCGGTTTTACAACTAATAAAAAAATGTCCCATTTGTTGCACACTTAATGGACCACACTGTATACTCGTATGTTAGTGTTTGTTATGAAAAAATGCACAATTCACAGTTATACAGTAGGCTAAATATGTCATTTTAACCTAAAAATTACTGACAATATGTCATTTTAACTTAAAAACTAGTGAAAGTATTGATGTCATTTTGACCTAAAAATTACGGACAATCTACTGACGTGTCAGTTGTTACAATGAAGCTATTATTCATTAAGTTGCAAAAATTTGTATTTTTTCTGCCCGTGGGAAAATAGCGTACATAACTCGCTCGAAAGTGTATCGTACACTCGTATTTTAAGTCATTCGGCTCCGCTACGCTTAGCCTCGTTTCTCAAATATACTCGCTCGATATACGCCACTTTCGCAGCTTTAGTCCAGTCGTTGAAGGTAAAAATATGCTATTACCTCAGAATTCTTTGAACCTTGACCGATTGACGTGAAATTTGGTGAGTGGTTAGGGGATGGCTCAAAGAGCAAAAGTGACATAGCGTCGATGTGCGCTTTTACCCTGAGAGTGGATACCACCCCTTCTCGGGGGTGGAAATTGTTCACTTAAAATAACCCCGGAAATGGATCGAGGGTCAAATTCTAAGTAAAAAATGTTCTATATAGTTTTTTCTATAGATCGATATTTTTCGAGCTATTCGCGATGGAAAACTTAAATTTTTCGTGATAAAAATGTATGTTTTTGGACGGTTTTTCGGGAATAAGTCGAAAACTTCGCGTTCTATCAAATAAGTTGTAATAACAAAAAATGAATCTCAGAAAACAGGAAAGAGATTGGTTTTTTATGAATGCTCTAGGTCCAAAATAAAAGAAGTTATGGCTCGTTGAAGAAGATTTTTTTTTTTGCAATAACTTGGTTCGAAGTAATCAACGTTAATTAACGAAAAACCGATGCATTTTTCGGGAAAAACGTATAGAACATTTTTTGTAGTGATTGAAAAGACCTTTAAAATGAGCACTGTTAAAAGTCGATTGCATTATAACTAAGCGAGTTACAATGCAAAAACGGTGGGTCACTCAAATTTTTGAAAAAAAATTAGAGCTAAAACCCCAGCCATTCCACCAAAATTGATATTGACCATTATCCCTTTACAAATTACTTTATTTTAGTATCACTCATGCAATCCAAAAGTTTTTCGACATGCTCAGACTTTGCATATTCAAAAAGTAAAGGGTTGAAGGGCTTCGGAGGGGTGGTCCGCGCACTATAATGCAAACTTCTAACATTTATATCTCCGTTATTTTTTTTTCCTACAGAAATAAAAAAAAAACCTAAACTGTTCGTTAAGAAAAAATCCACATTTTTGTACTATATTATTTTTTACGTTTTTTTCTTTAGTTTTAGGTATTTTCAAAATAAGGTATTTTTTTAAGAAATTTGAAAAATACGTTTTCCACTTTCATCATATTTTTTTCGAAAAATACGCATTCTAAACCGCCCAAACTTTTGGATTACATAAATAATACTAAAATAAAGTAATTTGTAAAGGGATAATGGTCAATATCAATTCTAGTGGAATGGCTGGGGTTTTATCGCTCATTTTTTTTTCTCAAAAATTCGAGTGGCCCACCGTTTTTGCATCGTAACTCGCTTAGTTATAATGCAATCGACTTTTAACAGTGCTCATTTTAAAAGTCTTTTCAATCACTACACCCGAAAAATGCATCGGTTTTTCGTTAATTAACGTTGATTACTTCGAACCAAGTTGTTGCAAAAAAAAATCTTCTTCAACGAGCCATAACTTCTTTTATTTTGGACCTAGAGCATTCATAAAAAAACCAATCTCTTTCCTGTTTTCTGAGCTTCATTTTTTGTTATTACAACTTATTTGATAGAACGCGAAGTTTTCGACTTATTCGCGAAAAACCGTCCAAAAACATACATTTTTATCACGAAAAATTTAAGTTTTCCATCGCGAATAGCTCGAAAAATATCGATCTATCGAAAAAACTATATAGAACATTTTTTACTTAAAATTTGACCCTCTATCCATTTCCGGGGTTATTTTAGGTGAACAATTTCCACCCCCGAGAAGGGGTGGTATCCACTCTCAGGGTAAAAGCGCACATCGACGCTATGTCACTTTTGCTCTTTGAGCCATCCCCTAACCACTCACCAAATTTCACGTCAATCGGTCAAGGTTCAAAGAATTCGGAGCGGAAAACCTTCAATGACTGGACTACTTGTTATGTAATATATTATACTTGAAATGAATACACCTAAATATCTTCTATACAGGGTGATTCAAAAATGGTTCATTTCTTCTGGAGGGGTTGTGGAGACTACTAGCGGAGTACGGGAAAAATAACAAAAAATCTTTACAATCATTCCTCTGAAATATTAACAGCTGAAGATGCATTTTGAAATAAGCTATTTACCAATAGTTTTCAAAACTTCAGTTTTTGGTGCCTAGTTTTGAAAACTAAAATTTTAGGTAAGTTTGATAAAACTGTCAGTTTTTTGGATTGTGATGTTTAATAACAATAATAATCTTCGATTCAAACATTGATTTTTTTCTAAATTGTGGTAAATAGCTTATTTCAAAATGCATCTTCAGCTGTTAGAGGAATGATTGTAAAGATTTTTTTTGTGATTTTTCCCGTACTCCGCTAGTAGTCCCCAACAACCCCTCCAGAGAAAATGCGCCATTTTTTAATCACCCTGTATATAAGCATAATGATTTAGCTTTTTGGTGGCTTTTACAAACCCTTATGGGGCTTAAGGTATCTATTTGGATTATTTCTAACTATGGATTCCACCCTACTATGATCAATTAAAAATACAAATTAAAGAGTATTGGATTTTACTACAAAAAATGTAAAAAAATGATTTTTTCATTTTATGTTTTGGCTATATGCGATTATTATTGCTTGTAAAGCGATTTTTTTTAAAACAAAACTCGTATTTGGGGGTTTTTGATGATCCTAAAAATGTTTTTGAAATATAAATCAGCCTAAATCGCTAGCGTAAGTTTAGAAAATTGGAATTTTTAATCTATCATAGTAGGTGCGTATGCCAAGGTGGAAATAATCCAAATAAGTAGCTTTAAGTCTGCGTCTGCAAATCACCAAAATAATGTAATATATGCAAAAAATAAAAATTCCATTCTTTAAAGTGTTGAGACTAATAATTTAATAAGAATATTAATCTCCGTTGGTTCTACAAGCTAGTCCGGTTCTGACTATAAGTTCGATTCTATCCGCCTGTTTAGCGTTTACAGCGATTTTTTTTGTGCGAAACGCGGGCACCGTAATTAATTGAAAATGTTTCAGCAGCTGTAGTGGACGTTTCAATTTAAATCTTGTTTCTGGATTAATTGCGGTTGGACGGAGGATCGTGTGAGACGCTACCATAGATTTAGCCACGATACACGTATGTGTATCGTGGATTTAGCCGATGATACTCGTACACGGCTCTGCTACCTTATAATGAATGCAGTGGAAATCAGTTGTGTCGGTTTTTTGTTTATTTCGGTCAGTAACCTGTTTGATTTCAGCGTGAATGGGAAGCGAAATTGAAAATATTGTCGGTGTTCCCTGCGAACAGTTGCAGTCAAAAAAACCTGATTTTTTTGGTCATATTACACTTACAGAATCTGACGTCTATTTTGCTTTTAACAATAGTAGCAACTGTATACGGAGTAATAGGTTGTAAATAAATTCCTCAGGTACCTAATTATTAAAATAACTGTAAATACCGGAGTTTGTACATGCACATAGAAGCTCTTAGTTGCGTTTTCTTTAGTACTATGCTGCATGAACCTTTAACTAAAATAACACAGCATGCTTTAATTTTTGTCAAAAGGAAACAAATTACAATGTCTATATCAAGAAATGGACATAAATAATAATAATTTTGAATTTTAAAAGTTCTTTAATTTATTTTAGTTACTTGGAACAATTATTTATAAGTATAACTAGCTTTGTGTGTATTTTTTCCATCATAATATGTACTAAATATTAAAGAAATTAAGCAAACTTTAGACTACCATATTTTCAATACATATAATGCAAAGATGTTTTAAACTTTTGTCCTACTCGCGAAGTTTCCTTTAATAACGTAACATGGGTTAATCCGCCACTTTTGCAACATCCTGTATATAGACGCGTGTTCTGCTTGCCTACGTGTCTGCCTGCCTGTCTGTCTGCGTGTGTCATGTTTTCATTGGCAGTGATCGCACGCAGTTCGGCCGCCATCGGTCTTGATAAAGCAAGTACGTCAGGCAGTTAACGAGCAATCGGATTCTGCCTGGAAGCACAGATTCGAATCCCACTGACTACGAGAATTGCAAATTAGCAAATTATTATAATTCGCATGACAAAAGAGTTTCCACTTATTGTTTCAGTATTACTAGAAACTTTCAGATATTTTTACTAATTTGGTATATAATTTTGAAAGCTCATCAACTGTTATTCGACCTAGCAAAAGTTGTTACGACGCGCGACGCTGAGTCTTTACCACTAAAGTTAGAGGAGAACTCGGATTTGAAAAAAATCAGTTATGTACCCAGGCCTAGCTGGGCCCCCTAGGCCCTGTGTTCCGAATGCCTTGCACCCCTTGCACCCTTCTTTAAGACGCCCCTGCGTGTACCCTACAAGCGTAGAGGTTAATGTCAATTATAAATTGTAGACATTACAAAATAACGAAAAGGCAAAATGCTCGTATGTATGTACAGGGTGAGCGAAACCCGATGTCTTAGCTCTATTATAAGAAAAGGAAAACTGATAGACAAAATCTGAAAAGAGGTTCTTAAATGGGATTGAGTAAGGTCCATTGTAAGCCAAATTTTCATATTTTTCCATATTTGGAAACTGAAGTAATGACGTTATCAAATTTGTTTTTCCCGGAAACATACCTATATTTTGGCATATTTAAAAAGAGATAATTTTTCTGAACACATTTTGTGAAGAAAAAAAATTGCTATCTTCTTCCGTTCGAAAATTATAAGCAAATTTCTAAAAAAAAGTATTATCAAAAATTCGCAATTGTCACGATTTAAACAAGTAGCCTTTGGAAACAAATAGCAAAGTCGTTGAATAAATATTAATAAAATGTTACCGTTCTGTTATTTCTTAACGACGTAGGCTGTTATAGATATTAACGATACAAGTTTGATTATAAGCATCTTAACGCCACGAGTTTGATTGCCAAAAAAGAGGAGGTGAGCCGAGTTTTGCGACAATCAAACGAGTCTCGTTAAGTGCCATAAGCAAAAGTGTATTGTTTAATATTTTATCTTCATCAATAAATTCTGGTTCAATTATTTCTTTATACAAAAAGAGTGCTGTAATGAAGCTCTTAACGATGCTAAAATTAATTTGGTTAAGAGTCTATAACAACACTGATGAAGATAAAATGTATAACAGCCATGGCCATGGAACTTTTCAGTCAGGTTGACAGTTCTGTTATTGGCAAATAACAAGTAGGTGTTATGAAAATACTGTAATAATGTGACAGCTACTTGACAGTACACTACACACTACATCAAGGTACCTACTGTGAAAACTCAGTTGTCATGTACTATGTCCTTATGTTCGCCCAAGCCGACACCAATCTGTAGCAGCTTTTTCATGGTTTTCTTTATCATGTAGTTTCGTGGTTAAGTTTATGTAAAAAATATTTTAAACTAATTATATCGCAATTTACAAAAACGTTTTAAAAAAAGAACCAGGCGGCAAAGTAAAAGATAATTAGGGGACAAGTTGTAGCAACACTTTGATGTTTATACAAAATATAGTTGTTTACATGTTGTTTCTAGAAACCGCTTATAAATTAAACAAAAACAGAGTAACACAATAGCCTCATACTTGATTGATAATATATATTAATACAGTCAGACCGCTGATTTGATTTTACGCGGGGCACCTTTGTGCTCCTTTTTCTTTGCCGTTCGCGGATATTTGCGTTGTCGTTCGCGGATGGAATTGCCAACGTTAACTGTTTCAACTTTAAATAATTTTTCCGCCAATCGTACTAGAACTGACACATTATTGACAAAATTTTGTTGAGCAAAGTCAAACATTCCATTAGATCAGCCGTTGCTAGGTAATTTACAATAAAACTGTACAGGAATAATATTCCCGGCCTTGGCAGGGAATATTCGAGTACTATTTCCTATTTTTTTTTAATTACTTGTATCGATCGGCGGAAAAATAGTATGTGTATCTTGGACAAAAAGCAACATTCCCAGACTCCTGTGTTGTTATTATTCACAGTCATCTGGGACTGTTACGGTTTTCGTCCTAGATACACAATGTACTATTTCTAGAAACATTTACTTAGAATTTAAAACTGCCTTTGGCAAACCTTTACATTCTCGTTGTCAACATAATTTAGAATACCGTCGTTGTAGGAAAATTTCCATTATTGACAAAATAGAGTAAGTGGAACACTCACTTGTTTATATTTTATTTTACTTATAGAGTGCTCGTTAGTGTTAACGATTGTTAAATAAGAAAACAGAAAGCTATAAATAGTCGTTCAACGTATAATTTTTATATTAATAGGGCGGTTATGAAAGCAATATCGATCAAAGTATGTAGTGCTAGTGCAGATGGTTAGAATGGTTATTTATAAAATTAGTTACGAAATGCCTCATTTCATGTAGCGGGTGGAATTTTGTGGGACGAGTCTACATAATTAACTGATTGGATTATAACCATCATGTCAAATAAATGTCAATATATTGAAGATAAAGTATCTGCCCTTGCACTTTTTCACATGTCTTTTCGTGTAGTTTTCATCACTAGTTGTGAAATATTTTCATTTCATAACCAGTTCCGAAAAAGTTGACGTTTTGAAACTTCAGTCAGTTTTGAAAAGTGAAACTTTGTATGCGTAAAAATATGTACCATCGCGGACAAAAAAATGGAAACATCATTGTTTTCCTAGTGTAAATGGGTATATTACCGAAGTTAAATCAACATTGCTGATATCATATTGTTTAATGCAGTCGTCAGTTGTTGTCAAAAGTAAAAAGTCAAAATATAACCTAATATTATGTAAACCCCCAATAACACTGTGTAAAATTATTAAAAAAAGTTAACTTGATTGACGCTGGTGTTTCCATTTTTTTGGCCGCGGTGGTACATACGAGCATTTTGTCTCTTAGTTATTTTGTAATTTCTACAATTTATAATTGACATTACGCTCTGCGCTTGTAAGGTACGCAGGGGCGTCTTAAGCAAAGGTGCAAGGGGTGCACAGCACGCGGGTGGCAGGGCCTAGGGGGACAAGCTAGGCCTGGGTATATAACTGATTTTCTCAAATTCGAAATAGAGCTCTTCTGACGTGATTGGTGATAAAGTAGCAACTACCTTTATTAGGTCGAATAACGGTGGGAGATCTTCAAAATTCAAAATAGGTAAAAATATTTTAATGTTTGCAGTAATACTGAAACTGTAAGTGGAATCTCTTTGTAATACAAATTACAATAATTTGCAATTATCGCAGTCGGCGGGATTCGAATCTGTGCTTCCAGGCGGAATCCGATTGTTCGTCAACTGCCTGACGTAATTGCTTAATCTATCAAGACCAATGGCGGACGAACTGGACGCGATCACTGCCAATGAAAACGTGACACACGCAGATAAACAGGCAGGCAAGCACGTAGGCAGGCACAACAAGCGTTTATATACAGGGTGTTGCAAAAATGGCGTTTTAACACATATTACGTTATTAAAGGAAACTTCATGAGTAGGAAAAAATAATTAAAAAGTCTGCGTTATAGTTTTTTGTAAATATATAGTAGTCTAAAGTTTGATTCTTAATTTTTATAATATTCAGTATTATGATAAAAAAATACACACTTCCAGCTACTTATATGTACTTATAAATAATTTTTACAAGTAAATAAAGAAATTCAAGAACTTTTAAAATTCAAAATTCCAATATATAGCAAATATCAAAAATTCCTTTAACAATGGGATTTTTAGTAAATTGCAAAAAACTACTTGAATTAAGTGTAATATCCATGGAAATGACGCAGTTTTACTTATTTGTAAATAAGCAATGTTGTCAGTTCAACTACTTTTCAGGTTAATAAAACCTCGCTATATCTTCAAAATATAATATAATGAAATTTTTTATTATTTTCCTACTCAAGAAGTGCCTCTTTATAACTTAACAGGCAGTTAAGGCTGATACTGTAAAAGAACGTGTTAAGAAAATCAAGAGAAGCTGATTTTGTTTGTGGAGAAGTAACAAATGTTACTTTTAATATTGTAATGGATATTTTAATGTTATCAGATTATGGAAATAATAATAAATAAAAGTGTATAGTTTATACTTGTATTAAGAATCCTTCTCTATTTAGCTTGACTCAACTCAAATCACTTACCTTTTCTAACCACCTAAGTCACAATCCAGAGGGGGCAACATACGAAACTGCACACCGGTGGCAGGTATACCTACTAGAGACGCCCCTGGGTATAAGCTTCTATTGTAGGTGCGTGCATTTCGAACAACTCTGTATGTAAGGAACCGTCAGTTTTTTTAAGTAACTGTTAGATCCTACTGGAATATATTTTATTTGTACATATACTTTCATACATGTCATTGGTCGGTAAGAAAATTTCATTCTGGCAAACTCTCAAGGAAAATTACCCAAGCACATTGAATAATATCAACATGGGAAACATCCTGAATACACAATAGCGTTCGATTGGTCGTCACTTTTAAAAGCCGGCATTTTTTCATAAAAATGTGATTACGTGTTTATTTTTTTATGGCAACGTCGAAAACAAGATATCGTGTGCCACCGTTGGTTGTGGTGTTTGAAACGTGTCAGGGGAACGATATGCCTCGTTTCTTTATTACGTAACATCGTAGCTATGATCGTTTGCATGCACTTTTACTCCCCAGCGAAATCTTATCTCGTAATGGGATGAAAAGATGCTCGCCTGACGCCGAATATGGAAAGCTGCTACTAAAATTATACTTACGCTGTACAGTTTGTAAACGAGTGTAAGAATCGCTAGGGAGTACACATCGCCAAGTCTTGCAATTCCACGTTCAGACGTGTGGCGGGGTTGCCTGGATTTAAAAATAACTGGCTAATTCAGTCAATTATGCACTAACAAGTTATTGTTTATTAATAAATGCATGGGATTTACTCTAGTTGAGATAAAATTGTTAGCAAGTCAACGATGCAGCAATAGCGAGTAAAGAATGACCTACGGGCAGGGAAAAGGTATATTCTAGACTAGAATAACAGTTACGACTGTTATATATACAATAATTTCAAGTTTTTTTTGAGCAGTCATTTTGATATTATTTTTTTTAAATTTGCAAACAGAATCTTTAATAAATATTATGATTTAAAATAGAAGTAATTTTTTGGGTTTCCACGCGGATTATGAGAAGAAATGGTGCTATATATCATCAAATGTATTTATAAACTAGAAATAAAATAAGAAGTAAAATAATGGAAAGTATTTCGAGAGTTGCAAGTATGTCGTACGTATAGGAAATGTTAGGTGGTCGTTAATTCTGTTTCTTAAATTTTGACGTTTTTTCCAGCATGCCAGAGACAACAAACGGAAATGTCATATTAAAGTTATCTGTTAAACGCGAAATTAACGAATCTCTTCTAAAGCGCGACTGCGTTCGTTGCAATGAACTGTACAATTACAAAAAGTTTAGAACGTTTAAAATCGAACACTACTCTTGCATGTGATTTTCCATCAGATCAATCGCTAGAAGTGCAATAAACATGAACACTGAAATAAAAGTTAAAGGTTGCTATTTAAATGCAAGATGCCAATTTAGATTTCATTTTACAGACGGGCGTTCGTAACGAATCTTGGAATGCGAATATAATGAGGTTGTAAAGGAACATCGATGCTTTATAGATATTAAAATTAGTTGGAAAGAACAATAAAATGTTATTGGCAGTAAAGCTGCAGCAAAAGTATTCTTTTATGAGCTGAATTCAGAATTAAATCGATCATCTTTCCTCCCGCTTTAGCTTCGAAGGTCAAAAATCAACCACAATTGTGTATAACCTGGAGAATCATGTTCAATGCTCATCCCATATAAGTAAATTGTAACATCGCAAAACCGCAGCTTCCAGGATCGCACTAACACTGAAAACTGGTTTGATTTTTTTGTCGTAATTTAAATGTTCGTCCTTACGTTAAAATTACTATACGTTTTTCATTTTTGTCCATCCAAAAGTGGGGTTGAAGAGTTGAGAATTTTTACATTTTGTGTAAACTTTTTGTTTTGCAACTTGTTATATAATAATATATTATACTAGTAGGGTCTATTGTAGCACGAGTGGGTTTGGAGGACGACGAGCGCAGCGAAGAGTGCTTCAATGGGACGAGTGGTTCAATGACACTTATTAAACGACAATTTTATCTACTGTGTATAAAAATAATCAAAACACATTATGACATCAAAGAAGATACATTAGTTTATTATTATCCTATGTTAGAAAACGATTTTAGTGCAAATATGAATAGCATGATCAAACATTTTTCATCTAGGGAATAGTTCCTAATTTATGAATGCTACTGTAAGTCACTTAAAAATGTCAAGTTTGACATTTAAGTATAAACGTAGGTACATTCATAAACTAGGAATTATTCCATCGCCATACTAGATGAAAATAATTTTTGATCATGCTTTACATATTTGCTGTTGCAGTTGTAGTACTTGTCGTTAAGCAAAACTATTAAAATTGAAAACGTCATTGGTCGATCTCTACACATTATTTTACCTAGACATTCCATATTTCTACCTAAAATAGTTCTTTGCAGGTCTTATTCTACTCTGCATTTATGTATCAATTTGACGGCAATGGTGATTTCAATATTTTGTTACATGTTATAATGTTGTAAGTACAAACATCGAAAAAAACGTGGAAACTTTATTCTTTAAAAAAATGAAATTAATTTTTTTTCCAGTTGAAAGCAAATGATAGAATTACAGAAAATAATTAATTGTAGTTTTTGTCAATTTTATATTAAAATAGTTTGTTTTACAATTTTACCTAATTTTCAATTTTTGAATTGCATTGTAAGGAATATGTTGGCCAATTTGAAATATGAACGTAAGTGCATGTTGAATTATCTTTTTAGAATTTTAGTTTTCCTGATAAATAACAACACTTGTTGTTATTGCAAGAGGTCTCACTATTTGTTAATAATATCGTTTTTTCCTTAGTTGTTATGATGTATATTATTTTTTCAGTATAGTTATTAGTTATCAACTATGATTAGCTGAAGTAATTTCTTTGGTGGCATTATTAAGCTTATTTATTTAGTAAACGTATTTAAATAAGGCAATATATTGCATTTTTACTAGTTAAAATTCAGATTAATACATTATCCTCTAACTTACCTACCTTTTAAGGTTTTTTAAAGACACCTCTTCGCATTTGCATTGAAATTCCAAGTATTTCTGTGAGAAGTTACAACCTTCAGTAGATGTTTATCAGTGAAGGTAACCTGTTTCGTAAATAGCAATTAAAGACCATTATTACAACGGGTGAAGTGATTGTGTGTAATATTCCTAATAAATTATAATTGAAACTTAAGGTATATTTTTTAGGAATGTGAAAGGTTTTCCAGTAGCAGAATTTTAAAGTAGGTATTGTAGGCAATACCTTCTAGAAAGAGGACTTTGCAGAAGCTCAATTGCTTTAAAAATTTCATATTACAATCTGATTTTATTGAATTTCAATCAAACATGCAGAAAGGACTAATTATTTTGTATGAGAATGAAACTTTAGGACCAACGTGGATTATAAATTAGGGCGTTAAGAGTGCCCCAGGCAAAGGATACGTATTTTTAAGGGAAGCGTGTGCTCCGGTGTGGCAGTTCGGTAGCAACCAAGAAAACGGAACACCCGAAATCCATAGTCTCCAGGGCATCGAAAGCGCAAAAACTTGCTTGCGGAACTAATGTTCGATTCTTCACGAGTCGCTCGTGTGTTTTTGGGAGGTAACTAAAAACGAATAGACACGCATGTGTTTTTAATACCCCGGATCACGACTCGGATTTACATAATGGTCGAGTAACGAGTCGATATGGTAGCTGTGCGTTGTAACGTCGTGCCCGCCGAATTCCTGCCATATCATGATACAATATGAGGTCTTTATAACGCCCTAATTTGCACGAAATGCTATTAAATAAAAAATATCTGTCATGCCAAACGAATTTTTGTCCTATCGCGATGTAGAATGACGGCTTTATTATACTCGTAACGCAATAACTTTAACTTTAATATAATGACGCCGAATATTTTGCATAATACGAGTTTTTGTGTTGATACCGCTTTTGGGTTTTGCGTTTTAGTTAAAATATGAAGTTATGAGACTTATCTGGTTCATTTCTAAAGGAAAATTACTGTGAGGGCGCAGTTTGTTTCCTATAAATGTCGACTTGTGGCAGGGGAAAATTATTTAGAGTTGAACGTAAATATTTGTTAGTGTTGATAGTATTTTTTATTGTATTATTCGTCTATTATCAGTTGCATCCAGTAGCAATGAGAATCAATGGATAATCTTATAATTTGCCATAAGCCGATAGTTGTAATGATGTACCTATGTCATCCAGTGAATCTCCATGGGCATTTAGACTAAACTATAATTGCTTCACTAAGTTGTAGATCATTTTTTAGAAACTTGAAACAGCGTCTTTTCAATGCATAGTTCTTTAATATTAGCTTGAACAGTTCCAATGATAATATTCATGGTGCTCCCAATATCTCCTATACTTAAATACGTCTATCATCAAGCAAAATATTTTCCGCGCACTTAACAGTGTTTACGGTTTTCACAACGTGCGCTTGTCTTTTGTGCGTTTCCTACCTTATAAACATTTCTGTTGCCATTTCACAATTGCCGTTTTCGAATGCCAAGCTTTGCCATAAACACCAAGCATTCTCGCAGTAATTTCCTCAAGAGGAAGCTTTTCAGCAGTTAAAAATTTGATTACAGGGCCTTGTTTGGATGGATTTTATCGACCGCGACAATTAGACCTGCAAAATAAGCACAAGGGCATGGTTTTGGTAATCTAAGAAAACACGCCATACCCACATGTCTTAAGGAAAAGGTATTTTATCAATGTATCTTTTCAATAGCAATTTATGAGGTAGAAATATTGACACCAAAAAATCGTTAAAGATACAGTTCACGCTTAAAACGGAGAGATAGACTACTACTCAATAAGGACAAAAAATCGAGAACAAAAGTTACGGATGCAGTTGAGAAGATCACTAGCTTAAATTGGGTAGGTCATGCTACAAGGATGACTGATCGGTTATCAACTAAGAAAATCTTGGAATGGCGACCCAGAATTGAAGCAGTTAGAAATAGAAGTAGACCTCCTACAAGATGGAGCGATATCATTAAATGAATGGCAACAAATTGAACACTAGAGGAACTAGATGGACGGAGATGGAATAAATTGATGAAGGTCTTTGTCTAGTACTGGACGCTGATTGATCAGTCATACACATGAATTACTTTCTCATAGAATGTATTTCTTCCATAGTTCAGTTTTCTGTATGTGGATATTAAAGTTAGTTGTATGAAAAAAATCTTATTGGCATCAACGCTGGACTTGGATGCATATTGTAGAGCACAGCTCACTCATCCCCATGCTTACCTTAATGTGGTTTATTATAACGAGGGTTTTCTCAATCGTTTCACCGATTTGCTGGATTCTCTTTTTTACAGTTGTTAGATCTTTAACTATTCTGACCAATCCTCTCTACGGACATGATCGTTTCATTATATTTGTTGCATTGCTTTGATTTCTCACTTCACCTGATCGTCTTTTTTACTCTTAAGGTAATTTAAAGTTGTATTACTATCAACACCAAAAAGCTGCTTGTAAAAGCGCTCATATTCATGGTTATGCTATATGGAGCAGAGCCATGGACCCTAAAAGCTGAACATATTACAAAAATGAACGCCTTTGAAATATGGGCCTGGAGAAGAATGCTCCGTGTTCCGTGGATAGCGCGAAGAACTACCGCTTCAATTCTCAATGAAATTAAGGAGTTACAAACGTGTCAAAAATTATAAGTCAGCGCATACTGACATTGTTTGGACACATTATTCGACAAAACGACTAAGGTTTGGGAAATCCAATCGTGCAGGATAAAATGTAAGGAATCGGGGCTCGCGGGATATCTCTGAAAAGATGGTCAGATCTAGTAAAGAATGCCACCAACACCACAGTTCATTAAGCTGTAAGAAATGCAAGAAATCGAGAAATATAGCGAGAAGTAGGCCACAGATTTAGAAACCAAAATGCATAGCAGAGTCAAGAGATCACTACTCTTCTATAAGGAAGAAACGATGATGAAGAATACTCTTAAGGTTATGCATCGCTATTGCCGGTAGTACCTATTTGTTTCCATATATTATTTGAAGCGAATATCAGTTGTCCCTTGGTATTATAAAACATTAACCACTATTTAAAAAAATTGTGACGACAAGGGCTTGAAAACTGGTAAAGCACACCGATGCATAAAGTGAAAACAAATACCTAGCTGTCGATATTTTAAAAATATTCAGTTATACATTAATCATCTTTAACATGCTTCTTTAAAATAACGAAACCAACTACGCTAATAATTTACAAATGTGTGAGGTTTATAAAATCATTTAAAAAGAAGAATATTTTCTTAGAAATAATAGCTGTAATGTTGACACTTTAAAGTGGAAACGTTGCTTTTACATTGTATATCTAGGGATTGAAATGTGGAATGTATTTATTTTTCTATTCCAGTGGGATAAGTAACATTACTTCACTCATTTGACACTATCTCCGTTATGTAATGAACCTCATGACATCACTAGTGGTGAAATTGGTTCATTACCTCACGGAAATAGTGTCAAATAGCGGACGTAATGACATTTGCCTACTAAAATATTTCTAAAAATGACAGATCTGACGTTTTTCTTAATGCACTTTTCTCAATTTTGGGCAGTTGTAGATAACATTTGTACAATACATGTGTGATAACGCATCATTAATATACTTGTGTGCTTTCATACACTTATATTAATGATTCACTTATCCCACTTGTATAATAAATAACTATTATGTAACACCTTCTAGTTCTAAGTCTATCATTAGATCCATTTTAGACTTCTAAAGTGGTCCATAAGCCACTAGTGAGGTAAAAACCATAACCCACTGATGAGATAGAAACTATGTCACTCACCACTGTATTGTTAATAGCACTGTCAAGCTATGTCAAATTCGAGATTTGCAGGTTAAGTTTTGCGTCAGTCTGTGTCAAATAACAAACAAAACCTAAGAATTTGACATAGACTGACAATACACTTCAGTACTGCCAAACGTATAACACGAATTACAGGCGACTCTACATTCCACGGCCTGCTGAATTGTGTGACAAACTTCACTTTATACGGCCTGGGCATTTTTTTGAAATTCATTGTTTTCATTTCTGAGAAAACGCCAATTTTTGCCGTTTTAGCGCCACATACCCACGATGACATTTAAATGATAGGGGCTGTCATGGAAAATGCGTGTTTTAAAAATGATTCTTCAAATGCAGTATCAGTAGAATAAGGACCTATGATTTTGAATTTAATGTAAATATGAATGGTGTAATCTATTTATAGTGCCTTGTATGTATATCTCAGAGAGTTATAGTTTTAAAATTGTTCTTGAGGGAAATTTTGAGCTCCAAGAATTCGTAGTTGAAGACAAAGCAATGTTTTCAGGCCGGTATTTTTTGGATAGCTCACAAATTTCTCTAAAATAGAATGTGATATGCAGATAATCGTATTATCGTATTACTAGCAGTCCAGTGAGACAAATGTCTCATTTAACGCGCCTTCAAACCTCGATCGGTTAGGCAACCACCCAGACCTGGAAGGTGTCAAAGTGGTTGCCTAACCGATCGAGGATTTAAGGCGCAGAGGGTCGCAGCTACGTTTGGCGGCCGAAACAGTTTTTATTTAATACGCGTTCTATTTGAAAAACGGTCTTTTTGTGATTTCTCGAAAACCGGAAGTGTCACGTGACTGAAATTCGGTTCCTGACCTGACATGACCATTCCAAACATATAACTTTAATAACTTTTTTCTCTATCTCTTACGGTTTGGCTGCTAAAACAGCGTCCCGGACAAAACAGCGTCCCGGACAAAACAGCGTCCCAGACAGACACGTCTATTAGATAAAGGATTCTTAGAAATATGTTACTAGGTGGTAATAGTAATGAAGTATGTATTTTGTTTTGTATGCTATTGTAAGGTCGTAGTTTATGTGTAATTCACAAGATTTTTAAAATTAAAATTTAATAGTTCTTTGTTTTAGTGGACACCCATCTGTAAATGTAGTAAATAAAAATGTACCAAAAAAGTGCAGGCACTGCAGTGTGCTTAATAGTCGTAGCCCAGAAGTTACTCGCAAACAACTTTCTTTCATAATACAAACTACAAATAATTTCTTTCTTGTGGTTTTCGCTGTTTATCTGTATTAAAATAAAAATAGAAATTATTAGCACGTACCGTTGCGGCCAACTCAAAGTGCACGGCAGATTTTTAGCTTGTAATACGATATTCTAATCATAGGCGTCGAGTTTTGACGTTTACGTTTGTCATCAACTGTCATAGAACTGAAAACTCGGAAAATTCCCAGACATTTGTCAGAAATAGAGAAAATGCGAGCTATCGCAAAACTGGAACAGAACTGGTCGCTGAGTAGAGTCGCAACAGATTTGCATGTGAGCAAGAGCTGCACTTTCAAAATTAAACATCGTTGGCAGCAGAGACTTCTGCAAGAAAAGTTTTTTTTAACACCAAAGAACAAAGAATTTGCAACCGACTATTTGAATGAGATCAACGACTTTTGGAACACAACTGTTTTTTCAGGTGAAAAGATATTTCAATCATTTACTAATTGACGATTAAGGGTGTGTAGACCACAAAATTATATTCAACCCTTAAGGAGTAGTGAACGATTCTCTGTAAACGTATGGGGATGGATCAATGCTCATCGATCTGGGGCATGCTATAGAATTAATGGTCGACTGAATGCTGAAAATTATCTCAACATTTTGTAAAATGTGATGCTGCCATCTGTAAGAGAGGTCTTTCCTAATCAATTTACTTTTCAACAGGCGAGATATTACCTAATTAATTAATTTTGTTTATGTTAACGTAATTGATAACATTATTTTCACAGGATAACTGTCCTGTGCATACAGCAGGGGTTGTTCATTGATGGTTTGATGAGAATAATATCAATTTATTACCATGGCCTGCAAGAAGTCCGGACTTGAATCCCATCGAAAATGTTTGGGGCTATTTAACTAAAAAAGTGGACGTGACTACCTCCCTGGACTTTCCCATACTGGAAACTGTTCATATCGTCTTTATTCAACAGTCTTTACAACATATCAAAATTTCAACTCCATGACTCACGTCTTCACCGTGATAAGCGTTTACACTTTCACGTAAATTGCGGGTAAATATAAAAGAACTAGTGAGTCACCCGAACTACGTTTCGGTTCGCAAAATTAAGAGAGATTCATTAATATAAATTTAAAAAAAAGATGCATCGACGGGATCGAACTCGGGGCTCCCGCGTGATAGGCCAGCACGCTTACCGCACAACCACACTCTCCTGTTTGAATAATGCGCGCACCCGAGGTAATACTAGACAGCTATAGGCGCTCCGCTCTGCTGCCTAGAGAAGTTAATTAAATTATACTGCTGCCTAGAGAAGTTAATTAAATAAGTCTGAAAATTAGCAAACTTTTAAGCCATCGTACAACTTAATCGGTCCAGTATCTTCGGAGGAGATAGCGAACAAACATAGTTACACGCAAACAAAGAAAGCTACGATTTTATGTTATAAGATGTGTAGTTCAAAACGTGACCACCGAGCTTCTGTAGATGGCGCCAAGTGGACAAGCCGCCACTGTGCTATTTATGTGTTATTTTATTCAAAACGGCTGTAGCACCGAGGTGAAATTTTCTAAGTACCTGGAAATTATATTTTCTAGGGCATACAAAATCGATTTTTTTATTTTCGCGGAAAAAGATTCTTTGACGCAAAAATATAACAACCGTTAGAATAAAAAAATTATTTTTCAAAAATAGAGGGGGGAGGGGGCCGGTGCGCTTACATATATCCACGAGTGTAATATTTTTTTGCATATTCATATGCTCCATTATGCACTGAACAATCCAGTGAAAACCCCAGCTACCTATCTTGTTTTGTTTATTAATTAAAGGGGTTTAAATTTTCAAACTTCAAAGCTTCGTAGAGGGCGCCACAGATAATTCATGAGATTCTTTAAAAAACAGATCGATAGCCCTTTTCGGGGTCTATCAGTGTATGAAGTTTAAACAAATTCCTGTGGGCAGTTTTTGAGAAATGATTTTTAGAAAATTTCCAAAATTTTGAAAATTTGTAATTTAGGCCCCTTAATATTTTTCAAAACACTTTTTATATCACCTCATGTTAGCCTTCATATACTATTCAGAAAACAAAAATCAATTGAATCGATTCATCCGTTTTTGAGTAATAGGGCGTTAAACTCAAAATTTTAAAAAAATCCTAGCGCCCTTCATTTTAAACCTAACGAGTTCGGAAAAAAACTAACAGATTTGTCTTATGACCCTCTATCGTTATCCGCGATAAAATTTTCAAAATTTTAATCACGAAAACAGTGATACCAAAAAAACATGCGTAACTTCCGCTTCCGGTTTCAGATTTTTTTGAAAAGCTTATTTTGTCGATGAATTTTCGATACACCCCCGCATTCCAAAGCGCATAAAAATCGGAGCAATACTTTCGGCTGTAGGAGCGTCACCCACCCACACACACACACACCCACACACACACCCACACACACACCCACACACACACCCACACACAGACAGACATTTTTTAAAAACCACTTTTTTGGGTTCCTAGAGTCCCAAAACGGATATTTCTGTGAAAATCTCGATTTCCAAAATTTTCATGATTCCAATACTTCCCTATACCTATGGGTATGGGAAAGTAAAAAATGTATACCAGGGATTTTGCACCAAATAAAACCGATGAATTATGGGAAAGAATAAGAAATGCTTGGAAGGAACTGAAAGAAGGATACAATATGGAAACATTGGTCAACTCTATGCGAAACAAACTGCAAAGCGTAGTAGCAAATGAATACTGATACATATTTATTAAATACATATTATTATATAGTTTGCTTACTTCTGAAACTTTGCTAAAATACAAACATTAAAAAAGTAATACCTATTCTTATAACCACAAGTAACGCCACTGGAGAAACCCCCATTTAATAAGCCGAAAAATCACAAAAATAACCATAGTAACAAAACACCGTGCACTTTGAGGTGTCCGTAACTGTACGTGGTTTGAGGAATCAGTACCATAAATTAAATTTAGCTTTCAAACCATTTCCGCCGTAAAACTTGATTTGAGGGAAATTCATGACAAGATCTTCTCCAATTGGTATATTTGCAACGTCTCCGGCAAATTCCTCGAATGCAATTGCTCGAAATCAATTGCTCGAGAATCAAATTGCTCGAAAATCAAATTGCTCGAATGTAACTTTTCTCGAAATACAAGTTCCTCGAACCGCAATTTCTCGAAAATGTTTTGCTCGAATTGATGTGGTCTTATCATCTAGAAATTTATTTCGGCATTAAAGAGGGAGCTGAGTTTGAACGAATTACGGATAGAACAATATGTCAGCGGTCAACAACACACCATAAGTCGAAGAATATATCGTGATATCGCACAGAGACTTAAGATTAGTGAATAATTATGGACATGACAGAAATATCTATGATTATGTCCGTGGAATAGTACATAACATATCATATTAAAAACATATAAATATTTGGTTTTTATAATTTTTAACTTAATCACATACCTGTACCTATTTTTTATTAATAAAGGTTATAATTTGTAATTTGTTTTTTTTTAATATTTGATATTAACTGATTCGAGTTAAGGCTATTTCACAAGTTTATTTTTTTAGAGCAACAGATAATCGAGAAATTGCTGTTCGAGAAACTTGCAATTCGAGCAAAGTCACATTCGAGCAATTGACTTTTGAGCAACTTATGTCGAGCAATTCGTTTTCGAGCAATTGCATTCGAGCAATTTACCTAGAACCATTTGCAATAGAACACCTTTTATACGTACAATATGCAGAACTGCTTTCTATTTTAAACAACACCAAAACCGAATCGTAAACAATAAAAACGAATAACTTAATCAACAAATTAAACTGTTAACGTAAATTAGAAAATACACAAACCGCAGGAAACTGATGAACATTTGCATCGTAGTCAATTGGTAACTGATGTTACATTGCAAATTTGCACATTTGAAATTCCCGCTCGTGGGTATACAGCGCTCTGCGGAGAATCGCAAAAGTTCACATATGCCCAGGCCGTATAAAGTGACGTTTGTCATTTGATCTCTCGGGATCAGTTTGTCACTATGACTTTTCACGGCTGTCAATTCAAAATTTATGTTTTTTAGATATTTATTGAGTTGTTGCATAAAATTTTGTATGGCACGCGTGTGTTACTACAAATAATTCACTCGAGAAAACACTCAAAATGTATGGATTGTGAATTATTTGTATAATATAACACACTTATATCATAATTTTTTTTCTATAGCAAATGTTAAAGTGTGCTTTAATCGACTCAAAACAAAAGGTCAAGTGTTACCTGTGTTACTTTAACAGCAAGGGTAGATAAAGTAGTACTTTAACATCAAGTGTAGATAATGTAATTTAATTTTCTAACTGTTATTTAAATTAAATATTACAGCTTCGTATTATCCTAGCAACCCAATCAAGCTACTGAGATTTTAAAATGTGATTGACTTTCCTTATTTTCTTTTGAAATTGTTAAAGTCCTTGCTATAGAAAAAAAATTGTACACGACGATAAAGTTATTACTATCCACTCTTGAATCATTAACGTCTCGACTTTGTCTCGACGTTAAACGATTCACTCGTGAATAAAATTTAACTTTATCGTCTTGTATAATAAGTTACTATTGTTATTTGTGTAAGCATTGTTTCCGTGGTATATTGCGAATTTTAAACTTCAGTAATTATTAGGCATAACCTCAAGAAACCTTTTTACATCATATTACCTTGCAACTTTTGGGTTTCGACTGTAGTGAATGCAAACACATACGACCGAGAGTGTTGAAACACAGTGAATAACCAAACGTGTCCACGTGTTTGACTTTCTCGCATACTAGAAAACTACATCTGCTATACAAAATTATCTGTGTAGCGTTGTGAACTAACATGTTCGTGTGTAGCTGTCGGTTTCGACATCATATAGCTAGGGTTTTAGCAGGCGTTTGTGACGTGCTGCATTTATTTTTTCCATATAATGAATGTGGAGCTCGTTTTAACACTTTGTTGCTGAAAGTAAACCACCGATTATATGTACTGATTACTCGGCTTAGTAGTGATTATATAATCTCAATTAATATTCACAAGATCCATTTTTAATTTATTATAATTGTTGAAATTTTGTTTCTATACGAGTTCTACTTTTTCGGGAGTGCATAAAAAGCTTACTTATTTTTAATAAAATAAATTAGGGGACTTCTTCATAGCTTCAAATGTTTTTCTAACGTACATAGTATTTACAGGGTGCCCATTTTCTATCCGATGTATTGACAACTTTCTGATTAAGTAACAGACAAGACTGGTTAAATCAACAGATTCGAGTAAAATTTTGAGAAGAGACTGATGTGCTAAAATTTCATATAAACCCCAATCGTCTTAAATATTTGAAAACAAGTCGAAAATGGATGCATTTTTTAATGTTAAATAATTCCACATGCACAAGCGCTAGAAACAAAAATAAAATAAGTACTTGGAGCAATTTTTTTGTAGAATTCGATAAAATAGAAAAAATGCGGTATTCTTAATTTTTGAAATGTTTACAGGTATGTTTTATATTTCGACACTAAACAGTGCCAAGAATGTTGGAATTTTACGGAAACCATTCTACAGGTACCCATATTTAGTTTTGTCTTAGCGCCTGCTTTTATAGAATTCATAAATGTTCAGTTTTTCAGGATATTTCAAGAATGTTGGAGTTTCCTTCAAATTTAAGCACGTTATCGTTTCCTCAAAATTGTGCTCAACTTCAATCCTGTACGTTTCTTAAGAAATTTAACACTATATTGGATAGACGATGGACACCTTGTATATACTATGTGCAATAGGAAAAAATATTACTTGTTTTTATTCATACTACATACCTTTAACGTATCTTTCACACTCTGAATAGCACTTTATATATTCCAATGTCAATGTTAAACAAACATCCTCGAAGACTAAGACGACTATAATAAATTGAAATATATTACAATACAGTTCATTCCCAACCAAATGAGGTATAATTGATTATTATTTCGACTTTGCAGTCAATTATCTGTTCGAACCCTTGATATGAATTTTATAATAACTTTTCTGTACTTCTGACTTTGTAAATGTATATACAGACCAGAGCTCGGTATCACTCAGTTTTCGAATCCTTGTTGAGCATTCGTAAGAGGTATTCGAATGCTTTAGCAGAAAAGGGTTCGTATTCGAATACTTACTTTTTGGAGTCAAATCGCAAAATGATTCGAACCCTCGTAATGGATTGGAATTAACATAAAGAGGATTCGAAGCATTTTCCGTAATTCGAATCTTTTATTTACGACACGAATGCTTTTTGTGCTTCAGATATTTTTTTGTGCAAACGTTCGCGGTGTTTTCTTCATGTGGATGTTGCCATGTTTCTCTTTAGACCTTAAGTGACTCTTTCCCTCGTATAAAATATACCAATCAATCATTTGATATCCAATTCTCAAATTTCCACCAATCACGTTAAAAATTAAGCGGTGAAAACGAGAAAAAGTCTCTTGGTATTATTTAAGTGACAATACAAATATATTTCCTTAGTTACCATTGGAAAAAATGACATTTTTTGACAGTTTACATTTATTTACGTGTCATCAACACTAGTCGTAGTATTTTCCGTGTAATATTTTTTGGGAAATAATCTGATCGAATATATCTCCGTCTCATTATTTTGCAGGTAAAATTTGAACTCACAACTTTTTGCTTCTCTCGTAGATAGTCGGCAAATGTAATAACAAAATCCCTCGCTCTTGCTGGGGATTTTAATCCTGTCATTTGCCTCGGCACTTTACCAAAGCAACAACCTTTCGGTAATTTTTTTTCCCCGCAAAATAATGATCTCTTGATATATTACAACCGAAAATGTCCTAGATTTTTCTAACCACAAAAAAACAGCCTGGAAAATTAATTATAGATACAATGTTGGAGTTGAGGATGTCGTTACTTGTTTCCCTAGACTTTGGCAAAAATAGCACAATGTTCCGTAGATTTAGGGAAATTTTCTAGCCCTAACAACACTGCTTCGTGATGTTACGAGTAGGTCGTGGAATGTTGACGAATTGAAAAATAACGACTGTTACTGTATACTGTAACAATAATACCGAAGTTAAACTGAAGATTCGGATTCTTGATCCGAAAAAAGTATTTGAATAATTTTTATATACAAAGGATCCGAACCTGGTATTCGTGATGCCAATCATTTTGATGACTGATCCATGAATCGGATCCATTTTCAGAGAATAGAATTGCACACTTTAATTTAAAACGGTATGGAAAATACAAAAAAATAACTAATACTGCGGTATGGCCTAGTTGATTTACAAGGACAAGAAAATGTGTTTTCTTATTTTGTTGTACGAGTAGATTTGACATGATGACAACCTCAAATAGTCGGAAGATTTATAAGTTGAAGTGCATGAGGAGTGGGGGACTAATTAATAAAATATTTATCATATCTAATATTTCTGAAGGTATATTCTTGCTTAGTATGATCAAAAAGTCTTTCGATCATGGTTGCTGTGCAATTTAATAGTTATGTATGCTACAAGCAAATAAAGAGGTATTTTAACTAGTGATGGGCACAACCGGACTATTTTCATAACCGAATTATTTGCATTCGAATGATATTAATAACCGAATGATTATTTGAATAATCATTCGAATAAATTTTGGCTCTCGATTCGTTTCGATTTTGCCGGTTACGCGGTTCACCTTTATTGTTTTCGATTGCTGGCGATTTATAATAATATAATAATAATTAATAATATATTGTTGTATTTCTTGAGTTTTACGACTCCCTATTCTGTATTAGCTGGATTATTCCTACATTCTTCCGATCTATAACCAAAACATAATATGTACATTATGTGTTATGTATTGGAAATTAAGAGGTATTTCTTAAGCGTAGAAAGAAAGAAATATGCGGGACTGCTTACTAAGCGCAATAAAAAACAGTGGTAAAACGTTTATGTTTATCGATCGGCCGGGTTAAAGGCGGCAAAAAATTGATTTATGTTCATATCATATGACTACGGAGCGACCGCGAGCCTCAGCTGGCAAGGAAGCAAGGGATAAAACTGTAGAGCGAGACGCCCAAATGGTGTTTTCAATACAATCAGCCTTGCTTATGAGTTATGAATGACGTATTATTTACAGAATTTCGATAACTCGCAGGTCGCTGAGATATGGCACGTAGTACGTATCACGATGAGGTTATTTTTAATTCGAATACTTGGAACGAAAACCGAGTTACATAGGTTATTTCAATAACCGGATAACCGGTTATTTTTCATTCGAATAAGCCCATCACTAATTTTAACCATAAGGAGACAACTTTAGCTCACAAGGCAAAGATGAGTGAGAAAATTTCCTCGAATGCCTAAAATCTCTTTATTCACGTGTGCCATATAAAATTTTTTCCAATACCTGCATTTAGTTATATGTATAAATAAGTATCTATTGAAATTGAATAAATAATTTCAAATAAATATCATGTTACCTGTTTTTGTACTAGTTACCACGGTAGCACGTATTTATTTTGTTAGTTGCTATGGATTATGGACTATTTTATTCACTAGTGAATAAAGTAGCATTTTATCCATACTCGTATAAAATACAGCGGTACAAGTAGGTATTGGATAAAAGTCATGTATGAAATTATTTTCTTCTTTTATATTTGTATGCCATTGATATCTGTCAAAATTGTGAAACGGTAATTTTTTAATGAAAAAAGCAAATTTTAATAAGCAAAAAAGATTGAGTCTTTAAACTTATCAGATAACAGGCAACATTGACATTTTTAATTACAATATGCTTACTTTCGAAAAAATTTAAGTAAGTTTCACGGATACAAAAATAATAGAAGGAAATAATTTCATAGACTACTTTTAAATTCCACAGCAACCGCGAGCTAAAGACTTTTTGATCATACTATGTAACGCCTTGTTATTTCATTTAATGCATATTTGATGACAATAACTGTTTTGGTTCAAAATTACAGGCATTTAAAGTTTGACGATCAAACGATTTATAGAGGACGTTGCTAACAATTTTGGCAACTTTATATTTATCAGTAGTCCTTAGTTAGCTATATCAATCTGCAATAGACGGCACTTGGTAGGTTTTTTAAATCTCAAAATGAAAAGTTACGATTTCGAAAATTTGTTTATCTACGCAAGTGTGTAAAATTGACTTTTAGTTGGCAGTTTTAAGTAAAACGACTGTTTAATAACAAGATTTCATTAGCCACGTCGTCAGTAGCAGCGTGGTTAAAAATTTTAACCACGCAAAGTTACAACCAGTTACTACAGTGAAGTTTTTTTGATCAAGGCAGTAATCCTAATTTACACTTACAATATGTTTTTTATATTTACCGTGTTTTCTATATGCTATCATAGAATAAACATTGTATGTACGATCCACATGCGTGAAGTATATTTAGCCACTCTCCCCCCCCCCCCCCCCTTCCCCCACTCTGCTCCACTCGTGACTAAGGACTAGCTTTACGCACTTGCATCGTAAATATCTATTAGAGAGTCAATTTTTCCATTTCCATTTGATCTATAGAGAATATCATGAAGTTTAAAAAATATCTATGTCCGTTTGTTGGTAAAACAATAATGCAATTTTTAAATTGCTGGATAGCTTCTTCAAACATAATAAGTCTTACATGTTCGAAGGATAGCTCCGAGATTACACTTAAGATGGCGAATTAAAAAAAAAAAGGAAAGGAAAAACCCGGGGCAGTTTTTCGTCTCAAAGCTTTCCGGTTGCATGAAAACGTTACGTAAAGTTAGTGGAATTGTTAAATCTTCAAATATAAAATTTAAACAAATCCGGTTGAGACCTCCTTTAGACTATAGCCCATTTTATCATAATTTTGATAACCCACAGTAGGTTCAGAAAAATACCAATTTTTAGTGTTTGCACAATTTTAATATTTCTCCGCGCCGGTAGTACGACAAATTTAGTGTTGTTTTTAATGGAACGGGTTCAATTTGTATGGATTTTTTTCTGTTTCGCATGTGGTTGAGGAAGAGTAAGTATGTTTATCAAACTTAAATTTGATGCATTACAGGTGTTATGAATTCTTTTAAACGATGAAAATTATAGGATAAACTGGATAATTACCGATGATATAATTAGTTGTCACTTTTTTCCATTATCTGTTAAAAAATTGGCTCAACTCCTGAATACGAATGCTGTAATGCCAGAAATTGTTATAATAAATGAAAAGAAGGCTATAACAGTTGCTCTTGGTGTTCAAATACACTGATACCTACACAATGTCACGCGGAAATTTCGCAGTGTTTCATTGATGTCCTTTTTAGTGACAGGTTAATCTACCTGTATGCATAATGCGACTGCCTCCAGGCTAAAGTTGCATAATACCGAGAAAAGTCACGGTCATCATAGCGTTCTTCGACCAGTGAGGAATGGCATGCACTTGCCCACCTTCCATAAACGAGAATTACTGTAGCTGTGCAAAATTAGCGGACCACACACAGAGCGAAATCAGAACGGAATTGTCTTATTTTTTCGTAGCTGACCCAGAACAATGTTGTGGTTGCATAACTTCCGCTATTGAACATGTTGTGTCGGAGATGCACTTTGTACGTAACTTATTAATGCCAAGGAAAGAATTTCTCTTGTATAGAACGTTGTAATATGCAGGATAATGAGAATATTGTTCATAATATTTTATATGTGAGGTTGGTGGCTGCGCCTTTTGTTTTACCTACTATAATTTGTAAAACATCCACATGCAAGGCAATCGTAGCGTATGTGTATCTAGGATAAATAACTCCTAACAACTCCATTTAAATGGCAATAGGAAAGTTTCCCAACTAAAGCAATTCTGTTAAGATTAAGCGAACTATGCTTCTTGTGGGCAAAACTTTACGACATGCAGTGTTCAAAGCGACATGGAATTACTCGTTACGATCAAAATAAATAATCTTGTTAATTCAGCTAAGTCAATATTACAGCTACCCTTACAGCATCGTATTAGATAAAAAGCTGAAGTATCTTAATTTAAATTTACTGTACTTCTTTGCGTTCCTTTTATCCCCACGCCGGCTAATAATAAATAGGCCATTTGATCAATATTCATATATTTTAATTATTCAATTTTTTCCAGGTAAGCCACACCATTTTACGTGCTTGCAAAGGTATCGAATATCTGGATAATTTGGTAAGTTCGTTTTGTAGCTGTTTAAGCAACATTAGCAATTCTAATTTTGTGTATTTTCGATTTACATCTATTCCTGGAAACAGAACAGACTCGAATTATTTAGTGAATAAGTGAATAATTAACGAAATTCGTATTCTGTGCTTGCACATATTGTACGGGATGTAATGTAGGTTGTAACAACTAAATGTACATTTCGAATATTTGAAGCTATAGAAAAAAAATCAATAGTAAATCTATATAGGAAAAATGTTGGAATTGATGTTGCTATTATATGTACATCCTTATGTATGGTATTAAGTGGCGCAAAATCGAACTTTTTCACATAAACCGAAGTATTTCAGTTTGAAATATACACTGTGGATTTGATCGCTTCGATCCAGTCATTTAAAGTTGCTAATTACTAAACTCTTAAATAATGGAATTCGCTAGTGGTATATTAATATTAGTTCACCTTTTTAAAAAACAAATTCCAGTTGTATATGTATTCCTTATTCATTCCAATTAATAAATCAGTTGTTCTATCGTAGAAGCAGTTCTAATATGCCATCAGAATTATGATTTTATTGAAAATATATCTTTATTGGATGATTTGATCACTATTAAAGGAGATTATGGAGCGGTGCCTTTGTTCAATGATAATAAATCTTGCTTAATAGTTTGATTGACGTTTAAACGCATACATTATTGAATTATAACAAACCAACATTACTAACCTGTCATAATTTGGTTGTTTATTTTTACCAGAACATAGTTTTGTGTTGTTAACAAACATTTGTTCATAAAATTAATATCACAAAATCGTTAAAACCCCTCACCACACAAATATTTAACAACTGCTAAATACGTATTTCGACAGCCACGCGATCATCATCGGTAGCTACGAAAAACTTACACATCACAAATGGAAGTGACTTGGCGTTGCTTTTTTGCTGTGTAAGTTTTTCGTAGCTAACCATGATGATTTTTCAAACTACAGGCTCCAGCAGTGTTTTATTCATGAAAGTCATGTTGTACTCCTATAAATAAGAAAAAATAAATTGAAAGTTGATTTTATTTAGGTGCAAAGCTTGTGGAATTTCCATTTGTATAATACGAAAGCATATTTTAAATTACTATAATGTAATCATGCAAAAAGCACATAGGTGTTATTTGCTATTGATATGTGTCTGTGACAGTCCCAAGGAGTAGATTGCATAATATCGTAGTATATAGTAGTTAGTATTAGATAGTAAATTTGCAAAGCAAAAGACAGAGCCACAAATATTCACGAAAGGATGATAGCTATAGAGAAAGTAATCTAGGAACTTGCTTAAAACATTTTCAATGGCGTAGATTGACTCTAGGGCTGAAATAGTATATTGTATGTTAAGAGCTGAAAGTGCATTCTTGCCGCTTGCGCATGAATATTGCTGGTTGAGGCAAAGCCGAAACCAGCAATCATGCAAAAGCGGCAAGCGCACTTTTAGCTCGAAACATACATACTATTTTTTCGACGACTGAGCATATTATTAAAGGAAAATATCAAATTTCATTTTATCGCAAAAATTAATTGACAATCAAGTTAACATTACTCGCGCAGTCTATTAGACATGTGACGCGAATATTTCGACAAATGACGGGCATTGTCAAGGAAACATTCGGACGTGGCTACCTATTTTGTTCACGCGGAAACCCAAAACGCTCGGCGAGCGGCAAAATGATGAAAACGCACGCTCAGCGGCAAATGTCAACTTTCTGTTGTCAAATGACAGTGAGAAAAATCTACTTTCGATATCAGTCGTCGAAAAAACATGTAGAAACAAGAATCAATGGCATTATAATAAAATAAGAAATTCATTTAATGTATTCTAAACTAAACTGTTTGAACAACCTTTTCTAACAATTTAGAAAAGCGTGATTTCCAGAACTGCGTACTTTCGATTAAATACTTTTTAAAACAACTTTAATAGAAAATTTTGAAGTTTAAACATATTTTTTCCAAAATAACTGGCGATGAGACGTGGGTTCATTATTGGTATCATTTTAGCCAACATAAACCACTCTAGTGGTTACAAAAACCACAGATGCTTACAATTCTGGATTTAAAGTTTCAAGTATCGAAGTAAGAAGATAAAACAACTTTGATAATTTCGACACTGCTATTATTGGATTTTCGCGTTTTTCTCCACGTGATACATTTTCAATTAGCATGGCCTTCTAGGGTATGGGGAAAGATTTAATTGAGTTCTTTCGTCTTGATCGTACTTTTGGCCAGTAAGAAAACAGCTGATGGTATGCCGTTGATCGTATTTTACGGGAATTATAGTAATAGTGGTTTACTAGTAGTCAAATTACTCCTGAATGCTGATATTTCTTAGATCTTTACTATTATTCTCTCCTGACTGGGCTTTGTGTCCCTTATAACCTTAGAAGACCTACTAGGCTCTCCAGTGTGTTTCTGCCTTACGGATGCATCCTAGTTTTTCAAAGAAATCCAAAACTATCTCTGTGGATATGTAAGTTAGCACTTAAGGTTCGATTAAATATTGTCTTTCCGAAATGTTTTTTTCGACAAGTTCTTCCATTAGATAGTATATTATCAGAGTCATCCTGCCCTTCACAGAACTTACATGTGTTTCCCATAAGTACACTGGTTATAGCTTAGATTTATTATAAATATCGTTTTGTGTAATTATGATATTGAGGAAAAGGGGTTTTATGGATCACATTTTAGTTCAAACGTTTTGGTTTAGCCTAAACGATTTTACTCTTCTCTCCTAATGGAACATGTTACGGTATGAACAATTTCAAGCAAATTACTCGTAATCTAGAAATAGAAGAGTACGGTACCAAACCCTGCTGCGCATTTAATTTCGTCGTCGCGTAAAAGTACCGCCTATTTGAACAGAACAAGTTGAATTAATTTCACGGGAGTAAATAGCAGTTGGCTCGCAGCAGAGACTACAAAATGACATTTCGCAACTCAAATACGCCTATGCTAATAGACAGTGCGACTGAGAGAATATTAAATATATTAATGTAGGTAGACACGGCCCGGCGCCTGCGACTCGCGCTGGTGTTATTAATCTGAGCATTCCCACTGAACCTATCAATAACAGTATATTAGACTGTCATTGACGTCTCTCAATGTCCCTAAGTTGGTCGATTAGGCGAAAGTAATTTAATAAGTGTAGGTGCCGTTCGGCCTACGCGTCGGCAGCGCCGAGGCGCTGCTAACCGTTTGACAAATCGACACGAAACTTTCGGATGGCGATGGCAAGAACTTCCTTTTCTACAACTTTTGCGAGCTTGGAATTGTTGAAATAAATTTCACCGAGGATGTCCGTTTTTCTCGAGGACTCGGCCAGGAAGTTGCCACTTCGCTGAAATTTGCATAGAGACAAGCCATGGCACCTGAAAATGGCTCTGAATTTCCTTTACATTTAGAAAATACTTTACACTATAGTCGCATTTCCCTAAAATGTCATAATTTAACTATTATTTATTCTTTTGTAAGTAAAAAGATCCGTCATGTTTTTGATATATAATTCTTCGATTGGCCAATATTCTATTCAAATTATTTATACACCACAGGAATTACCCGCAGTGATAATAACCGATGAGGAGGACAATTCATAATAAATAATCGAGTGAAAAACAAAAACCTTAGTAATTTCATGGGGTCCTACTAGATGTAAACTTAAAATGGACGACACATTCATGGAGCAAGTAAGAATCTTGAAATATTTGGAGGCGGAGATAGGTACCTAGTGACAGATAGATTCTTAAAGAAAGTGTTAACTTACAATAGACATGTGTCGAAAGCAAGAAAAAAACAGAAGGCAACCACTTCAGAATTGAAAATACACGACGCAATCTTAATAATTACGTAGAAGAAAATGGTAAGGAAACGATCACTACACAGAATGGAAGAAGAATAGCGAAAATATGCAAAATGAAACCGGGAACCAGCAGGGGGACCGCTCAAAATATGGATGGAAAGTTGGGCCTCTTCATCCAGAAAATAAACATGAGAAATCATGTATCAAGAAAGAGGAAGAAAAATGAATTACACAGAATTTTGTTTCAACAAAAAGTATTTATAGATAAAAACCGATCCCAGCTGTTGTTATGGAATTTTGCCTCTATAATTTCTTGTAAACTACAGATTCGTTATCAGAAATATTTAAATCTCTTGACAAATTGACATAAAACTCTCTGATGACGATGAAAAGAATTTTATTTTCTACAACTTCCATTGAGTCCTGAGTTTTCCTCGAGGACATGATGCGAAAGTGGAAATTTAATTAAAATTTGCACGTAGAAGCCTACACTAAACACTTGTTACGGTCATTTTGACGGTAGTCTTTTTTCCCACTGTCGGCTCGGGCGTTTCGGATTTCGCTTGGGTAAAATTAGTTAAGTGACACCCGAGCCCCTGAAGTAATGTAAAAGCGGTTTCAGAGGGTAACGGTAGAAATTGGAGACAAAAAAGAAGAATAAGGTGTTTTTTTGCCACGAGGTTCCGTTGAGGATTGCAGGTGTATGTTAAAGTTGGGCTCTTGCATTTTTTCCTCCTCATGTTATGTTATATTTCCTGGTTTTGTTAAACCTCTTCTGAAAGAGTTTAGGGTTAATTACCTCGTGTAGCTCGATATTTACCTGACCAATTAAGTGTTTATTTTGACATGTTGAAGAATGCCAGCTGGCATTCGAATGCAGTAGGTAATGTCTCTTGTACCACTCGTGTTTATTTGACAGTTCATTCCCGATATTACATCGGTTGGCTTATTTGAGTTATTTTGCGCGTTATATCTTGTATCGAATAGCTTTTCAGACCTTTTCTGTTGCGTTTTGGCGTATTGTAGAATCTACTTCACATAGTTCTACGTTTGGTTGTCATGCATGTTAGCACGGTAGTTTAGTAACTTTCGTTGACTGATCAGTTTTGTTTTGGTTGCCACGTAAACCGGTACTAGCTAAGCTAAGACTTTCCCTCTGACCCGTTATGCGGATTTGTGGTTTAGTGATTGATGCTTCTCCATCATTTTTCACTTTCCTTATGAAATTTGAGAAAATGTCTGTAGGATGTCTTTCGATAAATCAGCACCTCCTCTGGAGATTGGAGCGGTGGACGATTTAACGACTGAAGGCTATTTCTAGTTTTTCTAGTTTTACCATTTTGTTTCTATAATTTTCTAGTATTTCGGATTTTCGCATGGAAGGTCCTTTTTGTGTATTTTCAATCTTATTATGGACGTGGATATCTGGAATTTGCAGTTTATGACATTGGTGGCGATTACGTCTCAGCATTGACTTCGCTTTCGTGGTCTGCATGATTTGTTCTATCCAGGCGAGGTTGAAGTCACATTAATTTCCAACTGATAAGCTTCGATCTTATATAGTAGATATTTTTGTCGCAATTCAAAAATGTATCGGCGCTTCGATCTTATATAGTAGATATTTTTGTCGCAATTCAAAAATGTATCGGCACCAATTGCGGTTATTGAAATATTCCAGCGTATACCGGTTTTACTATTTATATCTTAATGCAGTAGTGATTGATATACGTATTTCTTACGTACCTTGCGCTTTGTTTATTTGTGATTTAAATTTACATTTGAAATTATAAACTACATACGTTATGCTGTGAACGGTTAGTATTGGATTTGACTCAGTTACTTACTTACCTTGTCTTTAAATACCCTAGATACAATATTTTATTTCGGTACGAGGAACTGCCCTCTTATATTACTTGTCTACATGTAGGCATAGAAAATAAATCGCGCCTTAGTTATGCCTTTTCCCTTTGTGTAACAGTTTATACTTATAGTTTATCAAAGAGCCTGTGTCTCGTAAGTGTAATTTTTAGATATTCCCTTCAATGCAAGTTGCAAGTACCGTATCTTCCAACTTAGATTCGCGAGTTGTTGAATTTTAGTGTTAACCCACTCCCTCGTCCGGAGTAGCTGAGCTGGCCTATTGAACGGTATTGGTTACGGGACAGTTTTGTGTATTCCCGCTTGCTATCCGGCTTATAGCGAAGTGTTGTAAGATTATCATCGTTGATTTATTCTATTGATATTGCGCATTAGAGCATTCAGCGGTGACACACTATTACAAGACTGGTTTCTACTATTCCCTTTTTATGTTTTTGTTTTTATTGGGTTTCATTTACATTTGTGCAATATTGCCTTTACAGATTCTTCTTAATTATATACTTTTTGCGTAGCCTATTGTTGGAAACTATTTCCGTTGTCGGAAGTATGGAAAATGATATTGGACATCTCAAAACCTTGTATAACTTCTGCGAAGAGGAGTCAATGGGTACCAGAATATTGGACCGTGTCATACTTGAACTTTTGGTTACACAGGGGTCTATCGGTATAGTACTAGTTATAAATATTTTGGTTGGTTAGGGTAGTTCTTACGTTTTGTGGCATGTTAAACATCAGGCACACATTGATTAACAGAACATGATTCCCTTAAGATTGTCTATCTTTGTCACCGTGCATAATTTTTATTTTTTTGTTTCGAACATTTATTTTTCTAAGGTTTGCCTTAAAAAGTATGTTGTGACATTTAGATATTCTGTACGTCTAATCGATATCAATAATGCCTTGTACTGAGCATTTTATCCGACATGTGGCATGTTATGTAAACGAATTTTCCTAGTTTCTCTTTGTAGAATAACAATTTCCTGTCTGATACGAATATATATTTTACCGTGAGATCATTTAAAAACGGGAGAGAGAGTGCCATGGAATTTCTGTTTTAGATTCGAACTTTGGTTAACAGCCATTTGTCAATTTATTAACTTAACCGCAAACAAGACATAAGCTTTATTAAACGTCAAAAGTTACAGTAAATGTTCAAAGAGACTGCGTTGGAATTTCTGTTCAAATCTAAAACAGAAATTCCATAGCACTCTCTGTCCCGTTTTTAAATTTTCGCACGGTATTTTATTCTTAACAAAGTCGTGGCGAATCAACAAACATAAATTTAATTACCTATTTAGCAAAAAATGCTGGGGTCTACCTTGTTCAACCACGATTATTTTGTCTTAGTGTAGCAGTAATTTTGTTTTGTTTTTAAGTCTGCCTAAATAGTTAATTTTCATTTGAAGGCTATAAAACAACAACGTTACTTTTAAAAGTAAACCATTTCTATATATCTACAAGTGAGCGTAGTTACCGTTGATGTTTCATTACTTTAATTTTTTCCTTCGAAGTTCTCCACTTTTTATGAGTTAATTGCAGCTGTATTCGAAGTTTTAAAGCAATAAAATTCGAGTAATACCATTCATTCTGGAACTGCAGTGAAAACTGAAGTAAAACGCAGACATATTATTAAAGGATTGTTATAGCTCTCGGTGAATTATGGAGCAATTTGAAGTCTACGCTAAACCGGGTCCCTACAACAATTAAGAGCGGATTATGGATGCACTGCTACTGCAGGCAAGGCTGCGAGTATGAACGGATGTGTGTACTTATTGTTCTCAAAGTTGGAAACTACGTTAATATCGTTCTGTAGGGATGAAGGGGATATTCCGGAAACAGTTTATTATTGTTGGTTGCTGCGAGAAAATAATGTTATTTGCGTCAGTAGGGCATAATTATTTATCAAGAAACGTCTTTAAGTTGGTACTTTTCAACTTTTCATAATGGAGAATGCAATTAATTAATATCTGCGGGTGTCTGTGTGTATGATTTTAATAAAATTTGGTGTACAGAGAGGGGCTAATTTATCTATTCTAAAATTTTAATAAAAAAGTTAAGCAAATCAGAGACAACTTGATATTTAGCATAGCTTTAAAATAAGTTAGGTATTTGGTATATTTTAGAGTAATAAGTTGTGTCGCTATTGGAGGCAAGTTCTCACAAAGGGCTTTATTTACTATTGTATTTTTAAATAAGAATATTTATATTATATTTAAAAATAGCGTATATAACAATAAGTTACTACTTTAAAAACTCCCCAAACGACAATGAATGTTACAAATTTAAACCTGAAGATAGTATCTAGAGGATAAAAAAAAAAATACTGTTGATATATTCAAATTGTTACACTGCCCAGCAGGCACCTGTACGTAGTGTTGCATTTGGACTAATAGTAGCGTAAGTAAACTCACATAGATTTCTCGGCAATAATTGATATATAGCTCATGAAAATCAATATTAAATGCTTAAATATAGATAACTAGTCATAAATTTTGGTGTTTTACAAATTAGAAAGAAAAGGTTCGTAAAAATTTTATTCGATTGTTCTTTTTACAACAAAGTAAGCTTTATTCAATTTATTTATAATGTCGTCGATGGCTCTCGACACTTATATCCACTCGTATGTTGATTTTGAATAATGAATAAACTGATGATGGTAAGCAAGATAATAAATAATCAAGGACCAGTAAATAATGGCCCATCAGCGTTGGCTTTCAATAGGCTGAATAAAAACACTTCATTAACGATTTGTTTACCCAAGTATGTTGCGACGACATAAGTGTAATGATAAAATATTACGTCCGCTAATGGGAAATGTCTTTTCTTCTCATTAAAATAGTTTAATGGACGTTTTAATTCAGACCAGTATATAATTTTCTCTTTGGACGCGTGATCATGACACCGCTGCGCCACCCCATCATCGCTTGGATTTAAGCCAAAGTCTTCAGTTTTTTGCAGTTATTGGGGAAATGGGTAAAACAGGAACAAATGTGTTGATCCTGACCATAATTTTAATTCAAGGTTTGAAATTACTCTAGTTACCTAAGAACGATCAATTCACTTCAGCTTTAATGTAATTATTTTTGGAAAATAAATGTTGAAAATTATTTGCAACAATAATTGGGATGGTAAACAGTTGACAAAGAAATATTTTGTGGTAGTATATGTGTCTAAGGTCTAAGGGCAAAATGACGTCAGAGCAACAGAGGTTCAATAGATTTTGGGTTTTGAGATGTAAATAATTGTTGTCTTAGTTGCATAATTTGTGAAATAAGTACAATCAGCGGTTTTGTCAGTACTATAAGTTGTTCTTTTACGTATCTGTTGTTAATAATTTGAAAAATTCTTATGATAATATGGATGCCTCTTTTAAATTGCTATGCATTTTAAATATGTGCTTTGCAAATTGCATTTTTTTTAATATTAAAAAAATGCAAAACATGTTTAAATATGTTTTTTAAATTATTGTGCAAGTTAAATGAATAGCATATAGCGTTAACTAATCAAATCAAGACAAAATTATGTTCACTGTTTCAATAAAAAAGCGAAATTGAATCGGTCTTCCATAACTAATACTGTCCTGACAAGTAAACAGCATGGAATACGAAAACCTAGTAGTTTACAATAGTAAACTGTGACATTATGTTTATATTTTGCTGCGCAGGTAATATTAAATCTTCGTATGTATTGCTCTTAGACACGCTGATTCTCAATAGGGCTGCATGCAATAAATTGCCTGGCATCGAAATTGTTTGCTAAGAAACAATGCAGTATGCATTATGTAAAATTTCCTTTTCTAATGCCCAGAATCGATATTTTTCTAGATTACTTACACGCTCATAAGGAATTCTAAATCTCGACGCCAATGCTTGCTGAAAGCAAATTCATAAATGCGCTTCCTTTTTGGTCGTGCAATTTATTGCCTTATTCTGTTTCTGAAAGGTATAAATCCCATCTTATACAATTTTTTGTATTGTATTTTAGAATAATTGAATTGTTGCTGCTCTACACTTTTCCTGGCAGTTCTCTTCGGGAAGTAATTTTCTTATAGGTTCTGGATGAAGCACGAGGCATTTAGAAAATTACGGCCGGCGGTATCTTATCCACTTGATTGAACTATCTTTGAGCGGAGAGTATTTCCGGTGTGCCATTCCTGCGTACTCTCCAGATTGCGGGACGTAAATTTGCGTTTTTATTTTGAGAGAATTGCCTCAATTCCTTATTGGATGCTCATTGAATGATATATTTCCGGGGAACTGGCTTGTCATTTCGGCCCCTTTGAAGGGAAAGGGTGCGGCGGTTAATAAATGACTCCGAAAACAGGATTTTCATATTACGCATTTTCGGATCATTATTTCGTGTCGTGTACTGCGTTTGATGTGAACGTTATTTATTGTTAGATCATAGTAGATATATAAAGTACCTACTAACATCGACAGGTTCTTATCAAACCAAATAATCTACAACCCGTAATAAATAATGTGTTCTAATATGGTTAAAGAACACATCCCTTTTTATTCCAAACGCCGGGCATATTGCAATCAGGAAAACAACGGGTATTTTAAAAATATTGTTTTTGAAAACTCTAGATACACTATGACCGTAAATATGGAAGTGACATTAACGTCAAACTTATGTTGCCAATTTAAGCAATGTTTTTTCTAATTCAGTACTGTATATTTCTGGTCATACTGTATGTGCTTTGTTTGGTAAGTGTGCGTCTATAATAAAAAATATGAAAATCGACCCAAATAAACATCTGCAGAGTGCTAAAGCATAGTCACATATTATTATTATTATTATAACAAACGCAGAGCGGAGGACAGCCCCTATGAAGCTCTGATTACAAACAATACTCACAACTTATAACGCTAAACAATAATTATAGAGAACTACTTATATGTAGGTGTAAAACTATAATCTAATTGTTAGATTATTAACAAAAACTGAAAGAAAAATGTCTATTCTGTTTTTAAATATAACAGTCTGTTCACAATAAACGATCTTCTATAAAATAATCTTGAGAACTCACTTTTTAACTTCAAACGGTGGTCTCGACGAAAGTCATCGGTATTAAGTTTGTAGAGAGAACCAACGTCACCAGAAAACAGTCTATTTAGTGTGCGAAAAGTAATAATTAAGTCACTTCGAGAGCGTCGCATTTCGATTAAATGTAGAACTTTAAGCCGTTCATAGTATGATGTTCGCAAACGACTATATGGTAAGTAGTTGCTTTTCGCTGTACATTTTCCAATAAATTTGTGTCTAATCAAGCATGGATGTCAAACAGGATCAGTAAATTCCAGAATGGCACGAACATACGTACGATATAGTTTGGCAAATGTAGTTGGAGAGACATTCCTAAATGCTTCTTGTAGTATATAGGTATATACAGAAACTTATTGGCTTTTTACACACATCTGAGATGTGTTCAGACCATGATAGGTAAATGGTGATGGTTACGCCTAGCTGTTTGTGACCGGTAACGGAAAGTAATAGATTCCCCGAAATATAATAATTATGCAGCGGATTAGTTTTTCCTAAATGCAACACTACGTACACACTTCGTGATATTTAAAGGCAAACACAACTTATTACACCATACCGAGAGACAGTCAAGATTATCTTGCAAAACAGTTCATTGCTTCACAGAGGCGTACAGCTTGGTGCCCAATAGGAAGAACTATTATGCAATATGTGGAATACGATAGAACCGAACACTGACCCTTGCAGAACACCACTTAACACTGGTTTGATGGCAGATAAACATTCTCCAACACGAACACAGAAGGATCGATCTTGAAGGAAAGACTGTATCCATAACAATAGACTCCAGCGTATACCAGCCTGTTCAAGCTTGGCTAAGGGGGCAGAGTGAATCACCCATTCAAAGGCACAAAATATCCAGATATATGACATCAGTAGATGATGCTTTGTCTAGAGCCATTGACCAATTATTAATGCATCCAAGGAGACTGGTAATTACAGATCTACCAGGAGTAAATCCATCTTGTTCCAGCAAAAAAGGTACTACTCTGTCCATAATTAAGAACTCCATGATTTTTGCTGTAATTGTCGTTAAACTAATGGGGCGGTATGTGTGTGACAATTGCACTTCGCCGCGAATTTAGAAGTTCATGTCCGGTAAAGGATTTTTGTATGATTTTTGATAGTGGTTCAGAAATAACTTGCGAACAACATTTTTAGTTAGTGGAAATCAGCGCTAAAAAAACTACAATTTTTAACTTTTTTAAAATAAATAAAATGTGTACTTAAAGTAGTCCATGACTTACGCAGAATCACTAACGATCGAACAAGAAAAGCAAAACCAACTCCACCTGGCTCTAAAAATTCAACATGATGAGAAGGTGCAAGCGCCTACTTCGGCAAAGTGTTGAGATGCAGCGGTTTTTTCTATGCGCTCTGTGGAACGCCTGCTTCTTAAGGTACTTTAATTTAGTCTTCCTAATCTGTTAAAACGGAGCTTTCAGTGTGGGACAGAGAACGCCGACAATGTGGCATTTCATATTCAATGGTGACAATGGATAGAAATTTACCATTTATTCACAATGTCAAACTGACAAGCAACTAAATTCATCAATATGACACATACTAAGAAAGACAACTCTGGCTTTACAGGCTATCATGTATCTATGAGCACGGGTGTAAAATTTTACAGGCTAGCTAGTTAAGAGACATTTTCAAGGTCAATACAGTGACTTGATAAAGTGATGTTTACAAGTGAGAAACAAATAAATATCATTTATTTGTTCCTCACTTGTAAACATCAATTTATCAAGTCACTGTATTCACCTTGAAAATGTTTCTTAACTGGCTAGCCAGTAAATTTTTTACTGGCTAGCCAGTTATATTTTACAAGCGTGCTCATAGATAAATGATAGCGTGCAAAGCCAGAGTTGTCTTCCTTAGTATGTGTCATATTGATTAATTTAGTTGCTTGTCAGTTTGACATTTTGAATAAATGGTGAATTTCTAGTTATTTACAAGTGAGGAACAAATAAAACATTCAACAATACACGCCAGGTAACCATTTTTACTGGCTCAAGGATATGACAGGCTCGCCTAACGGCTCGCCAGTCATCCCAATCCTATCGCCAGTAAAACCTGTTTTACCTGGCTTGTAATGTTAAATACTATTACGTGGCAGTAAGAGGCTATTACTCTACAGCTTAATTATTAATATTTTCAATACAGACTTTGTAACAGGTTACGATTTAACTACTGTCGGTGGCTTCATCTGATAAAATTTAATTCTATGACACCCGTCTTTTGAGACGTCTTACAGGGGAAAGAGTGTCTAAATGATGAGTTAAGGCACTAGGAGAATCATTTATCTTCGTAAAGAAAAACTCGGCACTTGATCATATAAAGTCTTTGACACTGGTAATTTGTAGTTCTTTGTGGAGTTGATTATTTTTTACGAACCAGCTAGCGTTGCAAATAATGCGTAGAACGTTTGTGGTGGTGATTTCTTGTTCGCATCCAAAGTTTCCGCACTCGATTTTTTCCTTGATAAGGTTTTATATAGATCTTGGTGGTTCGGCATATGTTATAAGATGTTTATTTTTTCTAGAAGTTGTTGCTGAATGTGCTGTAATGCCGACGCCACTGGACACAGTCTTGGGACACGTACTTTTATGTTGGCACCGTTGTGTGCTTTTGTTTTGGAGAAAAATCTCCACCAATTATTGTTCCTTGAACACATAAATACAGCGTAGCTTGGCTTGGATTGTATTTACTAATTTAGTTCACGACTGCAGTATCTGACATCGCCGGTAAGCAAAATAAGACACCCACTTGTTTTACGACTCTTTATTGTTTTAAAATAACACAAAATAATGAGGTTATGTTTACAACTAGAACGCGTTGGCCAGTCTACGTCTGGCACTGCTAGCGTAAAGAAACGGTTAACAATAAAAATGCTTGCTTAAGCTGGTAGCCAGCCGACGTCCGGCCCTGCCAGCGTTGACAATACAAATGCTTGCTGTTGACGGTCTCGCCACTTGTGCTTACGATCGGCATGTGCGCGCGCCAGTGCTTACGGTCGGACGGCCGGCATCAGCTCTTATAATATAAGATTTAGCCTAATAACTGATCGTAATTCAATTTGATAATAAATTTAGAGCTTTTTTAGTGGAGAAACTGCCGCTTTTATATCTAATTGGTCAGTTTCTAAGGTATCGAAAAATTACAGTTTGTTGCAATAAATTCGATAGGGTAATTAATAAATAAACGAACATCAGGATTCACTACGACGTCACAAACCTAACCTACAAATATTTACAACTTTTTACAAATTATGGAATAAATACTAAACACACCTTAAAGCTAAGTTAATTTCTAAATTCTGGACAGTTCAATCTATCTCCTAAGATAATTTCAGGGCATTTTATGACAAGCCGTTGCACAAGCCAATTTTCGCAGTTTATTCTCCCCGGTAGTAGAATTTTCAACAATTTGGGGTTTACATTCCATCCACTGACCCATGTGAAAATCGCACACATGGGGGCAACTTAATTCGTTCCGACAAATTTACAATTTCTTCCAACTTCCAAAATGATAGTTGTGTGGCACTTCAACTTGAAAACATCGAAATATTCTACTGTGGCCCAAAGTCGTGGTTGTTGTTCAGGGTCTCTATAGAACCCCATTGTGAACATACTATGAATTGTAGCTGGTTACATTGTATTTTCGACATGTTGCCGAAACTCAGGATGTTTACAGAAGTTAGTCGTGTCTCCCATTGAATATTTTGGTGCTGCGAAAGTACACACGCATTGTTTTTGACTAGCGTAACCCGTTTGTTGAGGATTTCTTTCTCTCTGTCTGTTATAGTTGCCGATATGTGTTACATGTTTTGTTCTCCGTTAGTTAATGTTTTTTCCCATTATTTGGCAGACTTCGGTGGTTACGATTGTCCGAATATGGAGAGCCTTCCGATTAATCAAAATACTTACATTATCTAGATGAGACAAGTCTCTTGGGGATACGCATGATGCTCAAAGATTTAGTAACTTTTACCGGAGTGGAATTCAAGAATTGAGCTTTTATTGCAAGGGCTACAAAGTTAGTTTTAAATTAATTTGTTATTGGAGGTGTCGCGAATTTGTCTCAAGTCGGGGTACCTGACAATCCTTTTAGTCAAAATGCACTTGTACCCGAAGACTTTATACTGTTCCGAGATTAATAAGAATACTTCAGTATAAATACTTGCATTTTTTTTCTGCCGTTTACAGAACAACTTATGTTTAACAACGTTACTTATTAACTAACTAACTTCTAAGTCCAGTTTGACCAAGAAAACTTGGTAGACGTTCTCAAAATTTCTAATAAGCCTATCAGAGTATCTCTTAATTTTGGACCTCTGTCACGTACAGTTGACGCAGATAAAAAGTAGGTCAACTCTTAATACCGATTTTTTACTAAAATCTAGTGGTGTAAATCCCATTTTTGTAAATGTACTTGTCAGAATAAAATGTCTAAACAAATGTCAAAATGCCACAACTAAACCTTATTAGAAAAGCTCGGATAATTTCGAATGCAGCAGAGGGTTGGTCTATAAAGAGAATAGCCGAATTGTTTAATATTAACCGAAATACTCGTTTTAAAATAATTCAGAGATGGAGAAATGAGCAAACCCTTGACAGACGGCCTGGTTCAGGAAGACCTAGAGTTTCTACGTCCGTGCAAAATGCTGAATTGGTAACTTATTACTTTTGATAACGTAGTTGATGCAGTTGCAGCTAATAACTATCCCGGGGCCATACGCACAGCACAATGCCGCATAGTTTTTATTGTATATTTATTAACGTTCTAATATAATATAGATTGTGGTTTTATTCCGTTAGTATTAATTTAACTTTAGATTTACAGCATATCATACACTACAAAAGCATTATATCAGATATTTTTAAAAAGTGTTTTGAGTTTTATCGTTTCTGTAGCGGTGTTAGGTAGTAGTACATAATACATATTTCCCGCCATAAATCGTCTCATCGTTGTAAATTGAGATAAAAACCCCAATCAAGCTAGGCTAAACAGTTTGTCCTACTTTTTATTTGCGTCAACTGTACGTGAACGTGACATTTCATAATTGCTGTAGGTAGTCTACAAACTTGTAGGTTTCACACGCTAAAATTTGTCAAGCGGTCAACACCTCGCAAAGGATCTCCAATAAATTTTACAACTTTTGGTTACTATTTGCCAGTTTAGTTGATGCGTAGTAATTTTTACTGTAGAATTTAGTTCAGTAAAATACACACGTTTGTAGAAAACAATAACCTTCCTTTATTTTTAATTTACACAAATAAACAAATACACATATGTACACATCCGTTAATATTACGAAAAATTACGAATACGAATTGTAAGTAGCCCCGTTTTCGTTACTAACTTAGCAAAAATGCGTCTGAGTCGTACAAGCGTAAATGTTGTGATCAAGACTGATCTAGGACAAAACTGATCTCGAAAACTAGGCTACTCGAGTTTGTGTAACAAGTGTTTGAATGGAAGAAGCGCCGGCTATTATTTCGGATACAATAGCATTGTCCAGCCGGCCCTTCGCCAAGTTTGGGATGACTTGCGATAATAAAATTGCATGTGCTTCTTTCATATTCCAGAATTTATTACTGCATTGTGACCAGGGTTGGTCATTGCTGTCTGCCTGGACATTTGGGTCACCAGGATATTTACGTAACCCTTCCTTTTGTCGTCGGGTGCCTCTACGCTTGTGACTTGTGACATCCGTCCTGCAGTTTTTCGAATTTATACTTTGACGTTTTTGACAAGTTAGTCTGCATTGTTTGCCTGACGACGCAAATCACATTTGGCACTTAAGATGCACGCTGCAAACACAACAGATACCTACTTTCTAGACTGCACCTCGTGAACACTTTTTTGTTCGTATATGTAGCACTGACATTTACAGGCTATTTATCACTCACGTTTTAGATAGCACTGACGTTTACAAATTTAGAACTGCACTTAGTGTCAAGTTTGAGTTTATGACCATCCCTTGCATGACAGGCGTGTTTAGGCCATTATCTTGGTACGCTACAAACTCTTCTAAAGGAATTTGCTCCAGCTGGCACGTAGTTTTGGGCCTAATTTTTATGACCGAGTTACAATAGTTGCGCGTCTGATCACGTACTAATAATCTAGCTTCGCCCAATTTTTCGGCTTACGAGGTAAACCCTGCATAAATTTACCCTTAGGGGCACGTTCTAAACACCGGTTAAATACTCGCCTGTTGTAACTTTAATATGACCATTTTAACTACGAAATTCTACCTTAAAATATTTACGGCACAAATTGCTTATGGCTTAATAAAGTACAGTCTATTCATACAACCGCGTGTAGTTCATTTTCACACAAGAACTCAAATCGTAACAGAAGTTACCTTAAATTTACACAGAATCGACCTATGTATTTGAAGAAGGCTTTCTTGGATTTGTATAATTTCACAACTGTCTATTGACACAAGTGAAGATCGTAATTTTTAACCTCGTAATCAATATCTGTGAATAAAGATTTAACAGGCGAGTATCTTTGTTAGCTACATTAGTTCGTTGGGTAACAATGGTTTTTGTTGGTAACGCTACTTTCTGGTCTTGCAATACAGATGGTGAAACATATGGGTATATAACTAAAACATATGTGTGATTTGAAAATCAACTTGTTGCAGTCCACATTTTCACTACATGGAGTCACATAAGTAGGAAAAAAATAGACAATGTTATGCACACTAATTCTGAATTAAATGATTTTTTCTTAAAGCACATTGCTGAAAGGCAACCGTCAATTATTATTACATTTGTTCATATATTGTAAAGGTTTAGGTTTCTAGTACATTATTTGTGTACTATGCTTAATATTTTATATGTATGGGTATTTAGTGACACACTCGTTTATACGTCTTGTATATATTACACGGGCCCTTGCTGAGAAAATTGTTGGACCACAACCGAAAATATTGTGTAAAATTCGTGACAAATGTTGCTGCCACCACCGCGGAATTGCTGGCAAGCCGGAGGAACCGTACGCCAGATTTATGAATTGTAATTTTCCTTGTGCAACTGCACAACGCTGGGGTAATTTACGGTCGCGACTTTGCTGTACTGAAATTGGCTTGTTGCACCAACAAGTGTTTCCCGTTGCACCGAGCTTAGGATGGAAACGTACGTGATTAAGCGACTCGAAAAAGGCACATAAAGTTAAATTGAAGAATAAAGGAAGCTAATAATGTAGATGTAGATTGGCGGATTCGCCCAGTCCACGCGCCTCGCCCCGTCTCTCTCCCGCCTACCCTCTGCCCACCTGAAACGAAGGCAACTGCAATTTGTTGTTTACGGTTGTGTTGCCCCCATTGCATATTTGGCCGGACAGAGGAGGCCAAGCGTAAAATTGCCGGATACCTACTTTTATGTATTTTTGCAGGTGCCCTATACCCAACTTAATCATTTTTATGGGAATTTGAATGCGGATTTGCATTATTCATGGATGGTTTATTCATGAATTTAACTTGAATTGTGCTTAAATGAACTCGATGCAAACATCGTAAGCGCTCGGCTTGTTTAGAATTCGGTTATTAAAATAAGAATAAAGGCCCGTATTCCTAACAGATTCCCTTATTAAACAGTGCTAAAATGGGGTCGTCGCCGCGCTCGCATTTGCAACTGTGGATTCTGCAAAAGCTCAAGGTAAACATTTGCAGTCACTCGCAATTAGGTTACGTTCAGGTTTCAGCAAAGAGACAAAGCTTTTACGGACGGCGTTGATTTTAATCAGTAATTGCTGAAACATTCCATTTGAACGTCCTGATTAGGATTAGGCTATTCTCCCCCACCCTGACACCCCTCACGCCTGGGTTATAAACTCCCCTGCCATTTAGCAACATTTACCGCAATCACACACCTTTGATCTAATTGCGTATAATTTAATACGGACGTAAATAGGCCAACTTATCTGTAGTTAAACTGTTCATATGCTTAAAATAACATTTGCACTTGTTAGATATATTTTGGTTAAACCTTAATTGGTGTATGGTATTTTTGGAGCGCTTTGAGATATTGTATTTAAAAAAATCAATTGCAAATCGAATATAACAAAGGAAATGTGAAAATTAAGTAGAAAATGTGTTTTAATCACTTTCAACTGATTTTTAAATTGAACTATTGTAGGTATACAGAGTTATTCAATATTGAAGCTCACCTTTGTGATTTAAAAAATGGTAAAGGAAACAAGATTAGTTATTGGGGAAAAGTTGCAGATGAAAATGAAAATCTAAAATTAGATTTGACTTAAAAAAATTGTCTTAATAGTTGTCAGAATAGTTTTGTACTAAACAACATATTTAATGACATAATAAAAAAGCAAAAACCGATTTTAGCCATAATTGGAAAATTAAGACTGCTAGGTCCATTTTATTTTTGGAATTACTCCATCATTAGAATCTGAAACTTTGCCTCAATTTAACTGACCGTGTATCTCTTACCATTTTCGAAGTCCCAATGGTGAGCCTCGAAATTGATTAACTTTGTATATATTATACAAGCTCAAAGAGTTGAACCTTTTAAGTTCTTTTTTAAGTTGCCCTTGTGCAGAAACTGCAGTACCTCAGCATTCACATCGGTGTAGTCTATCTTCGTGTTTCCCAGCAAGCCTCCTGACTTCTTAAATGACTGTTGGAATTGACAGATCTGACCTATTCAGGAGGTTGACATGTGACATGTAATTCAACCGAAGGTAAAGAACATGAATATCTCCCGTGGTGCATACAATATTTTATGAACTCTAGGATATTAGTAAGAACTGTCTTAAACGAAGAGTGGACACTGCCTGTGCTAGCTCAAGAATTCTCGGTAGAACAATGGCGTGGGCAAGGACGAGGCAATGATCCTTCAGGCTTTAAAATTGAACAGTAGAATTATGAAAATATGGGCGCCTTGTCGTTACTCAATATATAAAAACAAGTCGAGCTAGTTAATAGCACACCACTTACCTATATATACATTGTACAGGCGAAAGGGTTGCGGAAAGAACACAAAAATATTATCAGCAATAGGGGCATTTAATCAAACCCAAACAATCGCAGTAACACCTGAATTATGTATTTTGTTTCCTAAAACTAGGGCACAAAAGCCGAATTTCTATACAGTGAGTGGTAAAAACAATATACTAATTTGTGAGTCATTTTGAAAGACATGATAAAATATTTCTCAGTTTTTATCCTCATGTTGTTTCTTGCTTGATTTTTGTTTGTAGTAGAAGCAAGCTAAACGAAGAACAATTTATATTTTATATTTATGTGTTCTTATAACAACACGTAGTTGCATAAATGCTAATTTTTATATTCGCGAACGGGAACATCAGAAAGCAGTAAATATTAGTTGTTTATTTAAATGGACATTAGAATGCTGGAAGGCTAGTGCTGAACTAATTGAATAAAAGCAGAATTTCTATTATGCTTGAGAAACAATGGGGAAAATAAAATAACCTAAGGACATAATTTCCTTGTACAACATGCTACCTGCTTCATATCATAACAGAGTGCGCTGGTTTGCCATCGATAGAGGGATATAGATACATTGCTGCAACCCTCAAGGGCCCCTTATATAGTGGCATTGATAAGGGTTATTCTACTCCGCTAATATAGCTGCAAGAGCACGTAGGTTTAAAAGAAACGGGATATATCAGCCGTTGTCGTTATTCTTGAGGAAATCACAGAAACTCATAATCATTTTTCTGGATATTCTGTTCTTTCATTTAGAAAAACGGGATTGCTTATATAAGACACTACCGCTTATTTTCTTAATGAATAAAAACGATGTTTATTCAACTGCAATAAATATGATCTTAAATGAAACAAAATTGCCCTTTATACGACTATTGAAATCGTTCACTTTAAAATGCGCATTGTAAGCGTACGTGTATGCAATGATCGGACATCGTATGCAATTCTAGTTGCTACAAGTAGCGACACGCCACTCGTCATGACAGCTACATAATTAAACTTTATTGATAGAACGTCCAAACAACTGTCCTGCCGGAAGGAGCTTCCAGAAGGACAGTTGTACCGGCCACTTTGTCCTGCTGGCAGGCCTTTGATTTCTAATGTGTTCTGTCCTTCAGGCAGGACTTTTTAGCTTCGGGCAGTACATCTCCTTTTTCTAGTGGCGTAGTCTAATGTTTTTTTTTGGATACGTTTCTTTTTTGTAGGTTTTAGGAAATAAATGCGCTTTTACTATAAAATAAACAATATTTATTCTTTTTCTGTGATATAAAAATAAACTTATATTCCATTCAGTACAAACGTAAAAACAAGAAACATAAAAGGTAATAACAAGAAACAAACTTAATCTATAATTTATGTGGGAATCCGTATCCAAACATAGACAGACTCCAATTGTTGATGCCATCATCAAAATTCATAGCTTTCGTGAATACACGATCGTTTATCTTAATTTTTGTGACCATTATTGTGCAGCGGAGCAACAAACGTCCGAACGCCACTGCTAACGGAGAGAAACTACTCGCAAACCAATATCATCCGATAATTTCTATGCGGTTTGAACAATCGAGTTCAAACCTGTACAAGAGATAGGCAAAATTTTACGCACTTTCCGTTGGTGACATTTTTGTACTTCTAGAAGGACCGCATCATATATAAAATCACACATTCAATTTTAGGGCCTGCCGGCAGGACATTTTGTCCTGCCGGCAGGCCCCTTGGACGTTGTATCATTATACCGCAAGAGGGCGTCCTCGAGTCGCTCTGTTTCTCGTGAATTTCCTTGCTGAAAATACACATTAAAAAGCTGCGAGATTGCGTTTATGCTCATCGTGAATTTTGATACGCCTGACATTTCCGTTTTACGTTGTACTAAAGTGTGTGTGTTTAGTAGTTGAGTTGTTAGGTTTAACGAAGGAGCTTACGACTTGTTGCGTGCTTGTTCTGCCCTTTTTTCTCAGGAGCGTGCAACATTATGAATTTTCAGCAAAATTTACTGCTATGGTATTGTAGCCAGAGGCTATGCTGTTCAATTGATCATTTTATGTTCAAAGAATTAAATAGAAATAACAGAATTTGTTATGGTTTAAATATTAAAATATTGATAGTCGACAAAATAAAAGTTTTCTATTAAAATGATACATCATATGTTAATATAAAAGTTAAGTGGGTTTAGGTGGATTGATTATATCTTGGGAGCAGATTTTCATTTGAAATACAAGTAACTGGAAATGAGTGTTAATAATTTATTGCTTTTAGATCAGTATAAGATATTGTCAGATTTAATAAGGATGTTTGTAGTAATGTAATGTAGTTAAGCTAAAGTTTACTGTGAAATCGCCTTAAAAATAATGTTAAAATATGATAAAATTAATATTGAATTACAAGTTGTTGAAAAAGGGTAAGATTGGTCACATAATACATGATTATCGTGCATTATGTGGACGTGAGCACGGTCTAAGGAATATTTGCACATGAATTACATAAAGAATGTGTAATTGTAAATAAGAAGTAAGACAGAAGGTACCGCAAGATAAAAAGCGTGAACTGAGGAGAATAGTTGGAATGTGTCTGGTGAACAAGTGTAACATTTTTTAATATTTATAGAAATTTGTATGTAATTTAGTATTAACAGAATGTAAAACAGATGAAATGCCAATTACTCGGTAATGAAGGAGAGTTAAAAATAATAACACAAAAATACGCTTTCGAAAAAGTAAACATTTTTATACTGGGGTTGGTTTTCATATATTAACTTAATAAATTGAATTAAGGGTTGTGAAGGAAATGTCAATTGACATAAATTAATACATGAATCATAAGTAATAAAGGTGGTTCGTGGTTGAGTGCAAGCGGACGCTATTGCTGGAGCTGGTCTGCAAATGTATGGTGTCGCTGACAGAAGATCTGACTGAGTACGACGTTCGCTGGTTCTTGGCTCGGCGGTAGTAACTTTACGAGAAAGGTATAAGCCGTGCAGTTGAAGGTGGTGCTCTTGCAGCCAACTAGGGTCGGCAGGTAATCCTGAGTTTGCGGTTCGTTGCGGTTCTTAGTTCCACACTGCCTAGCCCAAAGATACAATTGGCAGTAGCCCCTGAGAAAGAGAACCTCTGCGGCATTAATGTGGTGAACGAATACATAGGCACCCAAGATGAGCATTCTTTTATCACATTTTAATTAATAAATACCAGCAATAAGACTTACCTGATTAAACATATTCTAATCGGTTGTTTTATTCAATACTAAGTACATGTGAGATCATTTCAAAGTATAAATACAGCTTTACCAAAAATAATGCGAGAATATCATTTAACCAAGTTTGCATTGGATCTAATGGTAATTTAATAAAATTAGAATTTTATCCAAGTGTTAGAACCCAACTCTGATTTGAGTTATTAATGTTCAACCGAGCTAGGCAATTGAAATAAAGATTTAACGATTAAACCGGGCAGAATGCTTTGGCTATTTAATTATTCACTTTGTACCTAATATTTATACAACTAATTTTTGAGTAGCTGGAAAAATATGAAATTATATAAAAAAAATATAGTACGTCCATTCATTGTAATACATATAAAACATACATGCAGGTATATATGAATTCCGTATCTAAAGTTGGTTTATTATTTTAATTTTTTTTGTGTTTCTCTTGCGCACTTCATTTGATACTATTCTAGTTAATAATTTCAAGATTGTGCTTAATAGAGTCCTGCGCGTCTCCCTTGTATGTTCTTTTACTTCGCAAAATATAGTAATGATGATTTTTTCGAACTCCATAATTTTGCGGAAATATCCGTCTTAGTGACTTCTGATTCAGAAAAAGTTGTTTTCGAAGTGATGGCTGTCTGTAAGTCTGTATGTGTCTCTCTACAGCCCAGGCGGTTGAATCTCCGGGCCTGAAAATTAATATCTTTGTTTCTAATATAAATTTGAATATTTCCAGTGATTTTTGACTATTACCCCAACCGGAAGTGGTACGTTATGCATATTTTTCCGTATTCCGGGAAAATTTCATAATTGTTTGAAAAAATAAAATTTTATAGATTATGGTATATTATGCAATTATATACATTGTTTCATTATTGACAGTGATGCTGTTGTACGACATACGTTATTATTTTATGGTAAAGTTCAATAATCTTTTTAAGAATATATTCGCCTCGGTGTTTTGTTTGTTCTTTGGGTATTTAACTTAACCAGGCGATTTTCTGATGATTGACCTTACTTAATTCGTTATTAATTCTTGTTGCATTACATTTTCTTTATAGCGCTAATCGTCTGCGTCATTATGAAATTGTATTGGTATATCATAGACTGTTCCTTCTCTACTTTCAACAGTACGGTATATTGGTAAATAGTTGCTTTCTTGCTCTCAACGTTTTCCATGTCTCTTGTAGGAACAATAAAAATCTTACTCCATGTCTACGATTGTTTTGGTATTTAGCTGAAATTTCTAGCTATTAGAAGCCTTTTAAAATTCTAATGGAAGGCAACAAAAATATTCGTGGGCATGTAGAGTGCCAATTTCTACTACTGGGAAAATCAGTTCAGAACAACAGCTTATTTTGTACTACATTTAGTTGCAGATTGTAGAAAACATTCAAATGTGGAAAAACTAATTGATCACTTTGTTATTTAATGTATCTTCCATTTCACCGAGTGTGTTTTGTGCGCGACAGTCGTTAACGGAGGGTATGCGGAGAACCAGATGGAAAATTTGAAAGAATGGTGAGGCACGGTAAGTCTCAACATAAGAGTTTGTTTCTTAAAAGAAATGTGGAAAAGTAGGGCCTAGGCATACATTAAAAAAAACTATTGAACTTCTCTACAATTAGAAGATATGTTGCGGTCCAATATTAAACCATGCATTTAACTTGTTTCTTATAATAAAACTTCCTATAAATATAGGATTTTTTGAACTACTGGTGTAGGATATTATATTAACCTCAATTAAAGTTAAAGCTTGAAGTGGTACTAGACTTTTCTTTGTTCAGAAATGTTAGAAATACCGTAGGCTGCTTTCTTGGAAACCACATTGTCTTGTTTGAAGTGTAGTAGATACCAAATATAAACAAGAAAACAATTTATTATCAAAATGGTTGTTACACTCGAACTTCGTAGTAATTGAATAATTGTTGATAAGAACAACAGTATAAATGAGTTTGCAAACAGCCTTTTTAATTAGAAGCTGAGAAGTTCGGAAATTGTGATGAAACATAAACTGAATGCGGTGAGCAATAAAGTGCAGCTCCGGCTCGATGACGACGCTGGCACATATGAAGCAAGTTGAAACTACTCAATTTTCACATGCAAATTACAAAGCACGGCGGTAAAATAAAATAGTGATGAACTTCAGTTTAGCACACGGCTCGCCCGTAATTTAATCTGGCTGCCGGCGCCCGGCCACAGTTTCGAAATGAAAACGCAAAGTTTTCGGTTTATTTTGCATTGCATTATGCAGCGAGCCGGCATCTTGGAAGTTGGAAATGGAAGAGCTTTGCGAGGTAAACATTCCGGTGCGGATTTCAGACATACAAATGGACAAATTGTAATGTGATTTGATAGTTGTTCATGCAAATGCAAACTTTCGACTTTGTACCGAACATCAAAACCCATCTAGTTTCTTGAATAGGGAAAGCATGCCAATGAATGGTGCCTTTTAGCATTTAAGTTTGTTAACGATTGTAACCAACTAGATGTACTTTGAAAACATATGTATAAATCACTACTAAAAACAATTACGGGTATAATATATAAGTTTTATGTATCACCATAACACTGGCGAATAAAGTTAATTTATGGCTTGTGATGAGTTAAAAATGGAAATCTGGAGTGCCCCCGCCTTGGCACAAAGAGACCAAGTATTAAAAACGTTTCTAATCGATCATAACATAGACATAATGCTTGTCTCAGAAACACACTTGACAAAAAAATGTGTCTTGAGATACAAAGGTACCTACCTACACAACGCAGCACCTTGTAAAACAGCCGATGGGAGTATAACGGTGATAATTAAAACAACAACAAAACACCACGAAAATGAAAAATACCAAAAGAACGCAAGCAACAAGAACAACATTGGAAGAGCGGCAAGGTCCAATACAAATTGTAGCTGTATGCAACCCACCAAAGCACAAAATTAGTAAAATTACGCAAGAACAATATACAGAATTATTCAAAACCCAGGGTAACAGATGCATGGCGTGAGAAAATTTATCTAATTCTATTATCAACAGGGTAACCAACATCCTGGCCGTCAGATTTAAGATAAACATAAGATTTAATTGATTTTTGTGTAATAAAATGCATTAAGAAAACATACCAAAACTTGTATCATGTTTTGATCTGTCATCCAAACATTCGCCTCTGCTTGTCTCCCGAAATTCTTAAATTATACATAAACCCATTGATATTTGCAATAGTAGTACAAATTGGAAATTACTTAGATTAAAACCACCAGAAAAAGAAGAGTAAAATTTCGCTTAAAACAAAGGACGAACTAGAAAACTAGAACTAGAAGGATGCATCATGGGAAGCCACCCCAAATGATATCACAGAAAAATCAGTAAGCGGTACTAGATTAATAAAAACAGAAATTATGGAAAAAAGGAAAACTAAGAAAACATTGGCAACAAAGAAGATCACTGAACGGTAGAACCAAGTTAAATAAAGCAATAAAAGAATAGAAGAAGAACGAAACAGCAATAGCCCAATACCTGCAAAAACTTCAACTGAAACAACGATGGAAGACCACTAAGAAGATTAAAGAACCTTAATAAAACATCAAATCTCAAAAAACAGATTACAATAAATGGGCAAGAAGTAGTGAAGAAAGAGCTATCCTATTTGCTAAACGTTTAAAAACGTGTTCGAACCTTTCCACAGTGGAGTGCCGGAGGAAGAAGAAGAAATACATCGATATTTAGTAGGGATGTCGTACCCGGTCTAAAATCAAACCCGAGTACCCGAAAGCAGTACCCGGGTACTCCCGGGTACCCAAAATATATAACAAAAATGTTAGTGTACATCTGAACATCTGAAGTAACTACAAATTGCTTTCTTTTACGCCGCGAGTTTTAAATTGAACTAAATTGAAATAGTACCTACTCGCCATCAAACTGCAAGTCGTCTTGTTATTCGTAAGTATTTTCACACTTCCAAATGTTATCAAATTCAAGTACGTAACTTTTTGTCCGAAATTGGTAGTAGCATCAATCAACATCACACACAGGATGTTTATGGTACTTCATCCCATACTGACGCAATTTAATGGTACTATTGACGGGTTGAATATTTGCTTGAAGCGGATTTATTGCCTTATATGAAACAAAAACCATTATGTGGTATGGGATCACCCCATCCTATTCTTGTTATTACTGCATGGTTAAGTTTTTCTAGCGCTTATTGCTATTATTTTTATCATCTCCGAAAAAGGCTGACTTCTTGGAAATTACATAATTTACTAGTCGGGTACCCGGGTCCTGAAACTACACCCGGGTCGACTATTACCCGGGTCGACCAGGGTACCCGGGTACCCGCCGACATCCCTAATATTTAGAAACCTCTCATCGGAATTGGCGATTCAACAATTTAATATAAAGGAAATACGTAATATTATACAGTCTAACTTAAATAGAAAGTAAGCTCCTGGTTAGGATTTGATTAGCGGCCGAATATTAAAAGAATTGCCTGAAAAATTATTTGCGCCACACAATAATGTTGTTTAATGCGGTAATAAGACTAAATTACTGCCCAGCTTAGTGAAAACTGAAGGAAATCATTTTAATATCAAAACCACGAAAAAAAAACTGAGATTGTTCCATCATACAGACCTATAAGTTTTCTTCCAGTTATATCAAAATTTCTTGAAAAACGACTACTAAAGAGAATTGAGCCATACTTAATACAGGAAAAACAACTAATAGCAGACCACCAATTTGTACGAAAATGCAATACGGACTTAGAGTTAAAGAAACTTTTGAGCTTGCGTAGCAACCATTGTGTTAGGTGTGTATGCTGGTGGATGTGTTGACCTTGTTACTATATCTCTTAGATCTGTGGTTCCGAGTAGAGCACAATACATTTGGTGCCCAACTGAATAATCTCACCGAATTCGATACATATCGCCAAGGCTGCGGAAAAATTCCACCCACCGCGGGATTCCAACCGGGAACTTGCTTAATGCAGGTCTAATGCTCTACCCAATGCGCTACACGGCTTCTCAGCAAACAGAATCACACTCAATTAATAACGGATCCCGTAAGGCAGTGTACTGGGCCCTGTAATAGTTGTATTTGTGGTGTTTTGTTCTAAAGTTGTTTGTATCCGTTTTAATTTAAATTTTTCTATATTTTCTCTACGTAATTGTTGGTAATAGTTTTATTTATTTCAATAAATTCTCTTTTGTTCCTTCACATACCTTGCTTTTTTATGCACACGGAGTTTAGTCCTGTTATTATTTTATTATTACTGTCTTCCATAGATTTTTCTGCACAAATTTAATTTTGTCCAGTTCTTTTGAATTATTTCATTTGCGTGTTGATGAGTGTTCGAATTTATTTTGTGTATAATAGTTATCATTATTGTAAAGGTAACACGACGTGTATCATGATGATTAAGTTACGATCCGAATCGCTTACAAAATTTGTTGTGTAAATGAAACAAAGATTTGGAAGCGTTCAGATGTTCTTCAACTACACGTAATGTATCAAAAGAAGATCAAAATCTGTAAATGGGGTTACACGGAACTTCCCTCGCGCGAATTGCATCAATTTGCAAAGAAAAAAATGTAATCCGCTGTGATTCGAGCCCAATTTCTAATTCACCGCTCGGTTCTGCCGCTTGAACAACTGCACCACGACCGCGCTCGAATTGTACGAGTTTCTGCTGCATTATAAATACACCGTACTATCCTGTCTCATTTGTGATGTTTACCCTGTATCTGCTAGGTCTCATTTTCGTCAAGGATAAAGCCTGAGCTATGTACAAATTATTACTTTTATCTATCTCTTAGTTCAAGCAAAAATAAACAATTTTTTAAGGTACCTACTCTGTATATATTTCTCCAAAATTTTCTTAGTTTTATGCCAGGTGGATATATAATCCAATTCGCATGGAAGAGATCGTTTTCCTCCAACAAATAGTTTTTGAGTTATACTGCCAACAGACGGACAGACAGACGGAATTGAGAAAACCTATTTGCCGTCATCTAGGGACCCTGAAGTGTGAAGATGAAGACATCTTTGAAAGTAATTTTTTCGCCATTACTATGCTTATTTAATGTTTTAGACGAGGGAAGTAAAAGTTCAACAAAACGTTACGTCAACGTGGAACATTTGTGGCACATTTACAAAACTATTAAGATGTTCAAAGTGTGTATGCGTTGTTCTAGCGTTATTGCTTCTTGACATCTAGTAACCATGATCAGTACTAATTTACAGTCTTCTTGGGAAATGTTTTCCATTTTGCAAACAGTGTGAATCAATTTTTGAAAGATCTGTGGTCTATGAAGGCGCTTACGAACACGTCGCTCAGGCAAGCCCGTACGTTTAATGGATTCAAGCCGGAGCTTAACGTAAGCAAGTCCATAGCCTGAACCCCCTGTTGTAGAAAAAAACCTGGGTAACGCATGCGGTGTGCGCTCTTGTGTTGTTGGAATTAAATGAGGACCAGCTCCGCAGCAAGATTACTTGATACGTATAGTAGTATTGATTGAGACAACATGGTTATCTGTTCTGTTGTCTATACCTATTCCATCCAGAACTATAACCGATCCTTCATTAAATCCATTGACTGCCGCCACAGTGCAGTGAATTGAATGGAAGCGGAACTGGTCTGTGAACACTATAGGTATCAATTGCCGTTGCCGAAGCTGCCAATTGATGTGTTTACTAGCAGCTGCAAGTCATGCTGTATGATTCTTTGTTCCATAGGTATTTCGAAACATTTTCGAGGCATCAGGTAAGCCTCTCTGAATCTGCTTCTAACAGTGTGGTCTGAAATATCCACGTTATGAGTTCTTGAAAATTGTTAAGTCGAACTCTAACTGTAGCGTTGTGCCTTCACAAGATAGAGAAACAAGCAAGCTGTTTTGGATTTTAGTAATTTTTTGCACCGATCGTTGCTTCATCATTTTAATAAATAGGTGGTTTCTCTAAATCGATGCGACAGCACAGATCAACCAATGACGAACTAACTTGAAAAAAATATGATACCTGCAATCACCATTTTAAATATGGCAATTGATTGAACAAATTGAACGCCATGAAGATGTCACATTCTTTCGAGGCTCATAAAAGACGTTTCGTCTTTGTTGTCTTGTCGAAGTTTCGAAAGCAAAATGTGATTGCAACATTTTGACTTAATTTTTTGTAGTATTTTACATTGTTAAGGATATCTTAAAAAGTATACAAGAATATAAAAGTAATTCTTTTCAATCCAAAAGGCCCAAATATATACAAATCCGAAATTGTGAGTTTTTAACCTTAAAATTGTGCGTCCCTAATTTTGTGTAGGATTTGTACAAATGTTTATTTAAATAATTTTTTGAATTGTACACTTTATTTCAGTTTATTTGTATTTTTTTGTACAGGATGGTGGTGTATTATAAGAGACTGGATGAACTTTAAAT
>OW679197.1:66490855-66608806 GCA_940337035.1 Agriotes lineatus | reverse complement strand
GTGAGAAACAAATAAATAACATTTACGTGGCAGTAAGAGGCTATTACTTTACAGCTTAATTATTAATATTTTCAATACAGACTTTTGTAACAGGTTAGGATTTAACTACTGTCGGTGGCTTCATCTGATAAAATTAAATTCTATGACACCCGTCTTTTGAGACGTCTAACAGGCGGAAGAGTGTCTAAATGATGAGTTAAGGCACTAGGAGAATCATTTATCTTCGTAAAGAAAAACTCGGCACTTGATCATATAAAGTCTTTGACACTGGTAATTTGTAGTTCTTTGTGGAGTTGCTTATTTTTTAGGAACCAGATAGCGTTGCAAATAATGCGTAGAACGTTTGTGGTGGTGATTTCTTGTTCCCATCCAAAGGTTCCACACTCGATTTTTTCCTTGATAAGGTTTAATATAGATCTTGGTGGTTCGGCATATGTTATAAGATGTTTTATTCTTTCTAGAAGTTGTTGCTGAATGTGCTGTAATGCCGACGCCACTGGACACAGTCTTGGGACACGTACTTTTATGTTGGCACCGTTGTGTGCTTTTGATTTTGGAGGAAATCTCCACCAATTATTGTTCCTTGAACACATAAATACAGCGTAGCTTGGCTTGGATTGTATTTTACTAATTTAGTTCACGACTACAGTATCTGACATCGCCGGTAAGCAAAATAAGACACCCACTTGTTTTACGACTCTTTATTGTTTTAAAATAACACAAAATAATGAGGTTATGTTTACAACTAGAACGCGTTGGCCAGTCTACGTCTGGCCCTGCTAGCGTAAAGGAAACGGTTAACAATAAAAATGCTTGCTTAAGCTGGTAGCCAGCGACGTCCGGCCCTGCCAGCGTTAACAATTACAAATGCTTGCTGCGTCGCACTCACTTGTGCGCGGTCGGCATGTGCGCGCCAGTGCTTACGGTCGGACGGCCGCATCAGCTCTTATAATATACGATTTAGCCTAATAACTGATCGGAATTCAATTTGATAATAAATTTAGAGCTTTCTTAGTGGAGAAACTGCCGTTTTTTATATCTAATTGGCCAGTTTCTATGGTATCGAACAATTACAGTTTGTTGCAATAAATTCGATAGGGTAATTAATAAATAAACGAACATCAGGATTCACTACGACGTCACAAACCTAACCTTCAAATATTTACAACTTTTTACAAATAATTTATGGAATAAATACTAAACACACCTTAAAGCTAAGTTAATTTCTAAATTCTGGACAGTTCAATCTATCTCCCTAAGATAATTTCAGGGCATTTTATGACAAGCCGTCTGCACAATCCAATTTTCGCAGTTTATTCTCCGCGGTAGTAGAATTTTCAAAAATTTGGGGTTTACATTCCATCCACTGACCCATGTGAAAGTCGCACACATGGGGGCAACTTAATTCGTTCCGACAAATTTACAATTTCTTCCAACTTCCAAAATGATAGTTGTCTGGCACTTCAACTTGAAAACATCGAAATATTCTACTGTGGCCCGAAGTCGTGGCTGTTGTTCAGGGTCTCTATAGAACCCCATTGTGAACATACTATGAATGGTAGCTGGTTACATTGTATTTTCGACATGTTGCTGAAACTCAGGATGTTTGCAGAAGTTAGTCGTGTCTCCCATTGAATATTTTGGTGCTGCGAAAGTACACACGCATTGTTTTTGACCAGCGTAACCCGTTTGTTGAGGAATTCTTTCTCTCTGTCTGTTATAGTAGCCGATATGTGTTACATATTTTGTTCTCCGTTAGTTAATGTATTTTCCCATTATTTGGCAGACTCCGGTGGTTACGATTGTCCGAATATGGAGAGCCTTACGATTAATCAAAATACTTACATTATCTAGATGAGACAAGTCTCTTGGGGATACGCATGATGCTCAAAGATTTAGTAACTTTTACCGGAGTGGAATTCAAGAATTGAGCTTTTATTGCAAGGGCTATTAATCGGCAAGTGAATGTTCTTTTTTTCTTTTGATAAGCGTAAAAGTACAAAGTTGGTTTTAAATTAATTTGTTATTGGAGGTGTCGCGAATTTGTCTAAAGTCGGGGTACCTGACAATTCTTTTGGTCAAAATGCATTGTACGCGAAGACTAAAGCTACTGTTCCGAGATTAATAAGAATACTTAAGTATAAATACGAGGCTTGTTCAATTGAAACCCATCTTTGGTCAGGTTAGCCTTGGAAACAATTGTAATCACTCAACTGACGTTTTGCAATGTTAGTTATGTTTGTAAACGTCACACTGATTAGTTCCTATCATTTGTATTTGACAGCTATTAGCACGACAATGCTCGGCCTCATGTTGCCAAAGTAGTGAAAGAAAATCTACAACGAACGAAATGGAGGATATTAGAGCATCCACCCTATAGTCCCGATTTATCGCCCTGCGATTTTCACATCTTTGGGCTACTGAAAAAGGCGTTAAAAGGTAATCGTTTTCAGTCGGACGAAGAAGTACAAAATGCCGTAAAAGAATTCTTCAAGCAGCAACCACAAGAATTCTTTAAGCAGGGTATACATCGGTTGGTGAAACAATGGGATATGTGCCTTAATTGTAGTGGTAATTATTTGTAAATATATTTGCCAATAAATTTTTTCTGGACCAAAGATGGGTTTCAATTGAACAAGCCTCGTACTTGCATTTATTTTCTGCCGTTTACAGAACAACTTATGTTTAACAACGTTACTTATTAACTAACTAACTTCTAAGACCAGTTTGACCAAGAAAACTTGGTAGACGTTCTCAAAATTTCTAATAAGCCTATCAGAGCAGCTCTTAATTTTGGACCTCTGTCACGTACAGTTGACGCAGATAAAAAGTAGGACAACCCTTAATACCGATTTTTTTTACTAAAATCTAGTGGTGTAAATCCCATTTTTGTAAATGTACTTGTCAGAATCAAATGTCTAAACAAATGTCAAAATGCCACAACTAAACCTTATTACAAAAGCTCGAATAGTTTCGAATGCAGCAGAGGGTTGGTCTATAAGGAGAATAGCCGAATTGTTTAATATAAACCGAAATACTCGTTTTAAAATAATTCAGAGATGGAGAAATGAGCAAACCCTTGACAGACGGCCTGGTTCAGGAAGACCTAGAGTTTCTACGCTCGTGCAAAATGCTGAATGGGTAACTCATTATGTGAAAACCCTTTTGATAACGTAGTTGATGCAGTTGCAGCTAGTAACTATCCCGGGGCCATACGCACAGCACACTGCCGCATAGTTTTTATTGTATATTTATTAACGTTCTAATATAATATAGATTGTGGTTTTATTCCGTTAGTATTAATTTAACTTTAGATTTACAGCATATCATACACTACAAAAGCATTATATCAGATATTTTATCGTTTATGTAGCGGTGTTAGGTAGTAGTACATAATACATATTTCCCGCCATAAATCGTCTCATCGTTGTAAATTGAGATAAAAACCCCAATCGAGCTAGGTTAAACAGTTTGTCCTACTTTTTATTTACGTCAACTGTACGTTAACGTGACATTTCGCAATTGCTGTATGTAGTCTACAAACAGGTTTCACACGCTAAAATTTGTCAAGCGGTCGACACCTCGCAAAGGATCTCTAATAAATTGTACAACTTTTGGTTACTATTTGTCAATTTAGTTCAGTAAAATACACACGTTTGTGGAAAACAATAACCTTCCCTTATTTTTAATTTACACAAATAAACAAATACACATATGTACCCATCCGTTAATATTACGAAAAATTACGAATACGAATTGTAAGTAGCCCCGCTTTCGTTACTAACTTAGCAAAAATGCGTCTGAGTGGTACAAGCGCAAATGTTGTGATCAAGACTGATCTGGGACAAAACTGATCTCGAAAACAAGGCTACTCGAGTTTATATAACAAGTGTTTGAATGGAAGAAGCGCCGGCTATTCTTTCGGATACACTAGCATTGTCCAGCCGACCTTAGCCAAGTTTGGGATGACTTGCGATAATAAAATTGCATGTGCTTCTTTCATATTCCAGAATTTATGACTGTATTGTGACTAGGGTTGGTCATTGCTATCTGCCTGGACATTTGGGTCACCAGGATATTTACGTAACCCTTCCTTTTGTCGTCGGGTGCCTCTACGCTTGTGACATCCGTCCTGCCATTTTTCGAATTTATACTTTGACGTTTTTGACAAGTTAGTCTGCATTGTTTGCCTGACGACGCAAATCACATTTGGCACTTAAGATGCACGCTGCAAACACATAATAGATACTTTCTAGACTGCACCTCGTGAACACTTTTTTGTTCGTATATGTAGCACTGACATTTACAGGCTATTCATCACTCACGTTTTAGATAGCACTGACGTTTACAGAACTGCAGTTAGTGTCAAGTTTGAGTTTATGACCATCCCTTGCACGACAGGCGTTTTTAGGCCATTATCTTGGTACGCTACAAACTCTTCTAAAGGAATTTGCTCCAGCTGGCACGTAGTTTTGGGCCTATTTTTTATGACCGAGTTGCAATAGTTGCGCGTCTGATCACGTACTAATAATCTAGCTTCGCCCAATTTTTCGGCTTACGAGGCAAACCATGCATAAATTTACCATTAATCATTCCGTAAGATTCGGATATTTCCATCTTCCCAGAGAAAGGCACGTTCTAAACACCGGTTAACTACTCGCCTGTTGTAACTTTAATATGACCATTTTAACTACGAAATTCTACCTTAAAATATTTACGGCACAAATTGCTTATGGCTAAATAAAGTACAGTCTATTCATACAACCGCGTGTAGTTCATTTTTACTCAAGAACGCAAATCGTAACAGAAGTTACATTAAATTTACACAGAACCGACCTATCTATTTGAAGAAGGCGATTGTGTGACCCCAGAAAATTTGCTTTCTCTTCTCTTCTATAATTTCACAGCTGTCTATTGACACAAGCGAAGATCGTAATTTTTACTTCCTTTTACAATAAAGGAAGTATTGGATTCACCCCAAAAATTCGAAATTGAGTTTTCAACAGATCTTCACGTTTTAGAGTCCCCTGAACCCAAAAAACATATTTTTTTCATTGGTCTGTCTGTCTGTCTGTCTGTGTGTCTGTCTGTGTCTGTGTGTCTGTCTGTCTGTGAACAGAATATCTCAAAAACGAAAAGAGGTACGGTGTTGAAACTTCATATATAAGTTTTGTGTACTATGTAGATGTGACAGCAAGCTTTTGAAGAAAGTCGCATAACCGGAAGTAGGTGTTTCCTCTTGTAATTTTTCATTTTTTTTCGATTTTTTCAAAAACGGCTCTAACGATTTTTTTCAAACTTCAAATTTTTATTACATTTTTAATGCGTATTGGTGTGACATAAATGATTTTCCAGTTGAATACTTCTAAAAAGGGTTTCTCTTGTTTTTTTTTCTATTTTTTTTATTAACTTCTATCTTAAATAGAACACCCGGTATATTATTATATTTTTGAATGCAGCTTAAAATTCTAGAGAACATTTGTCTGTTCAACTAACGCTCTATTTTGTACCGTTTTGGCAGAATTTATAATTTTTGAAAATTTTTGACAAATGCTTAAAAATTAAAAAATAAAATTTTTGGTTAATTATAAGATCACTGTAAAAGGAAGTTGTGTGCGTGTATCACACCAGATTTTTAAACTCGTAATCAATATCTGTGAATAAAGATCTAACAGACGACTATCTTTGTTAGCTACATTAGTTGGTAACAATGGTTTTTTTTTTGGTAACGCTACTTTCTGGTCATGCAATACAGATGGTGAAACATATGGGTATATAACAAAAACATATGTGTGATTTGAAAATCAACTTGTTGCAGTCCACATTTTCATTACATGGAGCCACATAAGTATGAAAAAAATAGACAGTGTTATGCACACTAATTCTGAATTAAATTATTTTTTTAAAGCACATTGCTGAAAGGCAACCGTCAATTATTATTACATTTGTTCATATATTGTAAAAGTTTAGGTTTCTAGTACATCATTTGTGTACTATGCTTAATATTTTACATGTATGGGTATTTAGTGACACACTCGTTTATACGTCTTGTATATATTACACGGGCCCTTGCTGAGAAAATTGTTGGACCACAACCGAAAATATTGTGTAAAATTCGTGACAAATGTTGCTGCCACCACCGCGGAATTGCTGGCAAGCCGGAGGAACCGTACGCCAGATTTATGAATTGTAATTTTCCTTGTGCAACTGCACAACGCTGGGGTAATTTACGGTCGCGACTTTGCTGTACTGAAATTGGCTTGTTGCACCAACAAGTGTTTCCCGTTGCACCGAGCTTAGGATGGAAACGTACGTGATTAAGCGACTCGAAAAAGGCACATAAAGTTAAATTGAAGAATAAAGGAAGCTAATAATGTAGATGTAGATTGGCGGATTCGCCCAGTCCACGCGCCTCTCCCCGTCTCTGTCCCGCCTACCCTCTGCCCACCTGAAACGAAGGCAACTGCAATTTGTTGTTTACGGTTGTGTTGCCCCCATTGCATATTTGGCCGGACAGAGGAGGCCAAGCGTAAAATTGCCGGATACCTACTTTTATGTATTTTTGCAGGTGCCCTATACCCAACTTAATCATTTTTATGGGAATTTGAATGCGGATTTGCATTATTCATGGATGGTTTATTCATGAATTTAACTTGAATTGTGCTTAAATGAACTCGATGCAAACATCGTAAGCGCTCGGCTTGTTTAGAATTCGGTTATTAAAATAAGAATAAAGGCCCGTATTCCTAACAGATTCCCTTATTAAACAGTGCTAAAATGTGGTCGGGGCCGCGCTCGCATTTGCAACTGTGGATTCTGCAAAAGCTCAAGGTAAACATTTGCAGTCACTCGCAATTAGGTTACGTTCAGGTTTCAGCAAAGAGACAAAGCTTTTACGGACGGCGTTGATTTTAATCAGTAATTGCTGAAACATTCCATTTGAACGTCCTGATTAGGATTAGGCTGTTCTCCCCCACCCTGACACCCCTCACGCCTGGGTTATAAACTCCCCTGCCATTTAGCAACATTTACCGCAATCACACACCTTTGATCTAATTGCGTATAATTTAATACGGACGTAAATAGGCCAACTTATCTGTAGTTAAACTGTTCATATGCTTAAAATAACATTTGCGCTTGTTAGATATATTTTGGTTAAACCTTAATTGGTGTATGGTATTTTTGGAGCGCTTTGAGATATTGTATTTAAAAAAATCAATTGCAAATCGAATATAACAAAGGAAATGTGAAAATTAAGTAGAAAATGTGTTTTAATCACTTTCAACTGATTTTTAAATTGAACTATTGTAGGTATACAGAGTTATTCAATATTGAGGCTCACCTTTGTGATTTAAAAAATGGTAAAGGAAACAAGATTAGTTATTGGGGAAAAGTTGCAGATGAAAATGAAAATCTAAAATTAGATTTGACTTAAAAAAATTGTCTTAATAGTTGTCAGAATAGTTTTGTACTAAACAACATATTTAATGACATAATAAAAAAGCAAAACCCGATTTTAGCCATAATTGCAAAATTAAGACTGCTAGGTCCATTTTATTTTTGGAATTACTCCATTATTAGAATCTGAAACTTTGCCTCAATTTAACTGACCGTGTATCTCTTACCATTTTCGAAGTTCCAATGGTGAGCCTCGAAATTGATTAACTTTGTATATATTATACAAGCTCAAAGAGTTGAACCTTTTAAGTTCTTTTTTAAGTTGCCCTTGTGCAGAAACTGCAGTACCTCAGCATTCACATCGGTGTAGTCTATCTTCGTGTTTCCCAGCAAGCCTCCTGACTTCTTAAATGACTGTTGGAATTGACAGATCTGACCTATTCATATCTCCCTTAATGCATAACAGATATTTATGCATTAAGGGAGATATGAATATGTTTTTTCCCTGAGGTTGACATGTGTTACAGACCGAGGGTCTGGCCCGAGGTCTGTAATTCAACTGAAGGTAAAGAACATTAATATCTCCCGTGGTGCATACAATATTTTATGTACTCTAGGATATTAGTAAGAATACTATCAAATTTCAAAATGTCATATTGACATTTAAAATTAGAATATGTAACTGACATCAAGGATTGCCTCATCGTATCGTTGCTAAGACGTTATTAGTAGCTTCAGCGTACTTATGCGAAGGTTTTGTCCGTCTGTCTGTCTGTCTGTGTGTCTGTCTGGATCGCCTGTAACTTTCGAACGGCTACAGATATCGAAATTTTGAAAGGGGGCAAAGTTGTTGCTAAGGTCCCGAGCACCTTCATGCGCTATTTAGTTTTGGCGAAAGGTCAACCGTTGGCGACCTATGTCAAAGGTCACTTTATTTTTCAATGGCAACATGGGTCATATGGGGTATCAATCGAAAGCTATGGTCAAGGGCTACATATACTTAATGTTTTCGCAGTGCTGAAGCTACTCTTTAGACCTGTACTTGAGCAGTTTATTTGTAGTTGCATGGTTACCATGAGTTTAGTGATGTGGGTCGGGTAAATACTCAGTGGGTAGGATATTTATAAATGGGTATTTACCTGGGTATTTACCCCTGCCTCGGGTAAATACCTAAAAACTGGGTATTTATCAAATTTATAATATTGAGAAAGCTAAGCTAAACTTTTACTCACATCATAATGTTATCTTAATAAATAAACTACTTACATATAAATGCACTGGAATATTTTATGTAAAATAACAATTTAAATGTAACATTGAATAAGCATTCACCCAGGTAAATTACTCGTTTACCGGGAAAGAACATTGGCTGCCGATGTTTATTGAAATAAACAGTTAGACGCAATAAATTGCACCTGTTAGAGATTACAAAAACATTGTGACGGCTCTGCCTCCATTTTTAAAAAATGAACATAACATTAATTTGTAGAAATAATCCTTATAATTATTAACATTAATATATACTGATAGACATATTACGAAACAATCTTAATAAGGCAAAAAATATCACAAAATAATATAAACAACGCTGTATACCGATGGGACCATAAGTATGCAACAGCAATAAGATAGCATGAACAAAAACATACAATACTTGAATAAGAGATAACCGTAAAAAAAGTTATTTTAGTAGGCATATTTTGTTGACATATGCCATAATTAAAATGAACATCAAGTTGACTCAAATATTTGTTTGTATGTTCATCTCTTTCTTATTCAATCATTGAATTCTGTTTCTTCTTCATGTTATCTCATTGCTGTAGTTGTATACAGGTTGTCTAAAACTGTACGGAACATGGCAATTCCATGAGTTGGAAAAGATTCAAATACTAATTACCATAAGAGTAACAGAAATAAACAATGCAATAATTATTTTGGTAGCTAGGCAACAAGTAGGTATAATAGCTACTTGTTGCCTAGCTACCAAAGTATTTATTGCATTTTCCATTTCGGTTACTCTTATGGTAATTAGTATTTGAATCTTTTCCAACTCATGGAATTGCCATGTTCCGTACAATATTAGGCAACCTGTATAATTATATCCCCATCTATATTTTGGGCAGTAAATGTTCTCAGTTCAGCTATTTTCTTAAACATTTTTATAAAATTCGAATAGAGCACCTTCACTTACGAATCAATTATACTCATTAGATTAGCTTTATAATATTTGTAAATGAGTCTATAAATACCCAGTTAAATACCCATTTTGGGTATTTACCCGGATAAATACCCCAGGTATTTACCCCTAAAAATAAATACCCGGGTAATTTACATCACTACATGAGTTTGAGGGAGAAATAATTTGACAAGTCCCTTGGGAGTTATGAGTAGCTTTTCATATTTTGTTTTTATGGCGAAAATGTACAATATCATGTTGCTAATAAATAAATATGTATAGATAAGAGATTAGGCATATAGGATGCCCATTCTGGTTTGAATCAGAATCCATGGACTTCAAACTGAAAACTAGGCACTGAAATGGTTTCTTTAAACTTAGATTTTGACGGGTGCCGTTAGTTTTAACGCTGATATTTTAAATGACTGGTTGTTCAACGGCTACATGTAAAAATAAATCAAAACAAGGGTTTTCATTACATCTCTTAAACGAAGGGTGGACACTGCCTGGGCTAGCTCAAGAAGTCTTGGTAGAACAATGGCGTGGGCAAGGACGAGGCAATGATCCTTCAAACTTTAAAATTGAACAGTAGAATTATAAAAATATGGGCGCCTTGTCGAGCTGATTAATAGCACACCACTTACCTATATATACATTGTACAGGCGAAAGGGTTGCGGAAAGAACACAAAAATATTATCAGCAATAGGGGCATTTAATCAAACCCAAACAATCGCAGTAACACCTGAATTATGTATTTTGTTTCCTAAAACTAGGGCACAAAAGCCGAATTTCTATACAGTGGTAAAAACAATACACTAATTTGTGAGTCATTTCGAAATACATGATAAAATATTTCACAGTTGTTTTTATCCAATCTCATGATGTTTCTTGCTTGATTTTAGTTTTTAGTAGAAGCAAGCTAAACGAAGAACAATTTATATTTTATATTTATGTGTTCTTATAACAACACATAGTTGCATAAATGCTGATTTTTTTATTCGCGAACGGGAACATCAGAAAGCAGTAAATATTAGTTGTTTATTTAAATAGACATTAGAATGCTGGAAGGCTAGTGCTGAACTAATTGAATAAAAGCAGAATTTCTATTATGCTTGAGAAACAATGGGGAAAATAAAATAACCTAAGGACATAATTTCCTTGTACAACATGCTACCTGCTTCATATCATAACAGAGTGCGCTGGTTTGCCATCGATAGAGGGATATAGATACATTGCTGCAACCCTCAAGGGCCCCTTATATAGTGGCATTGATAAGGGTTATTCTACTCCGCTAATATAGCTGCAAGAGCACGTAGGTTTAAAAGAAACGGGATATATCAGCCGTTGTCGTTATTCTTGAGGAAATCACAGAAACTCATAATCATTTTTCTGGATATTCTGTTCTTTCATTTAGAAAAACGGGATTGCTTATATAAGACACTACCGCTTATTTTCTTAATGAATAAAAACGATGTTTATTCAACTGCAATAAATATGATCTTAAATGAAACAAAATTGCCCTTTATACGACTATTGAAATCGTTCACTTTAAAATGCGCATTGTAAGCGTACGTGTATGCAATGATCGGACATCGTATGCAATTCTAGTTGCTACAAGTAGCGACACGCCACTCGTCATGACAGCTACATAATTAAACTTTATACCGCAAGAGGGCGTCCTCGAGTCGCTCTGTTTCTCGTGAATTTCCTTGCTGAAAATACACATTAAAAAGCTGCGAGATTGCGTTTATGCTCATCGTGAATTTTGATACGCCTGACATTTCCGTTTTACGTTGTACTAAAGTGTGTGTGTTTAGTAGTTGAGTTGTTAGGTTTAACGAAGGAGCTTACGACTTGTTGCGTGCTTGTTCTGCCCTTTTTTCTCAGGAGCGTGCAACATTATGAATTTTCAGCAAAATTTACTGCTATGGTATTGTAGCCAGAGGCTATGCTGTTCAATTGATCATTTTATGTTCAAAGAATTAAATAGAAATAACAGAATTTGTTATGGTTTAAATATTAAAATATTGATAGTCGACAAAATAAAAGTTTTCTATTAAAATGATACATCATATGTTAATATAAAAGTTAAGTGGGTTTAGGTGGATTGATTATATCTTGGGAGCAGATTTTCATTTGAAATACAAGTAACTGGAAATGAGTGTTAATAATTTATTGTTTTTAGATCAGTATAAGATATTGTCAGATTTAATAAGGATGTTTGTAGTAATGTAATGTAGTTAAGCTAAAGTTTACTGTGAAATCGCCTTAAAAATAATGTTAAAATATGATAAAATTAATATTGAATTACAAGTTGTTGAAAAAGGGTAAGATTGGTCACATAATACATGATTATCGTGCATTATGTGGACGTGAGCACGGTCTAAGGAATATTTGCACATGAATTACATAAAGAATGTGTAATTGTAAATAAGAAGTAAGACAGAAGGTACCGCAAGATAAAAAGCGTGAACTGAGGAGAATAGTTGGAATGTGTCTGGTGAACAAGTGTAACATTTTTTAATATTTATAGAAATTTGTATGTAATTTAGTATTAACAGAATGTAAAACAGATGAAATGCCAATTACTCGGTAATGAAGGAGAGTTAAAAATAATAACACAAAAATACGCTTTCGAAAAAGTAAACATTTTTATACTGGGGTTGGTTTTCATATATTAACTTAATAAATTGAATTAAGGGTTGTGAAGGAAATGTCAATTGACATAAATTAATACATGAATCATAAGTAATAAAGGTGGTTCGTGGTTGAGTGCAAGCGGACGCTATTGCTGGAGCTGGTCTGCAAATGTATGGTGTCGCTGACAGAAGATCTGACTGAGTACGACGTTCGCTGGTTCTTGGCTCGGCGGTAGTAACTTTACGAGAAAGGTATAAGCCGTGCAGTTGAAGGTGGTGCTCTTGCAGCCAACTAGGGTCGGCAGGTAATCCTGAGTTTGCGGTTCGTTGCGGTTCTTAGTTCCACACTGCCTAGCCCAAAGATACAATTGGCAGTAGCCCCTGAGAAAGAGAACCTCTGCGGCATTAATGTGGTGAACGAATACATAGGCACCCAAGATGAGCATTCTTTTATCACATTTTAATTAATAAATACCAGCAATAAGACTTACCTGATTAAACATATTCTAATCGGTTGTTTTATTCAATACTAAGTACATGTGAGATCATTTCAAAGTATAAATACAGCTTTACCAAAAATAATGCGAGAATATCATTTAACCAAGTTTGCATTGGATCTAATGGTAATTTAATAAAATTAGAATTTTATCCAAGTGTTAGAACCCAACTCTGATTTGAGTTATTAATGTTCAACCGAGCTAGGCAATTGAAATAAAGATTTAACGATTAAACCGGGCAGAATGCTTTGGCTATTTAATTATTCACTTTGTACCTAATATTTATACAACTAATTTTTGAGTAGCTGGAAAAATATGAAATTATATAAAAAAAATATAGTACGTCCATTCATTGTAATACATATAAAACATACATGCAGGTATATATGAATTCCGTATCTAAAGTTGGTTTATTATTTTAATTTTTTTTTGTGTTTCTCTTGCGCACTTCATTTGATACTATTCTAGTTAATAATTTCAAGATTGTGCTTAATAGAGTCCTGCGCGTCTCTCTTGTATGTTCTTTTACTTCGCAAAATATAGTAATGATGATTTTTTCGAACTCCATAATTTTGCGGAAATATCCGTCTTAGTGACTTCTGATTCAGAAAAAGTTGTTTTCGAAGTGATGGCTGTCTGTAAGTCTGTATGTGTCTCTCTACAGCCCAGGCGGTTGAATCTCCGGGCCTGAAAATTAATATCTTTGTTTCTAATATAAATTTGAATATTTCCAGTGATTTTTGACTATTACCCCAACCGGAAGTGGTACGTTATGCATATTTTTCCGTATTCCGGGAAAATTTCATAATTGTTTGAAAAAATAAAATTTTATAGATTATGGTATATTATGCAATTATATACATTGTTTCATTATTGACAGTGATGCTGTTGTACGACATACGTTATTATTTTATGGTAAAGTTCAATAATCTTTTTAAGAATATATTCGCCTCGGTGTTTTGTTTGTTCTTTGGGTATTTAACTTAACCAGGCGATTTTCTGATGGTTGACCTTACTTAATTCGTTATTAATTCTTGTTGCATTACATTTTCTTTATAGCGCTAATCGTCTGCGTCATTATGAAATTGTATTGGTATATCATAGACTGTTCCTTCTCTACTTTCAACAGTACGGTATATTGGTAAATAGTTGCTTTCTTGCTCTCAACGTTTTCCATGTCTCTTGTAGGAACAATAAAAATCTTACTCCATGTCTACGATTGTTTTGGTATTTAGCTGAAATTTCTAGCTATTAGAAGCCTTTTAAAATTCTAATGGAAGGCAACAAAAATATTCGTGGGCATGTAGAGTGCCAATTTCTACTACTGGGAAAATCAGTTCAGAACAACAGCTTATTTTGTACTACATTTAGTTGCAGATTGTAGAAAACATTCAAATGTGGAAAAACTAATTGATCACTTTGTTATTTAATGTATCTTCCATTTCACCGAGTGTGTTTTGTGCGCGACAGTCGTTAACGGAGGGTATGCGGAGAACCAGATGGAAAATTTGAAAGAATGGTGAGGCACGGTAAGTCTCAACATAAGAGTTTGTTTCTTAAAAGAAATGTGGAAAAGTAGGGCCTAGGCATACATTAAAAAAAACTATTGAACTTCTCTACAATTAGAAGATATGTTGCGGTCCAATATTAAACCATGCATTTAACTTGTTTCTTATAATAAAACTTCCTATAAATATAGGATTTTTTGAACTACTGGTGTAGGATATTATATTACCCTCAATTAAAGTTAACCCGGCATTGGTCGCTACATGAGCGATTCCCTCACGTTTTTACAAATTAATTCGCCATTTTAGTGCAATGGCAGGTACGGCCCCGCCAATTTTTTTAATCCCCACCCTATTCGTCAAGCACCGGATAGTGGTATTATTTCATGAAAAAACAAGACACAGTGCAATTGTGACAAGTAGTTTGGTAGGTGCGTGCGCTAGTGTGAGCAAATCGCTCATTACGCGACTAACCACGTTTACTTTTATATTTTTGTATTTGTTCTCAACATTTTTGATTTTGCGATCTTGGCAACGAGCCATTTGCACGGAACATACCACATATACCTGCCCTAATTGTTTACAAGTTTCGGATGAGTCGGATACAAACTAGAGATCGAAGCAGAGTTTATATTATATCTTTTTTGGATTTGAATTTAACGATTTGAGTTGTATTTACATATGGTGTAAAAAATTAAGTTGTCTATATTCAATGAATAATTTTGTATTTTAATTTTAAGGTATGACGTTAACAGATATTGCCACATTATGATTATAAAGTAATAATTGCCAGTTATGAAAAAAACACACGAAGACAAAATGTCAGCTGTGAGCGAAACGCTCACGCGCGACCAACGACGCGAAACGAAACCTAGCGACTAATCCCGGGTTAAAGCTTGAAGTGGTACTAGACTTTTCTTTGTTCAGAAATGTTAGAAATACCGTAGGCTGCTTTCTTGGAAACCACATTGTCTTGTTTGAAGTGTAGTAGATACCAAATATAAACAAGAAAACAATTTATTATCAAAATGGTTGTTACACTCGAACTTCGTAGTAATTGAATAATTGTTGATAAGAACAACAGTATAAATGAGTTTGCAAACAGCCTTTTTAATTAGAAGCTGAGAAGTTCGGAAATTGTGATGAAACATAAACTGAATGCGGTGAGCAATAAAGTGCAGCTCCGGCTCGATGACGACGCTGGCACATATGAAGCAAGTTGAAACTACTCAATTTTCACATGCAAATTACAAAGCACGGCGGTAAAATAAAATAGTGATGAACTTCAGTTTAGCACACGGCTCGCCCGTAATTTAATCTGGCTGCCGGCGCCCGGCCACAGTTTCGAAATGAAAACGCAAAGTTTTCGGTTTATTTTGCATTGCATTATGCAGCGAGCCGGCATCTTGGAAGTTGGGAATGGAAGAGCTTTGCGAGGTAAACATTCCGGTGCGGATTTCAGACATACAAATGGACAAATTGTAATGTGATTTGATAGTTGTTCATGCAAATGCAAACTTTCGACTTTGTACCGAACATCAAAACCCATCTAGTTTCTTGAATAGGGAAAGCATGCCAATGAATGGTGCCTTTTAGCATTTAAGTTTGTTAACGATTGTAACCAACTAGATGTACTTTGAAAACATATGTATAAATCACTACTAAAAACAATTACGGGTATAATATATAAGTTTTATGTATCACCATAACACTGGCGAATAAAGTTAATTTATGGCTTGTGATGAGTTAAAAATGGAAATCTGGAGTGCCCCCGCCTTGGCACAAAGAGACCAAGTATTAAAAACGTTTCTAATCGATCATAACATAGACATAATGCTTGTCTCAGAAACACACTTGACAAAAAAATGTGTCTTGAGATACAAAGGTACCTACCTACACAACGCAGCACCTTGTAAAACAGCCGATGGGAGTATAACGGTGATAATTAAAACAACAACAAAACACCACGAAAATGAAAAATACCAAAAGAACGCAAGCAACAAGAACAACATTGGAAGAGCGGCAAGGTCCAATACAAATTGTAGCTGTATGCAACCCACCAAAGCACAAAATTAGTAACATTACGCAAGAACAATATACAGAATTATTCAAAACCCAGGGTAACAGATGCATGGCGTGAGAAAATTTATCTAATTCTATTATCAACAGGAGAACCAACATCCTGGCCGTCAGATTTAAGATAAACATAAGATTTAATTGATTTTTGTGTAATAAAATGCATTAAGAAAACATACCAAAACTTGTATCATGTTTTGATCTGTCATCCAAACATTCGCCTCTGCTTGTGTCCCGAAATTCTTAAATTATACATAAACCCATTGATATTTGCAATAGTATGTAGTACAAATTGGAAATTACTTAGATTAAAACCACCAGAAAAAGAAGAGTAAAATTTCGCTTAAAACAAAGGACGAACTAGAAAACTAGAACTAGAAGGATGCATCATGGGAAGCCACCCCAAATGATATCACAGAAAAATCAGTAAGCGGTACTAGATTCATAAAAACAGAAATTATGGAAAAAAGGAAAACTAAGAAAACATTGGCAACAAAGAAGATCACTGAACGGTAGAACCAAGTTAAATAAAGCAATAAAAGAATAGAAGAAGAACAAAACAGCAATAGCCCAATACCTGCAAAAACTTCAACTGAAACAACGGTGGAAGACCACTAAGAAGATTAAAGAACCTTAATAAAACATCACATCTCAAAAAACAGATTACAATAAATGGGCAAGAAGTAGTGAAGAAAGGGCTATCCTATTTGCTAAACATTTAAAAACGTGTTCGAACCTTTCCACGGTGGAGTGCCGGAGGAAGAAGAGGAAATACATCGATATTTAGAAACCTCTCATCGGAATTGGCGATTCAACAATTTAATATAAAGGAAATACGTAATATTATACAGTCTAACTTAAATAGAAAGAAAGCTCCTGGTTAGGATTTGATTAGCGGCCGAATATTAAAAGAATTGCCTGAAAAATTATTTGCGCCACGCAATAATGTTGTTTAATGCCGTAGTAAGACTAAATTACTGCCCAGCTTAGTGAAAACTGAAGGAAATCATTTTACTATCAAAACCACAAAAAAAACTGAGATTGTTTCATCATACAGACCTAGAAGTGTGCTTCCTGAAATGTCAAAATTTCGTGAAAAACGACTACTAAAGAGAATTGAGCCATACTTAGTACAGGAAAGGCAACTAATACCAGACCACCAATTTGTACGAAAATGTAATACGGACTTAGAGTTAAAGACTGTTGTATGGCATTTTTAGATATTTGCCACGCTTTCGTCAAAGTGTGGCACCAAGGAGCGCTCTATAAAATAAAAAAGCAACTCTTTCACAAAATGAAATACCAAGGTCATATGTAAGCAAAATATACTTTAGAGTTAGACACCAGCTAACAGAATTGTATTAAGTATTATCTGTAACCTCTTTTACCTACCGGTGTAGAAGCTGGTGCTTTGTACGCTAGCTTCTGGCTGTGCAGTGATCAACTTGCCCCGGTTTCGGGTTACAAAGTTGGAGCGCGCCTTTTGAGCTTGCGTAGCAACCATTGTGTTAGGTGTGTGCGCTGTTGATGTGTTGACTTTGTTACTATATCTGTGGTTCCGAGTAGAGCACAGTTCATTTGGTGCCCAACTGAATGGTCTCATCGAATTTGATACATATCGCCAAGGCTGCGGAAAAATTCCACCCACCGTGGGATTCAAACTGGAGACTTGTTTAATGCAAGTCTGACACTCTACCTAATGCGCTACACGGCTTCTCAGCAAACAGAATTACACTCGGTTAATACCGGATCCCGCCAGGCAGTCTGTTGGGCCCTGTACTAGTTGTATTTGTGCTCTTTTGTTCTAAAGTTGTTTGTATCCGTTTTAATTAATATTTTTCTATATTTTCTTTACGTAATTGTTCGTAATACTTATGTTATTTATTTCAATAAATTCTCTTTTGTTCCTTTAGCTACCTTCCTTCTTTTATGCACACCGAGTTTAGTCCTGTTATTATTTTATTATGACTGTCGTCTGTAGATTTGTCTGCATAAATTTAATTTTGTCCAGTTCTTTTGAATGATTTCATTTGCGTGTTGATGAGTGTTCGAATTTGTTTCGTGTATAATAGTTATCATTATTGTGAAGGTAACACGACGTGTATCATGATGATTAACTTACGATCCGAATCGCTTACAAAATTTGTTGTGTAAATGAAACAAAGATTTGGAAGCGTTCAGATGTTCTTCAAATACACGTAATGTATCAAATGAAGATCAAAATCTGTAAATGGGGTTACACGGAACTTCCCTCGCGCGAATTGCATCAATTTGCAAAGAAAAAATGTAATCCGCTGTGATTCGAGCCCAATTTCTAGTTCTCCGCTCGGTTCTGCCGCTTGAACAACTGCACCACGACCGCGCTCGAATTGTACGAGTTTCTACTGCATTATAAATACACCGTACTATTCTGTCTCATTTGTGATGTTTACCCTGTATCTGCTAGGTGTCATTATCGTCAAGGATAAAGCCTGAGCTATGTACAAATTATTACTTTTATCTATCTCTTAGTTCAATCAAAAATAAACATTTTTTTTAAGTTACCTGCCCTGTATATATATTTCTCTGAAATTTTCTTAGTTTTATGCCAGGTGGATATATAATCCAATTCGCATGCAAGAGATTGTTTTCCTCCAACAAATAGTTTTTGAGTTATACTGCCAGGAGACGGACAGACAGACGGAATTGAGAAAACCTATTTGTCGTCATCTAGGGACCCTGAAACGTGAAGATGAAGAAATCTTGGAAAGTAATTTTTTCGGAATTACTATGCTTCTTTAATGTTTTAAATGAGGGAAGTAAAAATTCAACAAAACGTAACGTCAACGTGGAACATTTGTGGCACATTTACAAAACTATTAAGATGTTCAAAGTGTGTATGCGTTCTTCTAGCGTTATGGCTTTTTGACATCTAGTAACCATGATCAGTACTAATTTACAGTCTTCTTGGGTAATGTTTTCCATTTTTCAAACCGTGTGAATCAATTCTTGAAAGATCTGTAGTCTATCAAGGCGCTTACGAACCGGTCTAGGACATTTGGGCGCGGCCGTTTGGGCGCGGCCGTCTGGGCGCGGCCGTCTGGGCGCGGGGACACTTGGGCGCGAGACACTTGGGCGCGAGACACTTGGTCGCGAGACACTTGGGCGCGAGACACCTGGGACATTTATTAAATCATTATTTATCCTGAGAAGTTAATGTAATTAATCAAACAATATTAAAAGAATAATCCAATTATTTATTGAAACCGTCATGCGATTAATTTTAAATAAGGTGGTAGTATGTACCTATATTAAATAAATTTTGAAATAAATCCGAATAGAAATAAAGAAGGTAGAATATTAGATTAGTTTTGAAATAATTCTGAATATATAAAAAAGGCAGTACCTATGTTAGATATGAAATAATAATTCTGAATTGAAATAAAGATGGAAATAGATTATATATAGGTGTTGAAAATAATTTTAAATAGAAATACATTTATTGTACTGGTAAATGAACAACGCTGTGCTATATTTAATTGATTGATGGTTCTAATGTTTAATATGTTTTTAATGTGTATTCTGTTTTGGCCGAAACTGGTCGACTTCGAGTTTTGTTTATAATGATAATAGTTAACAATAAACCTTAAATTTTAAAGTAATCCATTATTTTCGTTATGTTATGAACCGACTAACTGAAGATAAGAGCAGAAATAAGAATAATAATAAATAATAATATAAAAAGATTAATTTTAATAATCAAAATTTTTTATTTTTGACATTTTTACCATTATAATGCATATTATTCTTAAAGTAAATATACACAATTGTTTAAAATATAAACAAGAAGCATCTACGCATTTATTTCGTAATTGTACGAAATGCCTTTTAAACATTCTAGAATGCCCCTATTGTTTACGCCGTCTACATGATTATATTGATTATTATAATCTTCAACCAAATTTTTTATTTTCTATCAGCCTGGATAATTTTTTGTTTTTAGTTCAGTGTGCTCATTTACCGCAAGTAACTGTTCATAAGCAACATCTCTCCCTCGTTGAACAGTTTTCAGGCCGTCGACGAATCTCCAAATGGTTGGATGGTTCATCAATAGCTTTATTTGTACCCAATCTCTATTCATTTATTCTTTGTTACTTATTATTTTAATGTAATAAATCTCCGCAAAAAATTTGTTAGTATTTACCGGAAAGTTAAAATTTCTAACTTGTTTTCGTCGAACCTACTTGCATTAAGAATATTCTATTTTTGACAATTAATATTTCTATACTAAATTTTTGCCGCCCGCCACCTCCTCGGACGTGCTTTAGGTAATTTTCGTTATTTAAAATAAATTTTCAGACCTATGAATAGTAAAGCTAGCTAATAGAACTAATATACGTTAATTAATTTTCTCGCGCCCAAATGTCTCGCGCCCAAGTGGCTCTGCGCCCAAGTGTCTTCGCGCCCAAACGGCCGCGCCCGAACGGCCACGCCCAAACGGCCGCGCCCAAATGTCCGGCTCCGCTTACGAACACGTCGCTCAGGCAAGCCCGTACGTTTAATAATGGATTCAAGCCGGAGCTTAATGTAAGCAAGTCTATAGCCTGAACCCCGTGTTGTAGAAAAAAACCTGGGTAACGCATGCGGTGTGCGCTCTTGTGTTGTTGGAATTAAATGAGGACCAGCTCCGCAGCAAGATTACTTGATACGTATAGTAGTATTGATTGAGACAACATGGTTATCTGTTCTGTTGTCTATACCTATTCCATCCAGAACTATAACCGATCCTTCATTAAATCCATTGACTGCCGCCACAGTGCAGTGAATTGAATGGAAGCGGAACTGGTCTGTGAACACTATAGGTATCAATTGCCGTTGCCGAAGCTGCCAATTGATGTGTTTACTAGCAGCTGCAAGTCATGCTGTATGATTCTTTGTTCCATAGGTATTTCGAAACATTTTCGAGGCATCAGGTAAGCCTCTCTGAATCTGCTTCTAACAGTGTGGTCTGAAATATCCACGTTATGAGTTCTTGAAAATTGTTAAGTCGAACTCTAACTGTAGCGTTGTGCCTTCACAAGATAGAGAAACAAGCAAGCTGTTTTGGATTTTAGTAATTTTTTGCACCGATCGTTGCTTCATCATTTTAATAAATAGGTGGTTTCTCTAAATCGATGCGACAGCACAGATCAACCAATGACGAACTAACTTGAAAAAAATATGATACCTGCAATCACCATTTTAAATATGGCAATTGATTGAACAAATTGAACGCCATGAAAATGTCACATTCTTTCGAGGCTCATAAAAGACGTTTCGCCTTTGTTGTCTTGTCGAAGTTTCGAAAGCAAAATGTGATTGCAACATTTTGACTTAATTTTTTGTAGTATTTTACATTGTTAAGGATATCTTAAAAAGTATACAAGAATATGAAAGTAATTCTTTTCAATCCAAAAGGCCCAAATATATACAAATCCGAAATTGTGAGTTTTTAACCTTAACATTGTGCGTCCCTAATTTTGTGTAGGATTTGTGCAAATGTTTATTAAATAATTTTTTGAATTGTACACTTTATTTCAGTTTATTTGTATTTTTTTGTACAGGATGGTGTTGTATTATAAGAGACTGGATCAACTTTAAATCGTATTGTCGTAGATCCTCTTTAGGCTGTACGATGATTGATGAATAAATATAACTTTAGAAACTCCAGTCCCCGACAATTTAATCACTTAGTAGTAAACTAGATTGTAAGTTACACATTTTTGTTGGTAAACAATTAAATGGTCATTAAACGACCACGAACTTTCCAGGAAATAACTCAAGTTGTCAACAGCAATTCGATTAATAAGTTGCGTTCAATCTAGTCGTGAATAAGTAAAAAACCAAAAAGTATGATGTGAAAAGAGAAACGAATAAATGGAGGTTAATAATATCGAAATTTTATATTAGAACTAAGTGCATACAAATGTGTGTTACATACAAAAATACTCCCGAGTCGCCTGTTTCACATATATTCCATCTAATGGTATTACGAGCATACTTAAATGAGAAACAACCTCCGGAAGATGCACAGCGGCTTATAATGGGGCGTTGACGTGCTTTGGAATTATTTAGCATATTCATGTGAGGTAAAGGAGGAAACCCAAGGGAGCTAATTGGCGATGGATTATGTTAGCTACCGAGTTAATAGCTGCTTGTAACTGGTGTGCATTGAGAAGTTTGTAGAGAAGAGTGTAAGTATACTCATAGTTCTCATTGTGTTGCTTTGTCCGCATTCAGTTTGGCGAAGTAGCCTACTTCTCTTTTGTTGTGCATTGAAAAAGTGCCAATTCAGGGTCTTGCCTCAAATATTTAATTAAATTCAGTAAAAATGTCATCTTCATAATTTTGCCAACATTGCCTCTTCTGAGCAAATCACTAAGCTTGAAAATGCTTCATCAGGAAGTATCACGACGTAACAACCAATTTTGCAAAGACGATAGAATGTTAAATTAAATTATCTACTTCAGTATACACCTTTAACAACTTCTGCCCTCGTTAAATGTAATGCCGAACGTAAGCGAACAGGAACAGAAGATTTGAGAGCTCTCCGGAATCTAATAAAGATTATGGCAACACCAAACAGGTTCCGCATAAAATTCGGGTTGATGTATGTTGATGTCGAAATTTATGCGAGAATTTTAAGTCGAGGGTTTAGTCACAACGTTTTATAGCCATCTTAATGCTTAAAATAGTGCCACTAATTTCTTGTAGTAAATTTCAAGATTATGATTTAATATGACCAGCATTTAAAATATTAATCGCAATCAGAGCTTATTGCAGCGTATTTATGTGGAAAAATGTTATTCTTTATGGAAGCATAAACAGTATGCACTAAGTATAATAGCCCTGTTGATATTTTTGTAAAGAGCCATAGTCGTTTATGAAATTGTATTTTTCTTGATACACAATTGTACTGTTATACTGTTTGTTATGTTTTCAGTAGGTAGCAGTGTGATAGTGTTACCACGAGACGAGACGAGGCGAGATTTTATCTATTCTCGATGTCTCGATGATATCAAAAATTCTAGAAAGTTGATTCATGATCTCGAAAATTCGCGAACTCGAGATTTTCAAATTTTATATATGAATGTGCTTATTGAATTGAGGCAGTTGTAGCTGGATAATGCCCACAGTAATCACTGTATAAAAGTGCTCTTACCAGAACGACGATTTCAGATTTGCAGAACAGGAAATAATCGATTGCACTTGCACCAAAATACTTGGCATTTCTTTTACGTCTTCTGCGTTTCGAAGCGTTAAGTAGAATGTCTTATTATACGAATCTATCACAAGAATCTCCGCAAAGAGAGTAAATGTAACGAAAGAATATAGGAACAATTTGGGGTAATAGAATATTACGACATGTAAGAAAGATAAAGTGTATCTATTTACAGTCTCATGAATCGCAAATACATCTAACATGTATGTATATATGTGTATATTATCGGTAACCTCATTTTAGCGTGCGGTGTAGAGGCTGGCGCTTTATACGTTTTAACATTTAGCGGCGTAATGCTCAACCTGGCAAGTTGCGGGTTACAAAGTTAGAGCGCCCTTTCGTGCTTGCGTAGCAGCCATTGTGTGCCCAACTGTGAACGGTCTCACCAAACCCGATACCGATCGCCAAGGCTGCGGAAAAATTCCGGCCCCCACGGGATTCGAACCGAGGACTTGCTTAATGCAAGCCTAACGCTCTGCCAACTGCTCTAATTGGCTTCTTTTTATATCTAACATTAATATTAATTAAGTCTATAAATCTAACACCTCCATTTTCATTTTTTGAGGCAATTTCCAGAAGGTTGTGTGTTAGATCAATTTTAAACACATCTGATTCTCCTCGAAATTCTGCACAACCTTGCTAATTTAACCGATTCGTTTTTGTTTCTTAATATACCTATCGCATGAAATACTACATGGCTTTAAAATTTACTCCACCTTCGATGACATCCAGACTTCGTAGAATTTTAGATGTTTTTAATGTTAATTGTCTTGTTAAATACTGGAGTCTGTAAAATTTTAAAGAGAATTCTATTGTAACTTTTTTGTCCAATGTTTATGCACCATTGTGAGCCCCAAAAAACAGCAATTTTTGCTAATGTAAATATACCTCGTTTCTGGGAGAGTCAGAAACGTCAAAATTGATTTTATATTTGCCAGTACAATAAAGTTGTCCAAAATCGTGACAAAAAATATGAATATTCCCAGACATTTAAGTGAAAATGAAAAGATAAAGAGCCTTGTGAAGTTGAAAGGATGGAGCTTAAGGGCGGTCCAGTGTTTATTGCATTTCCATTAATAAACTATCGATTGAGCACCACACGGTTTTGAACACATGAATGTCTTCCACAGCTCATGGAGTAACCAATATTCCAAGTTGGTTTGTACTGCATGAAGACCTGAAACATACGAGGTACGAGTCTAAAGAGATGGCGCAGCTACTAGAAAACCGTTTTTGATCCAAGAAAACGAGGAGGCCATACTGGTGATCATAGACTGGATCTGGTAAAATGCAATAAATGTGTTGCCTTCAAGAAGACCTGATATTCTTCGACCGAGAATCTGCGGTATCTTGGTGAAAAACTTTGGAGGTTGGGAGTTTATACCGCACAATATTGTTGAATTATGGGAACCGATTCGTCCAACTTGGCAACAGGTTGAAGATCTTCTTCATCTTCTCCATCTCTTCATCATTGAATAGAAGCAGAAAGTGTTTTTTGATAAAATTGGGGCTGCTCCAGAATATTGAGATTAGTATTTGTTTTCGATGATTTCTGAGGCTTTCACGGCCATTGTCATTAAGTAACAAACGACTTCCGGGATTGGACCGTGTCAGTCGGCTGTCAGTCGAGTTTCGTCTCTGACGTGGTTCACACGTTGAGTTACCGTGCTCTTTTTGCTTTTCCCCCTTATGAAGCCCCTTACGAAAGTGGGCCAAACTTTGAGTTCTTCTATCTCAATCATGACACGGTCCAATCCCGGAAGTTCTTTTGGTAGTTAAGTATTTGTTTTTTATTGTTAAGCTGTAGATTAAAAATAATCTATATGGTTTTCTCCTTAATAACTAAATTAAAATGTTTTAATTGTTTCTTAAATAGTTTAATAGTAATAGAACACATGGCTTTATACAAGAGCAATGCCACATGTAGATGCTTGCTACAAAGAGATTTTAAAAATAGGCGAGTCGATTATCGTCAGTGTTTCCAATTATGTGCTCGAAATTGCATATATTTACATATATCTTCTTTGATCTAAAATCCGTTTTATCTGTTTGGTTCTTTTTAACGCTTATACCTGCTAATGTAAGACTGAAACATTTATATAATTTTGGCTTAAATCATAAGTTATATTTACGCCGATAATTGTAGATAAACAGTCATAAGTATTTATTAAACAAATTTAGCCACCTATTGTTAACTTTATATTTTTATAACAAAAATAGTTACAGTAAAGTGACTCACATTTGATTCATCTGTATGCTTTTATCATAAATATAATAAAATTATACAAAATGTGTTTTATAATGTATAATGACATCATAGGTTCGACCTGCGATATTTTCTTGTAAAAACGTTTGAGAAAACTTAAAGAAATGGCAACTAAAGTTCCAAATTCCAAAAAAATCACTATGTAAAACATCGTTCCTCAAACATTGTTTGTTAAACACTGTTATTAATTTTGTCGAAGAGAAATATGTTCATTTCATTAAGCCTGAATTGGAATATAATTAACGTTTCAACGGAGCCCTGCTCTTAAGCACAGCATAATTTAATATGGTATTACCTACTCGCATCTCGTTGATCATTATTGGGCGTAATAAGATGAAGAGCGAACTCCTGGCTTAATTAAATTACAAACTTATACATCGCGAAAATTGTGAAGTGAACGCAACGCCTTGTTTTACTTGGCAATTAAGTTTGTTTTGCTCTAAAACATTATTTCATATGTAAATACGGCGCCGCAACCGCATCATTATAACGAGGTAATGGCGAAAATGGAATGGTATTGACACTAGAGGGAATTACGTCTGGTATCGGAGCCGGAGTAAACTTCTCGAACAGCCATCTCTATCTGTTTGATGAAATAACAACCCTTTGTTCAAGAGTATTTATTTAGGAAAGTATCCTTTCCGTTTTCCACAACCAACCAACCGATTACGGTTATGCTGCGACTCTGTCGTTCATGCCAACCTGCGCATCGGCGAGTGCATAAGGATTGCATAAGCGGAAATGCATGGAAATTTTCATATCGTTCTGTTCCGAATGCACGAAGCTTAAAAGTGTGCACGCTTATCTGTTCTTCATACATGATTTCTTTGAGCACCGGATATCAGACCGAAGTATTACACCGAGCTTTTGATAACCGGGCGTCTTGTGCTTCTGAGACTAAGAAGAAAGTTAAATCCCAGATAGAGGTTCTATTAGAAATAAAATCGGATGATATGAGAACTGCCGTGTGGATTTAATACGCTCGAAAAATCCATCCTGGCTCGAATTTCTTGCTCCGCTGGTTATTATTTCGTAAGCACCGTTGCCAAGTTTACTTTCAAATTTTAGGGTGAAATTTCTTTATGATAACGTTTTAAATTTCATTATCCATAGTTTAGCGTTTGGAGGGTTGCTAGCAGTTAATCAGCTTGCGATGAATTTTTTGTAATTCGACAAAGAATGATGAGTTGTGGGGAAAAATATATAGAAAGTATATTTTGTGAATTAGATTTATTATTTTCCTTATAATTGCTTCAAAAACTAAGAACTAACAACGCCATTGTTCAGTTGTATTTATTATCTTATATCTCGTATGTAAAAGATATGAAATGCTAATTTTCATCATTAAACAAATGAAGATGATAAATACATTAGTGTTTATCAAAGTAGTTATTAGTATTATAAATGCACTTTGTATAGATTTTGGGGCAACGAAAATATATTTTAATGCTATTGAATAATCAATTGTGTGAAGAACGAAATTTAGCCGTAATGAATACTTGGTTTAAACTCCCAAACCGCCGACTATATACTTGGAAATTACCTGCAGACAACCCAAATCAGATAATTCGTAATCAGATCGACTATATTACAGTAAACAAAAGATTTCGTAATTCATTTAAATCAGTCAAAACCTATTCAGGCGCCGACGTCGCCTCTGATCATATTTCTGTAGTTGTTAATATACGAAATACTCTTCGAAAAGCCCGAAAACCCACTAAGAAAAAGTCTTTTTGCACTTTCGGGACAAAGGTTGGCACTTTAGTCACTTATTTCAGGAACTAAAGTATGCTCATTTAATCTCTAGGGACTTAAGTAATTACTTTAGTCCCTAGGGACTAAAGTAAAAATGTTACGGTAACTATGGTAAATGTATGTACAGACAAGGTTAATAGCTTAGGTTTTGTTTGTGATTTGACACACACTGACGCAAAACGTAACCTACAAATCTTGAATTTGACATAGACTGACAATACACTTCAGTAGTGCCAACTGCTTCAGGCTAGAGTCCTGCATCGGGTCGGGTACCCACGGGTTACCCGCATTGCGGGTCGGGTTGCGGATAGGATTTATTCCAATACTGGGGTAGCGGGTCGGGTGCGGATTTGAAACTGCGGGTCGCGGGTCGGGTACAATTTCATTTCTTCAACATAAATTTTGTTTGTGTATAAAAAACTTATACCTAAAAATAATGAAGTGTGAAAATAACTTTCTTTATTGTGTATTGGCATTCTATCTAAAGCAAGTTGCTGATACGTGCTGGTCTAATATTAGAATTTGGGGTCAAGTGCGACTTGAAAGTGCAAAACTTGCGGGTCGCGGGTCGGGTGCGGGTATAAAGATTTGAAAATTGCGGTTCGCGGGTCGGGTGTGGGTTTAAAATTTCAGTAATTGCGGTTCGCGGGTCGGGTGCGGGTCCTGAATATTGGACCCGCGCAGGTCTCTAATTCAGGCTATCCAGGGCCTGCTGTAAAATTGTAAAATTGTAATTGTCAGTTTCCAAATTGACAGATTCCAAATTTTTAAAATGTTTAGTGATAATGTTCCCAAAAGTGCAAAAAATAGCGTAGATCACACGGGACTAAAGTGCCTAAATCCCTTGAGTGATTATTTCCCTCGGGCCCTAGGGACCCTCAGGAATTAATATTCACTCGTGGGATTTAATGATGCATTTCATGATATAATATACTATTAATCATTGCATAAATGGGAATTAAAGTTACGAGACATACAAACAGAATGGACATTCATACAATCGACCTCAAAAAATATCTGTAATTAACTATTAAAGCCCGAGATAAAGGGAGGAAGGAAAGCATGGATGACAAAAAGTATATTAAATATGTTGGAAAGGCGAAGAATATTGAAAATTAATAATATTGATACTGAGTATTGGGTTTTACATAGAGAAATTAAAAAACAAATTGGGAAAGCCGAGAATAAATGGCTCAAATGCGAACACATTGAACAACTACAAGAGCAACATGATATGCGAAATCTTCATAAGCACATTCTAGAAATAAGTAAAAGAAAGTACAATAATAACCAAAGTATTTTTTTGGTAAATTCAAAAGTGAAAATGTTAACATCCGTAGAAAAAAAAACTAGAAGAATGGAAGAACTATGTGTGTGATTCTTTTCAAGACAATAGAGGGTACAAAGCGATAGTACATGTAAAAGAGGAAACCATCTTAGAAATAACCAAAGATAGGGTAGTGTGTGCAAAAGAAAATTCAAAATCAGGAAGGCGCTAGGTCCGGATGAAGTGCCAATAGAACTTATAAAGCTTATAGAAGACGAACAAATCCCAATCGTAGTCGACTTATTTAATTGTATTTATAAAACCGGTATACTACCAAAAGACTGGTTATGTGCGGCATTCATAACCTTTACAAAAGCTAATAAACCTAAAACGTGCAAAGACTGCACTTTCTTAAAAGTCATACATCGTAGAATTTATCAGAAATATTCAACTTATTCGTAGTACGAAGAAATATTCAGAAGAACTTTAGAGAATTGCGAGGTTGGAGTATTAATAAATGGAGAAAGAATATCGTCCATACGTTATGTAGATGACACTGCGTGGAAACCATTCAGACCAGCAATTACAATACCTTAGCCACATTAGGCGAAGCTCTATATACCGCTTATTGCAGCTGGTACTACAAGGGAAAATCGTCTCCGGCAAATTCCTCGAATGCAATTGCTCGAATGCAATTGCTCGAAATCAATTGCTCGAAAATCAAACTGCTCGAATGTAACTTTTCTCGAAATACAAGTTCCTCGAACAGCAATTTCTCGAAAATGTTTTGCTCGAATTTATGTGGCCTTACTTAACATCTGGAAATTTATTTCGACATTAAAGAGGGAGCAGAGTTTGAACGAATTATGGATAGAACAATATGTCAGCGGTCAACAACAGACCATAAGTCGAAGAATATATCGTGATAGTGCACAGAGACTTTTAAGATTAGTGAATAATTATGGACATGACAGAAATATATATGATTATGTCCGTGGAATAGCACATAACATATATTAAAAACATATAATATTTGGTTTATATAATTTTTAACTTAATCACATACCTATACCTATTTTTTATTAATAACGGTTATAATTTGCAATTTGTGTTTTTTTTTATATGTGATATTAACTGATTCGAGTTAAGGCTATTTCACAACTTTATTTTCTCGAGCAACAGATAATCAAGAAATTGCTGTTCGAGAAACTTGCAATTCGAGCAAAGTCACATTCGAGCAATTGACTTTCGGGCAACTGATTTCGAGCAATTCGTTTTCGAGCAATTGCATTCGAGCAATTTACTTAGAACCAGGGAAAATTGAGGTACGCCGTCCACCAGGCCGAAGACGACTATCGTGGTTAAAATACATTGGTACAAAGTAACATCTACATAATTATTTCGAATTGCAGTATCTAGCCTAATGATCGCTAACATTATTATCCGAAGAGTTCGCATCTGAAAAAGACGATTGAATAATTAGGTAAACATTTACAGAATATCTTGAAATTGCCAAATTTGTCATGCAAATATTACTTTAATGAAGAAACAAGTGACTTTATAGTGTTTTTAGAAATTACGAAATGTAGCAACATTGACTTAATGAAGAAAACATTTCCATCATAATGTTTGTATTTAAAATGGAATTATAATAATTAATTGTATCAATTGTTAAATGTGTAAAACAGATTAAACTAAGTTGAAATAAAAAGAAGTCGGCGGGGTTGATAGATTTGCGCGTGACATATAAATAACAACAGCAATTATGACATATACATCACTCTAATTAGATTAGATGACGAAAAATAGGTTTTCTCAATTCCCGTCTGTCTGTCCGCCCGTCTGTCTGTCCGTCCGTCTGTCAGTCCGCCCGCCTGTCTGTCCCTCTGTCGGGGTATTTCTCAAAAACTATTTGTTGGATGGGGACAACATTATGCATGCGGATTATATGTCTACCTGGTTCGAAACCGAATATTTGTACTTTCGGTCAAATATATACAGAGTGAGCACCTTAAATGAATGAAATTCTGTCTATTTTTACTTTAACTCCAGAATTATTAGTTTAATAAAAGTAATATTTTGCACATATCCCAGGTTTGTACCCTCTACGAAAATAGCCATATTTTGAACCCCACAAATACTGGGTTCTGAATTCTTTTTTTCTGATATTTAAAAAAATCGTTTCAAAACTTCAACTTACAAGGGAAGTTCCTTGTAAAGCAATTACCATTTTTTTGTCGTATTTTGATTTATTCAGTTTCAAAATAGTACATTAGCACAAATTACTCAAAACCGGAGCAACTGCAAATCGAAAAATTATGTGGCATATGTTTTTTTGTTTAGGAAATTTATTTTGAAGTTATTGAAGTACAAAAATGCTGTAACTTATTGAGGAGTAGAAAAGTATAAATTAACATATGGTTATTTTATCAGCGCGACATTTACTACGTAAAAAATCCTGACAAAACTAGGACACCTTGTATAAATTGAAATATTCAGAAAGTTTCGAAGTTTTCAAGTCACGTGGTCAAGGTATAACAATGCAAATAATGACAGATTGTATAAATTAGAACAACAAAAATAATAGGGACGAAGAAGATTGCAGATGAGATAGTGTAAAGAATGTTAAAAGTATTTCATTAATTAAGCAAAATAAAATAAAATATCCTACTACTCAATAAATAGTAAAGTTTTAAATGGTTTCTAGCGTAAGAATAACAGATAATTGTTCAGTTTAATGACGTTAATCTTTTGTAATTGTTAGTGGGGATATTTACAACATTTGGATTTTAAAGCAATATTTGTTATATTGCTTGTTTATTAATTACTGGAATTCAGAGGCTTAGGAACGCGGAATACCAACACATTGAATGTAATTTGTAAATGATGTCCGTTTTAATATTGTACAAAGGGTCAAACTATTAATCAATTTACCATCACACCAACTATAGCTATTAAATATTTCCCATTTGCTGTATATATATAATAATTTATATATTTACGATGGAAATGAAAACCACGTATGCACCGCATTTTTCACATTTTCATCATTGGCAAAATGTAGCCCACCTCAATCTAGCATACTAGATCTAGAAAATATCCAGGATGTTCAGTAAAACCTTGGTTTCCATCGAGCAACGCGGATGAAAATGATCATGTCGGAGCAAATAGTATATTATGTTATTAGGAGCAAAAGTTATATTTTATGTGGCGAGGCTGGACGGGTTATCTGCCGAGCTTGCGAGACAGATAAGTACAGCCGAGCCACATAAAGATACTTTTGCTCCGAATAACATATAGTATTTTTTCTTCAAACGTTTTTATAACAAATTATTTACAACTTTGTGAACGAAATTCGAAGAAAATTACTTGATCTCGTCAGCGGCAGATAATATTATCTGCCGCTGACGAGCGGCAGATAAAGTTGTCAGCGGCAGATAATAACTTTATCTGCCGCTTCGCAATAAAGTGACAGTTTAGCATCATCAATCCAGCAGTATAATGCCATATTTTACTGCCGTTTGAAGAAAAACATCTTTTGAAAAAAATCCACATATTTTGTTCTTATATTGCTTTACTCTATCGTTTAGTAAGATACAATATAAAGCACTATTGTCTGTCGTCCCTTCAAAAGGTAAATGTTCAAGGTAATTTCAATTACCCCAACTGGGAGCGGGCTGCTAAAGGGACCTTGCGTCCCTCATCAGCCAATAAAGGGAATTATAGGATGGTGAGAGAAAGGAGCGGAGAAGAATAGAAGCAAGGCCAGAAAAGGTGGAGAGGTGCTCTATTGACTTACGAAAAACATCTAAAAACCCGAATCAGAGCAGACGGCCGCGGGAATCGAACCGGCGACCTCCGCGTGCTAACTACTAACCTATAGAGCTCATTTCGTCCCTTCATGTAATTTTCTGCAATTACTTTTATCATATCTCAAAACATGGAAGTAGCTTTACAGTTTGTCAGTTTTGGAGCGATTATGAATGAAGTCATTCAAGGGCGGAGCCAAGGGGATGGGGACAGAGAGGGGCGCTTGCCCACCCCTAAAAAATGAAGAGCAAAAGACAGTTAATTTATAATTATTACAATTTATATTGTACGAGATTTTAAAAAAATGAAACTGTACTGATTATACATCTAATTTTGATTAAAAACAATAATAAGGGCGTTTCTTTTTGAGAGAAGTACCGCTCGTTAGTGCGACCGTCGAAATGTGTGCCATGGACCGAACGATGCGACTGCCGCGCATGATTTGAAAGATTGTCTGTGAAAATATAGTATATGTACATAATGAGAAAATAATAAAGTATATACAAGGAGTGTCAATTAATGGGCAAGTATATAATGCTCGTACATCATGATATTGGTCGGCACAAAGTCATCATTACAGACATCTGAAAATCAAATATTTTTTCAAAATTATCAATTTGAGATTCGGTATGAATTCTAAAAATATAAAAGGGAAACCGATAAACAATGGATAAAAAAGGCTGGCCTACAATGTTTATTTGAATTATACGGAAAACAATTATTGTAAAGCACGAACAGTCAAACTTATATTTTCGTATATATAAAAGATAGTTTTTCTAAAGCAATAGAATGCTAGAAGTTAGACATTTCATTACACCTTGATTTCGGCCAGTAGTATCTGTATTATCTCAAAATTTATAATAATATTGTCAACGCATTCCAGTTGCGAATAGGAATACTTTGCCTTCTTCTTCAGGCAAAAAGGAATGATATATGTAAAAATTTAATACCTACAGCACTAATTTCTAGCGATGCATTGAAATGTACTGGTCATGAATAATCCCTTGGCGACGGTGCCAGAGCGTCTGCTGTATAGACAGGACAATTATTTAGTTTCTTGTTTACAGCTCGGCGAAATATACTGCAGTGATCTCTCTTGAAACTGCTGTTTGGGAATTCGCCTCTATTTCGTCATTTTGCGGTGTTTTCCCGTTTAGGGAAAGAAAATACGAACTATTCAAAGTTTCTGCAGCAATTTATGGGAAAACATGTTTTGGAAACCGACGGCCATATTTGCGGAAGTTATGCGTTGCTGATGCTGTGATTTTAGATTCGTCGTGGGGATAACCACTCAAGTAAATCCATACGTCATGTATGCCGAGGCGTCGTCATGCAGACGGCGGGCGTCTGCGGTGCGGCGCCACGGCGCTTTACTGCATCCTTACGCCAAGTCTACTCCTTTTGCATACAACCTTGACGATATTGCTTGTTCGCTTGCTGAAGATATCAGCTTTATGGCGAACGTGGCTGTATTGTGCCCGGGAAGCTTTTGACAACAATATGTAGACGCAATAGGGGTCGTTGTTTATTGTAAAAACAAGGTGGCACTATACAGAGTGTTTCAAGGAGGCACCTGTCAATTAAGAAAATGATTCTGTACAGGAAATATTCAAATAAACTGCTATAAATGATGCGGATGAATCCTGGAGTCAAAATAAGAAAATTAAGCCAAACATACATTTGTATAAAGTTGTACACCTGTAGACAGATTTAAATTCGTGAATCAAGAATGCCTTGTCATATACTAGTTACTCATATTTGGCATACTTCTTATTTTGACTACAGGATTTACCCTAAAATTTATGCTACTTCATGTGAATACACCAGTAAACATAGAAGCTACTAAAATTGTAAGAGAATAATAATTTTTAAATGATAATTAATACATGAAAAGAATGTCAGAAACCACGAGTAGTTTTATTTTACTTTATCTTCAAGGTACTCGTATTAGGAGAATTTAAGCTAATTCGGTAATTTTTAATTTTAAAAAAGTTACTAATTTATTTTTATATTTTTAAAGAAATTAGAACAATGAACAAGACACTTTACACATGTTAAAATTTAATATTTAAACGTTAGCGTTTCGCTGAACTTGTCAGCTTCTTCAGAACATGTTAATAGTATAATTTAAAAGACAAAATTTGTAAATTTTTACTTTAACATGTTCCGAAGAAGCTGACAAGTTTAGCGAAACGTTAACGTTTAAATATAAAATTTTACCATGTGTGTATTGACTAGTTCTAATTTCTTAAAAAAAATAAAATAAGATGTAACTTTTTTAAAAATTAAAAATTATGGAATTACCTGAAATTTCTACTAAATACCTTAAAGAGAAAGTAAAATAAAACTACTCGCCGTTTCTTACCTTCTTTTCATGTATTAACATCATAATACAGAAGGGAAATAGAAATATAATATTTATTAGTACTGCACATATATTGTAAAATTTAGTAGTGCAGCTTATATGTCAGTATATACAGGGTGTTCCTGAAATGTGTAGACATGGCCCAACCATAGATTCCTGAGCCCAAATAAGACGATTGAACTGAACTTACCCATATTTAAGGCGTCTTGTTAAACCAGTATTCTGCACTTCTTTTTACAAAACGTAATGTTGCTTATAGCCACAAAAGGTTAGATCGATTTGTATGATATTCGGTATGACATCTTTCCATATAATATGGGTCATTATCGGTGAAGTGAGAGTGGATGAAACAAGGGTGTATAACACAGATAAGACAGTAACTTTAAAGGACAGTCGATGACCTTTTATTTTTTTCTCAGAAATATACATTTATTAGTAAATTGAATTATGTCTGTAATTTTTTATATCTTATGATTTAGGCAGAAAAAATGACTGATCCAGGTTTTTTTGTATACAGTGTACCTAATCTAACTGTCCAGGAATTCTTTCTCAGTTGTTAAATTTGAAATAATACAGAATTATCGAAGAGATTGCAGTAATTTTTTTGCACAGAATCGACCCTTAAAAACCAGGAAAATGGTGGTAAAAATGGAACATTAACTATAGGTTTGTTAATGTAACGTATGACCCATAAGTTTTGAGAAATAGTATTTAACATTACAAGCCAGGTAAAACAGGTTTTACTGGCGATAGGATTGGGATGACTGGCGAGCCGTTAGGCGAGCCTGTCATATCCTTGAGCCAGTAAAAATGGTTACCTGGCGTGTATTGTTGAATGTTTTATTTGTTCCTCACTTGTAAATAACTAGAAATTCACCATTTATTCAAAATGTCAAACTGACAAGCAACTAAATTAATCAATATGACACATACTAAGGAAGACAACTCTGGCTTTGCACGCTATCATTTATCTATCAGCACGCTTGTAAAATATAACTGGCTAGCCAGTAAAAAATTTACTGGCTAGCCAGTTAAGAAACATTTTCAAGGTGAATACAGTGACTTGATAAATTGATGTTTACAAGTGAGGAACAAATAATAGTATTTAACATTACAAGCCAGGTAAAACAGTTTTTACTGGCGATAGGATTGGGATGACTGACGAGCCGTTAGGCGAGCCTGTCATATCCTTGAGCCAGTAAAAATGGTTACCTGGTGTGTTTTGTTGAATATTTTATTTGTTTCTCACTTGTAAATAACTAGAAATTTACCATTTATTCAAAATGTCAAACTGACAAGCAACTAAATTCATCAATATGACACATACTAAGGAAGACAACTCTGGCTTTGCACGCTATCATTTATCTGTGAGCACGCTTGTAAAATATAACTGGCTAGCCAGTAAATTTTTTACTGGCTAGCCAGTTAAGAAACATTTTCAAGGTGAATACAGTGACTTGATAAATTGATGTTTACAAGTGAGGAACAAATAAAAATATTAACAGCTATATTTCATGTTGCTTTAATTTTATATTAAATTCAAGGACAAGTAATTATTTCCACAGCTACATTTAATAGAATTATATGCTTAAACTACGTATAATGGTTCATGTTCTTCAACTCCAACCAAATTGAAAGCATTTTTTCTATAATCTGCAACGGAACAATACTGTATCAAATTGTTTCGTTATTTGTTCCTCAGCATCTAGGCAACTAGCTTGCACCTTTTTCAAAAAACGTGCCGCAGTCACCCGGATTTAGTTTTTTTCAGTTTAAAATCGTAACAATATTAGAAATTACAAAGATACAAAAAACATTACTAATATTGTCCTTTTCTGGAAAATTATTTGGGATTCATTGACATTGCCAAAAGTTACTGTATAATCTGTGTCGTGACACCCATGGTTCATCCACGTATAATGACCAATATTATCTCAAAATATGACATACCAGCATTGAATGTCGTACATAATATCATCCAAATCGATCCAAGCATTCTATTGTTATGCGCAACATAATTTTTTGTAAAAAGAATCAGAATGTTGATTTAATAAAATGCATTTGGGTTGAGTAAACTTGCCCTATTAAGTTTACTCAACCCAAATGCATTTTATTCAAATCAACATTCTGATACTTTTTTACAAAAACTTCTGTTGCGCATAACAATAGAATGCTTGGATCGATTTGGATGACTATGCAAGACAAAAAAACTGGGACCGTAAGTATGGTTTGTTGTGAATGTGACTGCCTTAATATGTACATTTGCTAGGTATTTCTAACTTAACCGTCAACTTTTTTAAACGTTGCAATAAATGTAGTTGTTCAAAGCCTGGTTTTAGCTAATCAAATTATGCTAAATTCGCTATCAAGAGTTGTCCCAGTTTTTTTTTGTCTTTCATAGTACAACAGCGGTAGCAGTTGCAGCTACCATACCATTTTCTAATAAACTACTCGTATAAACCGTACTACACGATTATTTTTCTCGATTTATTTGCAAGGTACGCATTTTAGGCAAATACAGGTATATTATGAAATATAGTGCTAATCCTTATTATATATAATATAATAATTAATTTTATTTATTTGATTGCTGAATAGATACCCTCGTATCTACGATTTATTTTTGGTATCTGACTTTGCATGTAAGTTATGTACCTATTACTGACATACACAGCAAGTTTTCCAATAGTACAAACGGTATGAGATGCTTGCTTGACAAACGTAGCAACTGAGACTTATAAATGACAACACTCAACATCAAACAGGTTCGTGGATTCATTGCAGTAAACGATAATAAATTACTTGAGAATTTTAAAAAAACTGTTTTATTCCTGACTTTTTCAAACAGATTTTCGCCAGATTAATTATCATAGTAGAGCTCAACATTTACAGTAATAATTACGCGAGCTGAAGAATAAACACAAGCATATAATTTTTCAGTAACCTGTTGTCCGTGCCACTGTCGAAACCTCTCTAGTAATCGGCAACTGCACGATGCTGCGTCCCAAATAATTTCAAGATGGCGGCTAGCTTTGCCTCAAAACACCACAGTTCTTTCGAAGTAATTGTATTGTTGTATCAAAAGGAATAGATCAAGCACTATTTAAATCAAAACGTCGTTCACCAAAGGCTGCTATTTATTTTCAAGTAAGTAAATGTTTCAAGCCAAATGTACATACATACGTCAGATCAAATACAAAATTTTAACCTCAAAACGGATGAATGCACGATAATAACTGTGCGTCGTATCCAGACGAAGATATTTTAAGAAATTCCTTGCTTTCTCGGCGCTCTACTCCTATATAGCTGCTGAAGAACAAAAGGTGCACGCTACTTCTGGGCCCCCAATTGGCCGAATTTTACGTCACACAACAAATTCAAAATCAATTTTTTTAAACAAATGTCGATCGCTAATTACCAATATGCATATCCTATTTCTACAAATGCCTTACATCTAATCACATAATTTAATACTTCCTAATCTGTTCGTAATCTGCATAATGGAATTGAATGACATTAATTATAATTTGCTTGATATGCATACTTTAGCACTTTTGCGCATGTAAATACATTAAATATATATTTTAGCATAATTATTAAGATATTGTAAAAAAATATAGTTTGGAAGATATGATCACCGTAGTAAGGTTAGTTTATTGAAGCAAAATTTATCGTGGTGTATATACCGGGCGTCTTTAGTATGCTTTAAATTTCTCATAATGCAATACCAATAACAATCTAGGGCACGTAAAAGTGTACATGTAAACAAAATTTTTAATCTACTAGATGTAATTATTTTTAAGACACTCAGTAGTATTCACGTTTAATAATAAAAATATACCTCATCCTTCCTTGCTGTATATATATTCCAATTTAACCTAATCTGCAGTGGCGTATTACACTGTTTGTTGGACGGGGAGAAGTTAATCATTTCGACAGCTAATACATTAGTGTATGTGTCTGTTTTGATTAACCAAAGTACTACATGATTTTTTCAACGCTTGTAATCTATTCCTACTTTGTGAATTGAATACGTATGCTACGTGTCCTACATGTAACAAGGTAACTGCTTACATTATTGTTTTTGTGTCATCTACATAGCCACATCTATTGTATGCTGAAATAGTATGGTTTTTACAATGAGATTTTTTGCTAATTAGATAGGATTCATAATCTCGCACTACGTGCAGTTAGTATAACAATACTTCTAACATGTAGTGTACTACATGATGCATTTCTATTAATATTATAAACATTTCATAATTCATTGAATAAAATAGTATTATCTAGAACAAAAGCCAGTTTCTTTAGCTTACTGTGGATGATACATTTTGAGGTAAAAATAGTCCAGCATGAATTCATACATGTATGTAATAAAAACGTATGGTGTTTTCGTGTGCTAGCTGCATATCAGTGGACCATATGTGACTGATACGACGTAGCAGATATAAATCTTATTATTATTATAAATATAAAATGCATTATTTGTACTGTAATTCCTACATTTATTGTGGTGTACTCATTTGAAATGTTTTAGATTTTATTTCGTATTTTATCTAAAACATAACAGTTGTCTAAATGCGTCGGGACGTTGGTGGAGTATGTTACAATTCATTTATTAATCCATTATTTGTAGCCTCTTTTACCTTTCGGCATCGAGGACCATTCATGCTGCTGGCACAACAGAGGTAATAGGTCGCATACGACTTGCATTACGCTCCCCCGAATTCAACTACACAACAAAATCAATGAACCTTAATCTAATTTAAAGCTAACTTACTAATTAGTTCAAATCCATCGCCATTGTGAGAAAAATCTCAACCATAGCCAGATCTGAACCCATTGTCACTTGGATACTAAACTGGGCCGTTTTTGGTTTTTAAATTCCACCTGTAAAGTAAAAAAGAACAAAAGGTAGAGATAACCAAAGTTACCTTCAAAAATTAGAGTTCTACTATAAAGGCATTTTTTTCAGAAAGACAAATCTGCTCCACCCAGGAAGAAAGAGTTTTTGTTTAATTCAGTAGGGAAAACCAAATTATCAAATGAAGTGTTTTTTCAACGAAACTGCATCTTAAATATTATTATATAGTATTTTTATTTCGGAAAATTCTAAGTAGGACCTTGACCATATGACCATAGCAGTCGGTGTCTAAGGTACCTGGTACTCTGCATGCCTGAACCTTGTCTATTAACAAACAAACATTTAATATTGTTTGTTATTATTTATTTATTTAATTGCAAATATGTAAAATTTACATATTTTGAAGTGGTTTAGATAAATAAATGCGTTTTTAAATAACTGTCTCCCTTTCCAATCAATCCTTCTTCAGCGCTTTCTACGCGTAACTTCTTAAAAATTAAAACAGCGTTAGAATTTTCAAATTAAGTTAAATATGTATTGGTAGAAACTAACTGAGAATAAAAAATATTTTGAACGCTTTTTATCAGAATTTTAGAAATAACATTGTCTAATTTATTCATTGGTGACAATGACAAATACGCTCGAAAAACAAATTTGCTTTTAATTTGATTTTTTATTTTGTTTGCCAGTGAGAATGTGTGTATTCATGCGGCCGTTATACTGGCGTTATTAAACATTAATTTAAATTAAACCGAAAATTACAACGCGTTAATCGAGTATTGGTGATCAATATCGCAATTCGGGTTAAAAGAGATATCTGGATATTCCGTTTCAAAATTTAAACTCCTTTCGCAACAAAGCGCTTTTCACCCCATTAAAAGAATGGAAACACATAAAAGATAAAATAGAAAGTTGATTTCCCTGTTTATATTTATTACCATATGATAAGTGCTGTAGTAAAGTGCTTTTGAATTATTGTCTGTGGACGTCTCATTATTTCTGTACCATTCGCGTGCTTGATAACTTAGTCGTTAGCTGGAAATAATGGATAGTTTAAAAATGTTAATTAAAATTTGCCTAAGTAATTAGGCATTATTTAAGCAGAAAGACCCTTCGAGATAATTATCAGGACGAAATTGCATATTGTGAAATTTTTATTAACCCCATAATCTTGCAGGGCTTGTTTAATGCTTAACATTCTTCGAGTTCTATCTCTTATCACATAAACGAATCTCAATTTTGGGAAACTCGGGGTAAACAACCTTAGTCGAAAATCGAGTATCGTTTTAAATTTCTAGACGTACAAATAATATTAACGCAACTATCTCGATCATCTCTCAATGAAAGATGATATTTTTAAATTATTCAGAATAATAGGTTTTAGCATTGTTTCAGAATATGTATAACAAGCTCAACAGATTTAAACTATACAGGATGTAGCATTGGTCGCTTTCTTATTAGCAAATTACAGAATTGATTAAATGAACGAAGTTGAACAGAATGTCGATGAGAATGTGATAGTTTCACCTAAATCCTGATCTGTTTGAAATAGTATTAAAAACCTAAAAATGGATGATGTTTTTAATGTAGAAGAGCGGGTACTTGTCGATATTTTTCTTATAGCGCGATAAAATTAACAACGCTAACTTCCTCTGGCTAAATTCAAGTCATAGTTCATTATGAGTTCATTAGAAAGCTTTTTTTTGTTTTTATTTCACAGCTAAAAGATTTTCATATACTTTTTACTTGTTTAAAATATAAACCCGGCAGCAGATTCTTCTCCAAATTCGGTTCAACTTTGCTAATTTGACCAATTCTGTATATTTGTTAATAAGAAAGTTGCCAACAGTCGGTAGAAAATGAACACCCTGTATAATTTTAATAAAAAATATACTTATTTCATCTTGACGTCTATCGTGTTCAGGTTTAATGAAATAATTATGAATATAAAATTAAAAGTGATGCAACTAAAAAAAAATCTAGTTGGGGAAACAAGCTAAAAGTATAGAGAATGCAAAGTAAGGTGAATAGTACCGGATATTTTCAAATGCGTTTGTTTAAACTAATTTCTTGTAAATTCAAAGCAAGTCGGTGATATTTCAGTTCTGTGACATTGCATATATTTGTCTCAAAATTCTTAGACGATATCAAACCAATCGGTGGTAGTTTTAGTCGGATGTAAATCCACATCGGTGGTAAGCCAGGTTGGAGGTAAATCGGTGATAGTTCACATCGTTGACAGTTCAAGTCGGATGTAAAACCACATCGGTGGCAATCGAAATCGATGGTAGTCCGTACTCACCGTGCTCACTTCATCATCAGTCTTCCTTTCCCCAGAAAACGTTAGGTATGTTACTGATTTCATGCAATGAAAATCTAACACAAAATGTTGTTTTGATACTAAACAAATTAATATTGCCTATCTCTAACTGGGCGAGTATGGTGCAGGAAATCGTAGAAAAGCTTTCCTTCGCGAAAATCTGAATGTAAATTTCATTTGTACTCATAATAGTGATATCGCCGAGACGAGAAAATTAGCGATTTCGTCTCGTCTCGTCTCAAAATTCAAAATCGAGATTGGCATTTCTCGATCTCTTATTTTCGAGATGAGACGAATCAAAGTCTCGAATGTTCAAGACGAGGTTAACCAAATTCTCGACCACGACAATTTTTCGTTAGTATTTTTAAAACTCAGATAAAAACTTATCAGAATCGGTCTATTAGTAGTGATGCCGCCGAGACGAAATAGTTTTTGATCTAGTCTCGAAATTCGAGATTGATATTGACATTTTTCGATCTCGAATATTCGAGACGAGGGAGATTAATCAGATTCTCGAATATTCCATACGGGATTAACAAAATTTTCGATTTCGAAAGTTTTACAATAGTATTTATTACACGCGTAATAAGCAAATAGAACAGTTACAGGACTTTACTTTATTTTTATAAAAACTTACAAGGGTTATCCTAAAATAACCGCTGTCTCAATTCGGTACGCACAACACATATTTAAAATTCGAGATTCGACGTTTGAGAATTTTCAAGATCGAGATCGAGAATGGGTAAATCTCGTCTCGTTTCGTTTCGCGGCAATACCAATTAATAAGCGGCCGAACCCCTTTAAAGTCGTAGTACAACAAAACTGATGCGAGTGTGTCTGTGCAATTCTGTACCATGGTTCTCTACAAAATAATTTTGGAAGAGTAAGATCTGTTGCCCTACAAGAATTTCCTAAATGTTCTAATACAGTGTGTTACATTTGATTTAATTTTGTAATATTTGTATTAATTAATGTTGTTTTAATTTAATATTGTATTAAGTATTAAACTATCTAGACCTAATAGTGACGTCTAATACTGTAGCAAGATAATGTAATTATAATCTTTAAGAATAGTGGAACTATATACAGTGAGGTCGTAAAGTTTGGAATAAATTCGATAAAACATTTTAGAAGGGCTTTCACAGAAAATCCTCGGACACGTCAACCTTATTTTTTAAAATGCCATTTTTTACGCCAATGGAATATTTTGATCGTGTTTTGTTTTGGAGCTGTGACGTCATCGGCATTTTTTTTAAATTGCAACCCTTATTTTTCTTCACGAATTTGGATAGAACACATTTTTCTGAGTACGCATATGTCAAAAAAGTATGACCTTAAAGGGGAAAACTTTTGAGATAATCAGTCCCAAAGTTTCGAAAATGTATGTTAAAGTTATTAGAGTGGGCCAATCATTTATCAAGGAAGCGCTGAAAACAAAAGACGGTTTTGACAGTTATTAAAATTTATTCGAATCAACGACTTCTTCTTTTGTTTTCAGCGCTTCCTTGATAAATGATTGGCCCACTCTAATAACTTTAACATACATTTTCGAAACTTTGGGACTGATTATCTCAAAAGTTTTCCCCTTTAAGGTCATACTTTTTTGACATATGCGTACTCAGAAAAATGTGTTCTATCCAAATTCGTGAAGAAAAATAAGGGTTGCAATTAAAAAAAATGCCGATGACGTCACATCTCCAAAACAAAACACGATCAAAATATGCCATTGCCGTAAAAAATGGCATTTTAAAAAATAAGGTTGACGTGTCCGAGGATTTTCTGTGAAAACCCTTCTAAAATGTTTTGTCGAATTTATTCCAAACTTTACGACCTCACTATATAATACATAAGCTAGTATCTGAGCACTATTTTAAATTGTTCTTCCCACCTTCAAACCCCCATGTACCTTTCTTATTTATTTTATGATCAATTACAAAGTTCGTTCAATTATACTACCCTTTAAAAGAGTTATTTTAAATAATTTTATTGCAAATCAATAGCCTACTGTGATCAAAAATAAATGAAAAAAATAGAAAAATCATAGTAGGCACTTTTAGAGCGTGGTTATAATTCACCAACATTTTTAATCCATCAGGAAATAGTAAGGAAGATACAGGGGTGTGAAGATGAGAAGTGAAACACTCGATATATACCATTAATTATCGACTTACTTTTAGTACTAATTAGGGATGGACCGATAACGATACTCGGTATCGGCATATCGGCCATAATCGGCTGAATTAGGGATATATCGGTATCGGTCATATCGGCCTTCCTTTTTGCCGATATATCGGCAAAAGTGAATTTCCTTTCAATATTTAATATTTTAATATTTATTATATGAAATGAACAATATAATGTAAATAATCAATGTGGAGTATAAAATATACTAAATACTATCTAATATTGAAAATTCATTTTTTGTAAATTATCATGTAAAAATATTAGGCTCTTCATCAAGCGTGTTGCACCATGCAGCGAAATATCTTCCAGCTTCTGGAATGCACTGCATCAGCAAAAAATAAAAAGGTAAAGGTTCAGGGTCATTTAAATTCCCCCAGCTGGGGGCCCCTTGCGTCCCTCTTCAGCCAATAACGGGAATTTCAGAATGGGTGGAGAATGCAAGAGAGGCCAGGAAAGGTGGAGAACTACTGCCCCGACAGTCGCTTCAGAGAAGGTACTCTGTTGACTCAGGAAAACCACCTAAAAACCTGAATCAAAGAAGACGGCCAAGGGAATCGAACCCACGACCTCCCGAATGCTAAGCAGACGTGGTAACCACTAGTCCACAGAGCTCGGTGCATCAGCAAAAACATTCGATCAGGCGATGCCATTTCAAGGTCTTGCATCATCAGAAATTGTTAACAATACTAACTGATAGGTCAAGAAAAAAAATGATTGTGTTAAATTGCGTTATTAAAACGAAATGACAAGAAGACACCTCCATAAGCAAACCTAAGCTAGAGTTCGTATTTAGGGGATTACCCCGCCCGAATCTAGCAAGCAGCGGCGCACACGTGCTTGCATGTAATCAAAAAGTAGTGGAGAGAGCAATGAGAATATATCGGCCGATATATCGGCGTATCGGCCTCGATTATATCAGTATCGGCCGATATATCGGTATCGGCCAAAAAACCCGTATCGGTCCATCCCTAGTACCAATATAGTCTACGATACCTATTTAAAATATTTTCAAAATAGATAAACTTTTTAAGTAAATCACTAATTTAAAGAATATATGACTTGCTGATTTAATAAGAAAAAGAAAAAGAAATTCTGGAATTTTTCTGGGAGCTATGCACATAAATAGATCAATGCCAGAGCAGTACCTAAGATTACAACACTTTTAACAGCTACATAAAAGACGAGAATAATTTTCAGGAATTGCTCCCAATACCAATTTGCTGAGGTCTCCGTTGTTGTGTAGTCCATAAAATCCCTGTTTGTGTGTGTGCACGTCTCAGTGTTATTACTAAGTATTTGGCTGCTAACGCTATAATTGATATTTAAGTGTACTTTTAGTGTAATGGCACGTAATATCCTTTATACCGTTCCATTTCAATAAATATGTGCAGAGCACGCTATCATCGCTGGTCTAGACAGTTCAGCACGTTCGATATTATCGCAGTATCAGATTTTCTCTTAACGAACGCAAAATGGGCTCGGGAATCTTAATTAGGGTGTTTTCAGATTATCGATTGCCTCCTTGGAGCTCTGTGCCCGTAACCGAAATAGAAAGGTTGCCGTCCCACTTTATATCTCCTATCAACATGCGGGCAAAAACATCGGAATTGAGGGTGTTAGTCATGAAGTTATAAATCAGATATGCGCATTTAACTAAACCTGTAAGATTTAACAGCTGAAAAAGCAAAGACCACGTAACAAGATTTAATTAAAACAAACATAAAAGGTTAATTAATTCCAATAAATATGATGCTGGAAAATTACTGTAATATGTAGTAATATGTTTTCATGTTCTCTATACGTATGTAGAATTTCTTAGTTTGTCAACCAGAATAAATTTTAATTTTAAAATGGGCTTTAAAATTGTCGGATTAAAAATAATACTATGGAAGAGAAAATGTTCGGCAAACATCAAACATGGAAACATCATTAATAAGTAAACCGTTTATCTACTATTAATTTTCTTCATGGTATCTAGAAATCTCTACTACCATCCGTGCTGCATCTTCTTTAGTAACGGGTATAAAAATCGCTTTTTAGTTAAATATAACTGATGGTACTGACAGAAGAATTCTTATATGAGTTTTAATTTACGTTATGTGAATTTCCAGTACAACAATTACAATTACAGTACATTGTAGGTTTTGGTTGACACTGGTACACTCCACAATTCATGAAATAAAAATGTCTTGTCTTATATCATCGTCAGGGAGCAATTTTAAATGGAATACATACAAAGCTGATATTTTGTATATAAAAAAAACGTATTTTCATCGTCATCGTCAGCTTTGTTGGAAACATCGTCACTGCATCGACCTCTTCTTTTTGATGAGGTTTAGGCATTAAGACTCTACGGTTGCCAAATCCGTATTGAAGAATCGCACTGTAGTCGACACAAGGTTTTTGTGGTCGTTGGAGTTGCTGGAGTGTGAATTCACATTTTTTGGTTTAGAATCACAGGCTCTACCGCTGACCTAGCTCCACTGATTTTTTTCCTATCATCTCGTATCCGCTTCCAATAAGTATGAAACAAAATAATAAAAAATTACCATCCAAACCTTCATGGTTACTCTATACAGTGGGATTGCTGATTGATGGGGATATGAGACCGCTGGTTTCACAATCACAACTCTCTCTCCACCATAAACACTTTTTGGCAAAATGCAAACAACCGTTTGCAGTTGTCGCAACTCTTCTTAAACTGTATAATTTTTTCTGTGAATTGGTATACACCCTAGATGACATTATGAAAAGCAAAAATAAAATAAAGTGATATTTAATAGCTACATTATTTATTTATAATTTAGAGAATGTTACCTACAAAACTAACTTGTGGATATTGAGAGTTTTGATGCAAGTTAACATTTTTATTCAAAGTGAAAACAATATTATAATGAAATAATCATAGTAATAACACATAATACAACTTAGTTTAGCAAGGCTTTTACTATTAAATTATTCCAGGCTCGGACAGTTCCTCATCATGTACACACACTTCGTCGCCTTCATTTTGTAGATTATTATATTGCTGTTCGTTAGTGTGTAAAATTTATTTGTAAAACCGTAAATCATGGAAATTTCTTTACTTCTCTCACTTTATCTGATGTGTATTTATCTATCTCTGTGGGTTTTATTAGCTCTACCGATTTCCCTCCTTTGAAAATACTTTTCGCGACACCAAAGGAGTTTTTGTACGTAGCTTTTTCTCGTACAACGTTTCCTTTTTTTTTTACCTCTGGTTACGAAAATACGCCTAGATGGTAGTATTTGGAGATGTCAACTTGAAGGAGTTTTAGTGCGGCGTCTTTTGCAGTTTTCCAGTCAAATACAGAGCACTCGTCTCCCAATCGTTTTACTGTGCTGTGGTCCTAATGCTGTTAATGACCCTTAAGTTTTTTTTGAAATTTTTCTCTGACATCCCGAAAACACGGTCTATTGGAAGAAAGCTATGGCCGGTTATTGGGAAAAAGAGTTTCACAGTGGTAATTTCCTTAGGAACTTCATTCAACCAATACGTAATTGCACATTGCGATCAAATTTGAATTTTTAATTTTATCCTCCACAACCATCACTTACTAATCTTATGGTATTATAAGACAAAAGATCTGTGTTTTGAAGTGTCAAGTGTGTTAAAAACACAAAAGGCTATTTCGTTAGAGCACTTCCGAAATTTATTTTCAATCCAGCAATAAGCTGTTACGGTGTTTGTCTATAATTTGGAGCCCGAATGACCTATAACAACGGGTAAAATTACGTATAGAGGCAAATTTACCTGCTGTAATATGTTACTTGATCGAAATATCTTTGGAAGCGGGAGGTTGTTGGCAGTCAAAGGAAAGTACTGCAATCTTCTTATCGTTCTCTTTTAAAAAATCGTAAAATGCTTGTGATCGCACTTATGTACTTTCTCTTGTGTTATTAACGTTGCTTTTTCTTTGGGGGATTTAGCTACTTTGATTGTTTTTCTATAATGCAGATATGTTGAGCACGGCATCCGTTCTGGGTATGCGGAAGCACAGGTTTGACTGAATATTAAACACATTTCTGAAATAGCTTCTCGTTAACTGGAATCCTATTGAACTCGTCGTCTTGTTTGTACATTTCCCACAGTTTCTTTATTGAAAGCTCAGTAGGAAGATATTTTCGAGCAATTTTAGATCGGCAATAGTGAGTTTCCAAAACTTGAAACTTGCTAATAAATTTCACAACGTTAGTTGTACTTGCTTCGAACATTGTTGCTGTTCTATTTCCACCCCTTCTTTCATTTGGTAAACGACCAAAGCGTTTTTATCGATAAGATTTATTGATATTTTTGATATAGACCCAAGATGCCTAAGAACGTCTTAAGACAACTTGAACCATACATGTTTTGTTTGTAATGAAGTACTGTGATTGCGTTGTCTTTTGGGTGTATGTTTCGTTTTCGGACGTCTTCTCTTAGGAGTTTGCGTTGGCATATGATTTAAAATAAATGTATCTTGGTATACAATGTATCTTTTAACATAAAATGCAGCAGGAAACGTTTTCATATCATCCATGCTCAGCGTACATTTGAATCTTCCGCTAGGTTTGGAAGGAACGGTGCGCTGTACCTGAAAACAGTAAAACCGTAAAAAATGAAAACCTCAAGTAAACCGCAAATTATTTGTATTGAGGCATTGACATTCTTAAATGCAATAGAAAGTTGTAAAATACTGTAGCTTCTTCATTTTACTAATCTTTGTTATTTAGCCGAACATCTTTTCCAATTTTCATGATTTCTTCTTTCTCACCCCTTGTCCATCTGTAGTAGAAGTTGCAAAAACCTCCATCGTTAGTGCAAAACATCCACATAAATAAAACGTACGATTTAATACTCAATTATTAACGCCAATAACAAATTTTCCCGGTTTCAGGATATTAAGCCTTTGTTTACATATACAAAAGTAGGCTGGTAAGTAAGTCATAACTGTTTTTTTGAAATTTTTATCCGCACTCCGCCAACAGCCGTTAGGCCAATTATAGACGTCACTGTACATTTTATGGGGACTTCCAACCCCACTAACGACTGTCATGATGTTATTATGACATCCGGGACCAACTATTTCTGTGGCAGCCGTACCACGAGGTGCCGGGAGCAGCAGCCGTGGAACTCCAAGTTCTGACCAGAGAGAGCGTTGCTTAACTCTGCTGATCGAACGTGGACGCTTGTTCAAGCTACACCACCCGGGATTTGAGGTCGTCAGCTGCGTTTCTATTGGCTGAAATGGAGATAATTTTGCAGCAAAGTGTAGCGTGAGATTGTTAGTTATGCAACCAACCCAAACCTTAAAGCGCTGTATTCGATACTTTGGCCACTGTAAATATTGGTAGAGCATTCTGAGATAATAGTTCGTGTGCAAACTCAAATTCGACGATAAGCGGATATTGTGAATTATGAACCAGGGACCTCATCTTCGTTATTAAAAGAGATAGATGAGAAATACAAAAAAACAAGTTCTATATTCTAATTTTTGGTAATATGCAATGAAAAACAGTTAAATATGTCTAAGAGATAAACGTATAACTTTATTATTGCACTTAGAAATGTAGATAGCTATGTAGAATAAATTAAGGTTTGCTAAAAAAAGCAGAGCTCGTAAAAATATTTAAGAAGGTTCTTGGTTTCCAAGTCCAAGTCCAGATAGAAACGCCGGATGGTGGAAAGAATATGTACGATTAATGAGATTCACCTATATTGAAGTAAAATACAACAGTACCGATCAAAGACAAAATGACCGACGAAATTAACATAAAGAGAAGAGTCAGCCAGGGAGGTGTCGATGTGTGTTGTCGCCAGTCTTTCAACGTATATTCAGAGGCTGTCTATAGAAAATCTACGTTTGAAGCTGTGGAAGGTACTTGTACAATGTAGGAAGTGAACGTATAAACAACATCTGGTACGCTGATGAGTGATGACACCATATATCTAATACTTACTATATTGCTAGCGGCTATGAGTGGGAAACTCACCGATGAAGGTGAGATACACAACCAACTCCTTCATGTATACGGTGAGCTGTGCGCAAGCGCGGCGGCGTCGTCCGCCCAATGGGGAAGTGGTCAAGTTTAAAATTCGCTTCTAAAGGCGGGAGTTGGAATTCCCACGCATGCGCACGAGACCGCGTTTATACTCTAAGTGAGACTAGTCGGCGCCGTAATGTTTTCTGAAGTTTCCAGGCCCTACCAGCAATATATGTGTATTATATATATGGATGACACTGTCCTAACAGACAACGAACATGATGTGCGCACCTTAGTAAACCAAGTTGTGGAAGTCAGCAAAAAATTGCTATCAGCAAAGAAAATCTTCCAGCACCATCAATTGTAATCCACAGTAATGACCTTGAAACCAGTATAATCTTACAAATATGTTTGATGATACTTCAATGATCAATGTGACTGCAGTAAGGAATTAAAATCAAGAATACAACAATCAAGATCCGCTTTCGTAAGAATGAATCAAGTTCTATACAACCGAAAGCTTCATTTAGAACTAAGAATACTCAGACGGTACGTATTTCCGATTTTATTGTACCGAACAAAAAGTTGGACACTGATAAAAACAGGAGTAAGAAATTCCGAAACCTTCGAAATGTGGAATTTTCATTGTCTCATAGGTTAATGGAATCACTAATGCAGATATATTTCAACGCGTCAGTAAAACACAAACTAAGAAAGTTGGAGTATTTAGTACACACAGTGAGACATGACAGGCATAAATGACTGCAGCTCATTATGTAAGGTAAAGTCCAGGGAAGAAGAAGTGTTGGACTAAGAACGTCCAGGCTAAGATATTTGCGGGGAATGGTATGAAAAAACTACTATAAAGTTATTCAGATCACTTTGAACAAATGCTGTATTGGTTGTAATAAATGTATTTTCGCCTAGTTTAACGCTCCAGTATGAAGTTAATGATTCGCTTATGGAATTGGAATTTGTGATAATTAATAATTAATTTTGAATTTTTTGTTCACTTAAATCAGTGTGCTCTGGTCTATTTAATACCGAATGTAGAAGTAATAGTAATAATGACGCTACATTTGTTTAAAATATATATTTATTTGTAGCATGTACTTTTAATTGCTATCTTAAACCTTGATAAGAGTGTGTTGGTGATTGTTTTCGCCCAAGTGTGTTTAAAGACAAATTAATATTTTACTGTTTTTAATAAATATCTGGCCGATAGTACGGCTAAGTGGTTGTTGTATATCTCACGGCACTTGCAAAAGTTAATCTCCAGTCTGCTTGGTCAGTACTTGGGATGGGTGAACATCTGGAGAGCGGGCGTAGTGTTCTAGCTTTGATAGGCTCCACTACCTCAAGTACTTCCGCCGAATTTAGAAATGCACGTACCCTCAGCGGCTCGGTGCGCCCGGCACCCCGACACTGTGTAAACGGTATAAGGGATTACAGATTATGTGTGTATATAATAAAAAAATATCTATGACTTCTTGAAAAAGTATTGTAATCGTAAAAAATATATCTTTCGAGATTTCTTCAGGTCGTTACGCTTCGGGGTCTCTAGCTGACGGAAATCATGCTTTCTCAATTCCGTCTGTCTGCCTGTTTGTTGGCGCTAAGACGATATTTTCTATGGGATTGGATGTTTATACCGTATATACTTTAGGTAGAATATATACAGGTTGGCACCTTAAAAAAATGTCTATTTTTGCTTTAATTCAGAAACTATTAGTGAGATAAGAGTAATATTTTGCACATAGCTCAGGTTTTTACCCGTGACAAAATGGGCATTTTTAGGATGTAACAGATACAGGGTGAAGATCGCAAAAGGGATAGAAATATGCAGCGATCAATGCGACCTGCACTTGCTAGGAAAATTCCCGTCCCAGATTTTTTCTTTAATATTTTCGATTTTTTTGTTTTCAAATTTCCACTTACGAGGTAGTTCATTGTCAAGCCCTTGCAGATTTTTATTCTGAAAGGAGAATTTTACCTACTATGGCAATATAAAATTTCAACAAGTTTTCATTAGGTTTCCATATAAAAAAGCGAATGAGATTACGTCGCTAAATTGATCAAAAGCTTACCATAAAGGATAAAGGCATACGAATGTGAGGCAGTGGATATCGAACAAACAGAAGCATGCCCCTGACGCAGGTTATCCTTCAAAAGGGCAGAGCACTTGAACATAAATAGATAATCACGTACAGTTCTCTGTTTTAGCATGAACTGTTCTGGTAGAATATATTTTATGGGCCTGCAGAAGTTCAAACCAAATTGTTTGAAATAGTCATATCGAGTTATCTCCGTAAAGCAAGTAGATCAGTTTGAACGCGGATAGTGTAGTTTCCAGCAAATTGTTGGGACAACCCCATAACTAAACTGTAGTTAACGGTCTCTGCCGCCCCAAACTGGAACGCTGCTCGATATTAATCTCGTAATGTAAGCCGCCTATGAATATTCATTCTCTACTAGAATTTTTTTAATTAGAATGAAACGAAATTAATGTGCAATTGATTGATAGCCAGTGGAAGGATATTTTACATAATTGCAATATTATGGGCTGCGTTGCGTGCGGTTTTTCCTGAAATAATTGATTTGCATGCGCCTTTGACGGAAGCGGCCAGAATGAAATTTAGTGCATGCCGATTTAGTGTTCGCCTGTGCGAACGCCATGGTTTTTAGTAATTAATTTAAATTTGTGCCGGGCATTGGGCAAATATTCGATTACAGTTTTGATGTCCTCTGTCCATTGCAGATGTAAATACCGCGATTGGGCTGTCCAGGCGTAATGTAAATTTCAGCTGTTTTTTTGCTTGAGTTACAAATGCGACCCTGTTGAATACGAAATTTTCCCTGATATCGTTAGAAGTCGTTTTATGTTTCACAGAAAAAAATACTGATAGGCAGGTAGTAATTTAATATAGAACTTTAATTTGAACTTTTCATTGACACTTTAATTTCTTCGTGTGCCAGGAAGCAATTATGAATCGTAGTACTTATTAAAAGTTAGACACTTATCGGAAGATTTTGTTAACTTTAATAAAATATGAACTTTTTGGACGAACTTTATCCAATGAATGTACTCGAACAAATGTATTAGAAGAACTTTCAACGCAAGAGAAAACGGAACATTTTATAACGGGTGTCTAAAAAGGGGACACGAGTGTTTTGAAAATTTTTGCTTGCGCATGTTTTGCGTAATATATTATGACTGTAGACGTTGTAATAGGAGTGATTTAGTATTATGAAAATAATATTGACTTGAAAATTTGTAAAAAACACCGTCGAAAGGTTCAATTCCTTTCAATTGTGAATAAATAAATAATAATCCTAATGTTATATACACAGTGGTAAAAATGGCTTTCGCTGTGGTATAATTTGATATAATAATATCAGATTATTATAATTTTGTAATAAAAACAACAATTGTTAAATATAATCTTGAATTGACATAGTTCTATTATGGATGCAATAAATTTAACAGTCATTTAACGTAGGTAGCTTCAGTGTGTGAATGTTTGAGTCTTGTGCCACTAAATTTGATTCTATTATAAAGAATAGAAATATTTAGTTATATAACGAGCTTTTGGATCTGGGACAACCAGGTAGATTGCCAACGTGGGTGTTCAGCAAGGGAGAGCGCTTTTCAAAATCAAGTATCTCTGAAAAAGGAAGCTGATGAAATAGGGGTCTCATTGCTTCAGGAAAGTTAGTCCTGGTTATAAGTAATTTCAGCTTGACATAAGTTTCTTGTGATGTATAAAGCCTTCATTAATTCAAGTATCTTAAAATGAATTACATCTAGTTTGATTTGAATTTCTCATAATGCTATACCAATAACAATCTAGGACACAAAAATTTACATGCAAACAAAATTCAAAACCTACTAGATATAATTCTTGTTAGGACACCCGGTATAGTAAAGATAAGTCAGAACAAGGTATAACGTCTTGCCAAAAGTAGTATATTTACAATATCTTGATAAATAGTATATTACAAATTGACGACTAACTAGTTCGGTATGATAAAGAATAAATTCCGATAAACGATAATTGCAATATCTCTATACAGGGGTATACTACAATGCTCAAAGCGATTTCCTCAATTTTCCATACATAGCTCCACTATGTGCTCAGTATTAAAGATCTGTCAACATTGTTAATGTTATATTATTAAGTACATTTACTCATCACTGCCAACATAAATTTTAATTTTTTTTTAAATTCTATGGCCTTCTAGTGGTCTAGAGCAGTGCTTCTCAAACTATTTAATGTGGCGGACCGGTATTATTTTTACTAATGTATAACGGACCGCTACATTTATTAACAATGAAACAATAACGAAACGAGTATTTTATCCATAAACTTGTAAAAGCTATATATAAACAGAAACATTTCAACAGCTGGCGGCCGGTTTTTGCACCCGAGTGTACAAAGTAATTCTCTGAAAGAATGACCAACGGATTAAAGTAGCTAACAACTCATTGTTGAAAAGCCAATCTCACAGAGAGTAAGTGGCGATGAAAAGAAGCAGTTTCTTCAGTGCAATATCGGAGAGATCGGGATATTCTGATTTCGCTCTTATTCAAAAAGATGCGAGTGGCATATTTCAAAGTTGACCTTCAGTCCTTCATCAGCAGGGAGGTACAACAATTTATTTCTCGTAATGACAGGTAAGTCAACTGTAACTAGAAATAAAACTCGAAACGTTCTGTCCAGTTAGTCAAGTATTCGCTGCTGTCATTTGTTAGAGATGTGAAACAGATCGTAAATATTTCTTGATATTCGACGTTTTGTGCTTCTAGTTTTCGTTTCTGTTCATAAATTTTGTCTGCAATAGTGAAAACAGGAAGTCATCATTTCCTGCATCGAGGCGTTGAGATCATTGGAGATGGAAAAAAATCAGCTAAATAGGCAAGCTTGGCCACACAATTTACCTCGAAGAATTGTAGGTTAAACTTGACACCTTGGCAGCTCCAAGTGCTACAAGCTACGCCCTACGGAACGTAAACAATATTTTAGTAAAAGCACTATTAACCTTTTTTTTTAGACACCCTTTTCAAAATTACTTGCGGCGCTTTTCAGTTCTACTTCTTATAACTTCTTTCCATGCTTTTTCTAAATAAAAATGGGCCAAGTCTGTTTCTGTTGTATATTTCAAGATCGGGATCTTTATAGCGGCTATCTTTTTTTTTTATTCTGCAATCGCCGAACGGTGCCCACACTAGACTGTCGTATATCCATGCATCTTTCTAAAGAGTTGTATATGAATTCGGCTTAAATTAACTACGGTTTGCTTTTTAATTAGAAGGACTAGAAAAGCTTGTGGAAAATCAGGTTTCTTCAACAGTAAAATCATAAGATGTTATATTTTTATTGGTAAAATTCGTTTGTTTACAAAAACGTTATTGCGTAGCAATATTGACTAGACCAAACTGTGTTTTTTCTGCAGTTTATTTGAGGCAATTTTGCTTTAAAACAGCAATGTTTAAGTGTTAAGCAATAAAATTTTATCAAACAAAAAAATGTAAGGACCAATCATTTTTGATTGTAGAAATTCCAGATATGATATACACGTTTCCGTAGTAACAGAGACATAAGCGCGGTAGTTTTTTCGTTGAGCAAGAAGCACGTAATGATATTTTTTACCGCGATAAAAATAAATTATTGGTTGCTAAAATACCCAAATACTGGTATTGAACGAAAACAGACATTTGATAGAAGGAAATTTGTCAGAATAATATACCTAATTAATTGTCTATTGCATTTATTTTAACAATTTTATTCAATTTAATTTTGAAAAAACCATTGTACTGTATTTCTAACATTTATGATCAGAACCCAACCCCTTAACATATCTTATGTTATACCTACTACGCATTTAGCTTAATTTTCAACATAGTTTACACTCGGTAATAGTGCAGCCAATCACAGCTCTAGATTTTAGAGTGGAAAATTTAAAACGTTCTCATTAAAAAACAGACTACATTTTTCTTACTAGCAAGTAAAAAACGATGAAACATTTTTGCCTACCCAGTAGAAATCCTTATAAGATTTCCTGGGGGGTAGTCAGCGATAAATTGCGTTCTTAACCCCTAATTGTTCGTATTTTTGTCATTACTGCCGATTCGTCATCGAGAGTCTTCTGCATTAGATCATTTTCTACCATCGTTGTTACAGTGTCAACATTGTTTCGAGGTGAAATCGTTCTGGGGTTTTATTTCATTGCCAGAAAAGGCATTTATAGGTATTTTCAGTTTTGCAATCCATCACACCCTTGCCATTGAAAATAATTTTCACTTAAGTGCACTAAAATCTTAGTAAAATTCACGTAAATGCTCAAAGTCTATTGTATTCAACGAAAACATTTAAAAAAAACGAATTCACACCGAATTGCACAGACGTAGTCAAGTTATTAAACATCAAGATATAATTTTTTAATTACAACTTATACTGTAACTCTTACTGTAAAATCTTGGGAAATTGTATGTTTTTACTAAAAGTTTCATAGGGATCTAATCTGGGTCTCTTCTAATTTGTTTATTCACTCTACGATTAACGAACATATTCAGAAATAAGAGTACTGGAACCCTGTTCATTGCACAAAACTAGTTTTACACGTTGCAATTTAAAGACTCGGGAGAATTCAAAAATTATTTAATTTCACATAAATTTAAGCTGTGTACAATATTTTCGTTAAACGTAATATAGTAATTCGAGCAAAATCTGAATATGCATGTTAATATAGATATTATAGACACATTCATAAATTATAAACAGCGTAGCGCGGGTACTTAATACATTGGCCGATTATTCTGCGAGCCTGCTTTTAGCAAATCAACCAATGGTGTTTATAAATACATTGAAAAAGTGATGTTGGTATCTAGAAGTACTTCAACATTTGTTTTAGACCGAAAAAATGAAACCCAATAAAACGAAGAACTCATTTTAGATTTTTTTAAATTTAGTAGACGTTTTCTAATATACATACGAAAATATGTTTTATAGCATTTCAGTAATTAATTGTACATATTATAAATCGTAATTGCACTTCTCAATGTAATTGCTGAAGGCTACAATAACAAAAAAAAGCTTTTGACTATACAAGCATCACTTTTCAAGTAAGTCTGGAGAGAACAGCTTTGAACATGTTACACGTAAATAGTGTTCTTGCATCTTTTGGTTCAAATAATCCCTGTATTCCGCCCTCTACAGCTATGTAAAGAATTTAATATTATACAAACCACTAAAAATAAACGAATCTAAATGGCGAAGCTCTGGCTTTATTAGGTACAGCATGAAGTGCACGTTCGCGATGCCAGCCTGACTCCTTCGAAGCAGAATGTGAGGATTATTGTGCACTTTGGGCCAAAGTTTTCCCATCCAGCTTATATTTAACGACGTTAATCTCTAACTTCTAGGATATTCCAGCATAGGAGGGAAGTTATAAACAATACATTTATGAAAATGTATTGTCTGTTTTCGAAAACGTCTAAAAAAGACTGCTGGTGGCTTCTGCAGGTGCATCACTACCGATAACTTATCAAAACGTTCATCTTGGATGCATAGTTTAGAAGAATCATTATGATACAACATTTAATAGAACAATATTATAAAATCTCGTGTGTGGTGAATGTGGTGGTGATGGTGCTACAGTTCGGCAGTATTGCTATGGTGCGAAGATTTTGCGCTTTGTACTTTCTGAACGATTACACCAACAATCTATTTTGTTGGTGTTAATATTTCAAGAAGAAACCCTTAATTCTCTAAAAGATTCTTCACTAAGTACCATATACGTTAAGTCACGGAACTGTATGGACAATTCTGGGAAAACCGTATGTATTCTTATTATGTACGTGTTCAAGATTTGAAGCTGATTATTCTATAAAATGCACCTTTATCAATGACTAACTACTACACAAAATCATTCAAGGTTTTTAGTTATAGAACAGACGTTTTTTTCTCACAAATGTTGTTATTAACTTCACAATGAACCAGACATTTTCGAAAGACTAAGAGTGTATTACTTACACGGAGAACATTTTCTACTCCATGTTTTTTTTACTTGACGTTCTACTTGTTTGTTAACTTATGAAATTAAATGATCTAATAGGCGTCTCGTGGAGTATGTCCTTTTTACAAAAAATTATTGACAAGTTATGTAATGTTTAATAGCTACTTGTGCCACAAGTGCTAAATGTGAATGTTTATGCACGAGTTTGCACACAATATTTTTTCTACGGCCTCAAATTTACTGTTATTAATCCATAAATGTCCAATTAACAAAGGTTTGCGTTTATGACAGTTATAATTTGTCATAGTAAAAAGATGGCCGTGACGGCGCAGGTGACTGTTTTTGCAGTACACATTTTACTTTATTCATTACGTAATGCTTTAATTATTTAAAAAACACTTTATCTCGAACGAAAGAAGTAACTAGAATAACTTTATAACCTCACTAGCTTTTAGCACATGTGCTAAAAGTAAACAGCTGATTTCACTTTCAATACGCTGATTTATAAAACGTAATTTTTAGTGAAACAAGCTAGTGCCAGCTACTTTTAGTAGAGGTCGTAGAAAAAATAATATATATTACAATGTGTATCTTTATATATTTTAAATAAATAAATAAATTTTAACTGTTATTCGTTATTAAAATTACTTTCAAATAATATTGCATACATTTTATTAATTTATAGGGTGGATTGACTTAACTCATGATATGATTGGTTGTGTACTCTTTCTATTTATTTTGACTCGGTATAAGAATTAAGTATGTATAACTAAATTTCAATAAACTAGCTCAGTATTCAATCATTTTAATAGGAAACTCTTTCTATGAAAGTGAGGCGTGAATTTTTAAAAAATAATGCTAAGTTTAATTATTTTTTTTTTTGTTATTCTAAGTAGGTATTCAAAAAGTAGTTTGAAGTAGTTAAAGGAGTTCTCTTTTGTCAAAGTAATTCATTAACAGGGACAGATTAGAATTTTTGGACCCCATTTAAATAGATATTAATTACCAGTGAAGAATATTTTTTCCTAAAAAGTACCGTGCATCAAAAACGTAAAAATATATACACAAATATAATTTTTCGGTAAATAATAAAAAATCCGAAAAAATCTAACGGAGTAACTAACATTTTGTATTATTTCCAATTATAAATCTTGTTTCTCATAAAAAAAATGAAATTAAGTGTAGGTATGTGAATCTTGAAAATATTTTAAAAATTGAAAAATTCAATTTTTTCGTAAGGTAAAGAAAAACGTTTTTAGCCTTGATATAGTTAAGTTAGCTAAAACTAACACACGATTAAAAAAAAATCTCATTCAACTGATGCTTAACTGCCGTAAAATAGCAGTTTTGGATTTTGAAAATTTTTAAAAACGCAATTTTCCAGTGAGTGGTTGGCCCCACGAGCAAATGCTCGACTATTTAGGCGGCCGGCCCGGGTTTGATTCCCGGCGGACTCTAGACTGATTTTAAAGATCGTACGCTCCGCGGCTACCATGCTAACACCTGTTGTTAACCCCTAGGAAGGGAACTCTTCTTCAATGTATACGGGCAAGGCCAGCCACCTACCCGACGTAAGAGTTAAGAGGACTCATAGCACTACAAGACCACAACTGTGTAGAATAAACAGGCCACTTGCCTAATATACCTAAAAGGAAGAAGAACTCAGAAGAACCAATTTTCTAGCTAGGTAAAAATCAATTGGCATATCTGATAGATTTTCAGCAAGCACAAATTATTTCCATAAAAAAATTTTTTGAAAAATAAAAAAAAATCTCACTTGATGCCGACTTTGGGCGGTCGCTGTATATTTTAAATTCTTATATTCTCCTCCTAAATATAATTCGTAGTAGGCCTAATAATCTATACTTTTTTAATTAATAAAATTTTGTTATAATCCCAATGCAAGACAATACAACTCGTCGTACGGCATCGTTTTATTTTCAGCTTTGGTATTATAACTCATAATATACATTAACAAATCATCTGTAATAAGCGTACTAATTATATTAACCCTGACAATATTTACTAATAATTAAAGGGGATACATGGGGGAGTTAGTTTTTAAAAATAGCAATATCAAGGTGTCTTTCGTTTTGCTTGAAACACAACAACCATTTGGACCTCAAATTGGCGTAAACTCTTGAACGAATATCTGCTGGTATGGAATTGAATTTCCTCTCTAATTTGGTCCTCTACCTCGTTCAGAGGTTTTTAGGAAAAAAAAAACACTTTGAGCCAGTTCAAGGAGGGACTGAGGACTACATTAAATTGCTAAAGTGTTGGGAGCAAAAGGGAGGATATCGCGTATCCCTGTTCAAGTAAAGCACTACTTCTGGTACTCCGATCGAAGTGAAATTACATAGCGTTTTTTATCATTTGTAATGTTTGTGCTTTATTTCATCTAAATATCTCTTTGTAAAGTTCTAGTTTATATAAAACACTACGATTACCTGTTTAGTTAAAGTATTACTTCCGGTACTCCGATCAAACTTCAATTATATATCTTAGCGTTTTTGATAATTTCTAATGTGTATACTTGATTTCAACTAAATTCCTGTATTTAAAGTCGTAGTTTATATGAACAAATACGGTTACCTGTTCAGGTCAGTAATACTTTCGGTTGTCGGTTTTTACCACACGTTGATACAGATCTACGTGTTTGCTACAAAACCCTTGTGTTAAGTTTCATCCACACACACGCACACATACACACAGACAGTGGTGGTAAGTGGTCACAATGGATTCAGGGTCCTTTAAAAACGTTAAGATCAATCAAAATCTCGAGGTCAATTTTTCGCGATAGCAATACCTTCATTTTATATACTACGTATGTATACGAGAATGTAAAAATAATAAACTGAAATGAGGATATACAGTCTGTTCAACAGTAGCTAGAAGGCGGGGCCTTTTTGTTGAACAGACTGTATTTTCTTTAATCACTTGTAAATACATGATTTTTCAATAAAGTAATCTTTACAGAACACCTGGTATTATTGCTTTAGCTAATATTGTATAAACTTCACGTCTGAAGTAATAATGTAGTATAGCCTTTCAATCGTTTTTTACGTGAAAATGCACCCCAGAAGTCACTATCCACTTTTTTAAACAGCCCGGAGGCTGAAAACTGCGAGTCAAAAACAGTGGGAGTAGGAGAAACGCAAATATCGAGACAGCAAATTATTTCTGCACATTTGGAGAATAGATCGTGACATAAGTGGAATGTCACCGTTTCTAAGTGCGCGTATTCGTCAAGCTGGGGCACTCAAGCACGAAGGTGGAGACCCCAGGTGTTTGCGCTCGTCTTAGATGGATCTCACGTCACTTGAACCCATGTAGATCGGTCATCACTCAACAGGACAGGGATAACTTCCCTTTCATCTTCGTGACGCTGTGTATCGCAGGGCGTGAGGTGTTTCGTCGATTATTTTTGGGGGAAGCAAACATCGTGCAGGCACGTGCTCGGCTTTCCTCCATGTTTATATTGCATTAATGTGCTGGCGTCTAAAAGGTAGCGATCTTGTTAGAAATGATCATCGCAGTGGGGTTGCGGTTACCTGTTTTCGAGCACACATATAAAGCCGAAAAACTACTAAGTCACCGACGTTGAATATGCGGCAATGAACTAACTTTTTGCAGTAACAGCGTGAGGGTTTATTTGAACATTCAGATTTATGAAGCTCTGAGTATTAATGAGAATGTATGGCATGCATACACAGTTATCTATCTTCATATATGCTTTATTACACAAGTTAATTCTGACCTTATGTTACTGTGTATTATATGAATTAACATTCTTTTGTAATAACTCATGATGGAACGAATTAAATAGTAGATAATCATTTATAATCACGCTATTTCGACTTAACTATAGTAATTTATATTTTTCTATCACTTTCTAATTTATCTTTGTTGTCACATTAACAAGTTTGATGTATGAAAGAAAAAATAAATGAGTAGTAGCCATGGAAGTAGATGGCGCATCTAAGCTTGAACTATTGAATCATAATATGTATTTAGTGGATATTTTATCAGTATCAGGCAGTCGGTGATTCTATAGTTTTTATATTTCATAATGATAGATAAAAAAATGTGAATAAGCTAGAATTCTGTTTTTGCTTATTATCTTTATCGACCGTTATTCGAAAGCTTCTGGGTCACGCTTAAATTTGCAATGTTTTTTATAAGGATGCACTTATTATAATTATCTTCATGTATCTCCTACTGCGAGGGTAATTTGTTTTCAGAAGAGTAAATATTCTACATATCTTGGTCGTCTGTGCCGCCATGAACTGTAAAATATATCATTTTAAAAAATAAAACGTGTTGTTTAATGTACACTGTGCTAAATTGCAGACGTTTTTGCGAATCTTTAAACAACGGATTTTTCTCCCTCAGCGATAGCAGTTTGCGGCACATTTACCAGCGAGGGAGGCTCTATTTATTCACAGCTTTGCCACCCACATGTATCTAATAGAATATCGGGGCGCTATTTTAAATTGGCTCAGTTATCAAAACATGCCCGGGAATTTCACTATTCGGTCCCCTCGCGCCTTTATGGGCCTGTCAGTTCATTAACATAGTAACTGAACATACAAGATAAGCTGCTGTCATTTAAAACACATCCCTGTACAAACACCGCCGATAGTGTCACTATTATGCACCGCATCACAATCAATATCGCCCATAATAACTTCCATTATAACTCTCCGGCGATAATAAAGCTAATAAACAAGTTCGTAGACAGAGTTTGTATTCGAGCTGCCGGCTTTAATTGCGAATCTCGGGGGCGGCCGTTTCCGGCGAAAAACTCACTCATTTGCAACACTGAATGCCGCCGGAGGTCAGAAACCCATGAAAGAACACGTGCTTGAAAGCACTGCCTCGGTGAAATTAAAGTTTGCTAAGTGATTAGATCCGACCAGACACGTGCATATATTCCTCCAAGGAGCCGTGATTGATTAGCCGGCCAAAAAATGAAACACAATTCGGGAGCACACCGTCGCCATTTATCTTTATTACAAAAAGGAAGCGATTTGTTCGGAATATTGAAAGGCGGAGTACAATGCGTAATGGATCAAGACTGCCGACGCAAAAATTAAGCAGATTCGCGAACGCGCAAATTAGGAAAACGCTTCGCCAACAAAGGCTGAAAAGAGTGACTTTGAAAATATTGTTTGCCTGTACAAGAGCTACTGCTTTTCAGGCTTAAGCTTTGGATGACGTTGAAACTTCAAGTAAGGAACAATGCTACACCGGAAGTAATTACTGGTAATGTAATCAACTCTCATCGCCCAGCCTCTGCAGTTTTAATCGAGTTTCAGTGTATATTTTCAACATTTTAGATTTTTAAAAATTAATTAAATAACAATGAAATGAATACCTAACTTCTTGATGCTTTTGTAAGTACGATTCATTAAATATTTAAATCTGATTATGTTAAAATGATAAACTATGGCAGTATGGGCAATACAATCACAACGTATCCATCGACATTTGGCTTCGGGTATGTACAGTCGTGTTCATTAAAGTATTGTGCAGCATTTGTGCTTTGTGAATATGACTTAATTTGAGAACGCTCAAGAAAGTGGTGTACATACAAATATTTTGAAAGTATACATCTAGGTCTAATTAGTTAACGATACAGTGTGAGCCTTTGTTGAGTAAAAACACAACACCAATAAATTTATAACTATCCCTGTATAATACATTTTTGAACACGACTGTATGTGCTTGCATTCGACAAATCAAGATTAAGCAGTTTTTTTAGATCGATAATATATTGTAATGATACTGTATCATGACCTAAAAAATTATTGATTAAACATTTATAATAACTAGCTCAGTACATATTGATTGTTATTTAATGTGAATTAAATAATTCAAACCTTAATTCTTAAAAAAGATGAATTGTATTTATAATATTGATCAAGTATGTAAATTAGATAATGTAATTTTATCATGTTTGTATATTAAATAATTGAGTTGGTTGCCTTGGAGAATATAAAAATAAAAATTATGTTCCCAGAAGGGAAGCAAAACGCTCGTACTACCAGTAAAAGTGTTATTTTATCGTTTTATTTAGAAATATATACGTGACAGGGCCGCAAATATATAAAAGGCAAAAACTGTAAATAAATTCGGAAAATATAATCTTTCTGATACACAAAAATAGCACCCTAAGGCAGTCCCTAAGCACGCGCGCACTTACTAGGCAACTTAAAAGGTACAAGAAGCTGGAATTTCGTTTCGACGGCTGAAGGTGCGAGTTTTTCCGACGTAACGAAGATCCATAGGCTACGAGGTTATCGAGCTGTGTTGAGTCTGAAGGAAGTGCAGTTTCAACGAAGAAAACCATCGAATCCCGTTCCAGCTGTGCAGGTATCCCCAGAGCTCACTCTGAGGGCCCATGCGAACGAGAAGGAACCTACAGAAAAGTGGTCAATCTTGTTTGAAAAGCAGTGCAAGTTAGTATTTAAAGGAAGCTAAGCAAATCTATCATTATTTACCTGTAAATTATTACTAAAACACGGCGAAGTGTGCGCCGAAATGTGATTATGAGAAATGTGTCTAATTTAGAATAAATAAAGTGGAGATCTGTATTACCGATAGTTTGAAAATAAGAGTAGAAACTTATAATTTATGCATGACCCTACCTGATATAAGAATCAATTGTATCTAAAATAAAATAAGCTGAGTTAGTTAGAAAACATAATATAATATCAAATATCATAGTAAATAATTTAGGGGTGCAAAAAACATTTGTCATTATAAAAGAAATTTAGTAATAGTGTGGGGCTAATGATTATAAAATAATAATAACAAACATAAATCATTACATAAATAAATGTATTCTAAGTTCTACAATATAAAAGAATAATATGTACATTTTTAATGAAAATCGCCCCATCATAAAGACGTGGGAAATCTTATATCTTGTAAATAACTAATTTTCAGAAATGTTTATATTTTTAAAATTATGCTGTGATCGTTCAAGTTTCGGCGTTTTGCTCATATTGTCGAATTACTATACAATTATTTCAAATAGTTTTTGAATTTCAAGTTTAACATTGCCATTCTTATTTGTATAATTCTAAAGGTAGTCGTTCATAAAACTTTGAAACTGCTTAATTTGAACTAATTTTAGCTTTTTTCCTAAACATTGAAGTAAATTAAAATTTTACATCATTGGAAAAATAGAAAACTCAAAATAGGGCAATCTAAGACAATAGTGTGTATTTTTACACTACTTAAATTAAGTGACAATGTATGTATTGTTTTTAACTTCTCAACACTTTGACAATTACCAATGCAAAGAAGTGAAAAAATATCAATCATTAGAACTGAATTCTGGCGATAATCAAATGAGTAAATGTATGCCTATTTTGAGGATTACTCGTACTAAGCACTGTACTCGAAACGTGAAAGTATGGGGAATTATATCCATAATTTTAATTTAAAATTGTGACGTTATAAAAAAGAACCGAACGGATGAAACTGTTACGAGATAGTTTTAAGATAACATCAGAAATACAAAGTAATCTGTTTGCTCAATTCACCTCTTTTCAAAAAGAAAGTCAACTGAATTTAAATATTGTAATGGCCTTTAGTGTAAGGGTTTAATATCAGATTAAAAAGGTAAAAAGAATACAGTATTAAATAACAAAGATGAATATAAGTATGAAAAGGATATCGAAATTATTAAAATGCATTTGCAGAAAGGAAATAGAATTTAAAACTCAATTGAATGAAGCTATATAAGAAACAGTAAGATTTTAACATAATTTAATTATTATCTGAAATGAGGTAGAGGATTAATGGCAAATACTTATTCGAGAATTATCATTTAACATAGTGGGTGTTAGATAAAAATAATAAAGTTTCCGTAGAGTGTTGGACTTTCAAAATATATGCTAAACAAAATCACTAAGGAGATAATAATATTTATGAGCATGTAAAAATAATTTGGTCCAAAAACATATAATACATTTGTAAGCGGCTAAAATTACTAAAATAAACAGTTTATAAAAGTTATAAGCTGTTTGGAATATAAAAGGGTCGAAAATTAAACTAAAATTAGCGTGGAGAAAATAAAAAGTAAACTTTAAAAGATTAAAAGATGTGAAGACGATACGGATGAAGAAAATGGATGTGGTGGGAATACCTAAGTAATACAGTTACAATCTACAAAAGTAAGTTTCTGGAATAGGATGCCGAACTGACTTGATTGTCAAATTACATAACATCATATGAATTGGATAACAGGGAATGGTTTTACTGGAAGTGGTTTACATCGAGATTGTTAGCAGAATGAGCGTTTTCTGGGGTGGATAGGAGGTTTTCATCTAATGGAGTTCTAATTCGACAAGCTTGTCATTGAAGTGACATCTTGTAACTTGCATCTAGTCGATGTTTGTGATACTAGGTCATCGGTGGCTTGAGAATTTTGGTAGGAAGACGTGGAAGGCGCTTGCTGCTGACAGTTCTGTTGAAGAAAGTTGGTAGCTGCCTTGTTGTGTTTGGCCGGGAATTCTTTGCGGATCCAGGTGTTTGGTGGAGTTCGTACTAGCATTTGTTTGGACGTTGGGAGATTTCTGTGAGATTGCTGGATGCATTTGGCTTGGTAAAGGAGAATATCGAGGTCCATGAACAGGTGACAGAATACAGGTATGTAAGTAAAAACTGAAAGAAAAATATAGGAAGAGTGAAGTGAGGCAATTTTAAAGAGGGGAGTACTTACTATTTGATATTGTTGAATGACAAGTAATGTAACGAGAAGGTATTTCTTATTGATTTTGCACTTGTATAATTTGAAGTGACAATTGACAGACGTACAAGTTGTCATGAAATAAAAGAATCAAATTTCAGGAATAAAAGCAGTCCAGATTATGAGTGAATCCGACCTGTGTTTCAGTTAAGCGTGAAATGTTTCTACCGGAGTTAGAGATTTAATAATATTCATAATCCATAATTATAAAAGGGCAAATGAGTTACCTAAAATTCAATTTTAAAAGGGGATTGATTATAAATAAACTAAAAATAGTAAAAGTCAGATGTAATAGCTAAAGTATAATATAATGATTATTGTTATAACATAAAACCATTTTTTCATACATAAAGACCATTATAATATCGTCAAGTATAACATAAAATAGGCGCCACAACGTGGAGCCAGAACAATATATATTCTGTAAAACGATTGATATACTTCTGTCCTTTTGTTAGAAGTAATACGAGGGCTGTTGTAAGGTAGACATTATCAGGTAAATGTTTTTCAGGCATTGCTTTTCTACTGTTATAAAAGAAGTTTGACATATTACCCATGTGGCAGCTTTTGGCAACCATAGTCCGTTATCCGCAGTTAAGGTAGTTACTAGTTTTGTGAATGGATGACCTCCACCAGCTGTTTGTGCTGAAAACGTTAGTGCTATTGAAAAGCTGCAAAAGGAAAATCGGAATATAATAAGAATTAGGTATTAGATCATCCGCAGTAGATAACATTTTACACCACCAGCTGGGTACCAGAAAGCAGCAAGTGGGTGAATTTCACACACCGACTAACAAAACCAAGTGCAGATTTATGTTTTACAAAAAGGTTCAATGCAGGATCTTCAAAACATGTGTTTAATATTGTTAAGGGCGATGAGTTTTGTTTAGATCGATAATTATCACCTCGAGGCTAAACTACAATCAAGACGACCATTAACAAAACAGTATTTGTAATAGAAGTAATAAAAATAAAATATTATCACCATTTTGAGTACTTTGTTTAGTACGCCATTTAGTTATATTTTTCATACTGAATCATCAGTACTTGGCAAGATTATTTAGAGGTGTTGTGTACACTAAACTTTTTAAGTAACCCCAAATACTGAAGTCTAAAGAAGTTACGTTGGGAAACTAAGAGGTCATGGAATGAGACCCTTTCGCTCTATCCATGTCCTACCAAATGTTTCGTCCAGATGCTTCCTAACGGCGGCACGCCATGTTGCATAAACCAGAGATTGTTATTCGTTGTGGCAAAACAACGGGTCTGCTAAAATGTCCAGCCAGATATTTAAAATGAAACGCTGTTGATGTGGATTCAACAGCTGCTTGGGGATTCTCTTTCGATCAAACGTGGCTATTGTGGAAATTGAAAATCTCCTCTTTAGTGAATTCGGTTTCATCAGTGAAAAGGATGTTAGCAGCGAAATCCGGGCGTTCCAATTTTACGTAGAAACTACTGACAGAATATATCATTCTTGTTTCGTGGTCGGGGCGTGTAAGGGATTGTACCCGTTGGATATGGTACGGATATAAAATAAGAGAAGCGTTCTCCAAGCAAGACGACTACTTACACCCACTTTAGCTGACACTAACCTCGACCGTTCGCAATCGTAAGCACATTTTTTCATAGAAACCGGTGCATATATTTCAGACGTTGGTAAAGCGTTGCATGAGAGGGCAGTTGACAATTGGGAAAGCCTCACCATAAAGGCGACCTGCTTTCAAGGCATTCCTATCGGCATAATCGTACACGAAAACCAAATTGGCCATCTCAGCTTTTTTATACAAAGATATTGAGTTTTAAATCAGTACTAATTGTATCGCACTGCTTAACGTCTAAAACTAAGAATTTACAATACAATAAGTGTTAAGCTATCAGAAAGTAGAAACTGATAAATAAAATAAGAAAAATCGTTTATTTAAACTATAAAAAAAATCACTCTTATCCCGAACACGGTTAGTCTGCGGACTCATGTATATTGAGAATTTTAAACTTGTGTTTGTTCGTACACTATATGTCATTTAAATATTTAACCTATTTTTACAACATCTTGTATTTATACAGGGTAGCGGATATTTCAACAATGGATGAAGTAATTATAGGAAACTTATATATTTTTGAAAAGAGAATTTAAGTGCTATCTAATAAACATATAGGGTGCTCCATTTAAAAAGTATACAATAAGTCAAAAAGTTCACCCGTGATGCTCAATTGTTGCTTTAAGTAGCAAATTCAAATTTTTCTATCTGGAATAATAAAGTCGCTAGCTGTCAAAATTTGAGGAAACACCCTGTATATAGTTTTTGAATTGTTAGAGAAAACAAATTAATATTACAATAGAAGTCTCGCCAAAAATTTGCATATTGCAACTACAACGAGAGAAAAACGTATGCCTTCAATTGGGAACTGCTAATGCATCAACAGCCATTTTTGGATTGTATAACTTTTGTACTACAAGTGGCATTTTTGAAATTGAAATTATTCTAAAACTGCAGTGAAAATAAAAGGCAGTAATTTTGTTTAAAAATGTTCATACTGTTTTTACAAACAGCTAGAACAATTTCCCAATTTTCTGAGAATTTATAAAAACTAATCGGTAAGCGTTATATTAATATGATATCAAAATATGTTTATTTGTAGTTATATGAACATTGTTTGTATGTAATGATTTAAAATGGTAGAATAATAAATCTCTCATATATCAAAATATTATGGATAACATTGTGTAATATTGGTAAATGTATGTTAAGCTAGGTATTATTTATACTTATTATTTATGTAAGGTGTAATAGTAACACAACTTTTTCAATATTTCCACTCTCAATTATGAGTACAAATTCCTGTTTATTCTGCATTTTTTCGTCTCGTTGCTGTAATTATGTTTCTTTTTTCAGGTACGGTAACATGAAGCATATTTTCCAATCGTGTGGAAACACAGGTGAGCAAGCAATTGGTTGTTTGTGTAAACTTTGTATGTTATTTTTGCTACATCTCGAGAAAACTCTTTGTTTTTATTGTAAATGTTGTGCCTTTTTAAACTCCGCGTTTTGGCGTATTTGCTTACATTTTTCTTTGTAATATCGTGTTTTGTGTATTCACAGCATTCGTATTTGCCATACCAGTAAAAGCTAGTACATTTTTTAGATTCAAGTACGCTGGAATAATAAAAATGTTTTGACAACATCTAGTCGGCTGTGCCCGGCTAGGAAATCGATTTTCAGCGATCTAATTTGGCATGATTAAGTTTTTCCGATATTATTGCGTCGGCTGGCAGTTTAATAAAAGGTAGTGCTGGTTTGAGTAGATATAAGCACACGTTAAGAATTCATGGGGGTTGAGCGATGGGTGCCTGATAAAGGCATCCATTATTGAAAAATTGGAAAATAACATTGCGTTTTGTATTAGAAAGTTTCCTCGGGCGCTATAAATAATAAATTCATCTTCGTATCCAGTAAAAGCTGTCAGGAAATGCCTGTTCTACAAACAGCTCGCTTGTTAGCATATCGGAATATCTGAAAAGCGCAAGAAATACATATCTTGTTATTTTTTATTCTAGTTTTTGCCGTTTCCTTCGCCCGTGACAGCTTGTTTTAAGTGCGCTAATAGTTTGGCCCCAAAGGGGCACGTTATTTTATGTGGCGTGCAAAATAGTGCAAGGTGAGCGCTTAGCAAACGTAGCGATTACGCAATTATCGCGAGGTTCATAAAAGTAGGCATTAGTTTTTGATGGTACCGCCTAGATTACGGCGAGGGTGGCAATGGGGCATTAGTGCCGTTTAGAGCATTCCTCTCTTTATTGCATGCCACAAACATATTTGAATTTTGAAGATGGCCGAAACGCAGCCGTGCATATGCAAACTTCATTAGGACGGCGCCGTCTTTGCTATTATGCTCCTTCTATCGACTGTGCGGATTTTTGCTCGTTTTGCATTAGCGAATGGACAGTTGAAATGTTGCTTTTCTGCTGAATTTCATCTGCCTCTGTTTAATTACCTATCTATAATATGCAGGTTGCAATAGAATCGCGCATAATAAAACAAGTCTCTCCTGTCAGTTTAATCTATTATGAAATTGACGATAAAAAATCACTCGCGAAGTTCCTGCAGCATGACGTTGATTAATTTAACTTGTCATAGAAGGAAAAAGAACTCTAAAAGTGCACCTTGGAACTTGATGTAGCGAACGCTAATATTCTTTGTTTTCATTTTGTTTATTTACCAAAGTCTGTTCGCTGTTCAGCGCTTACACTATAAAAAGTTAAGGGTTGCGAAATGCTGTGGAAGCTTGCTTATCTGCTTTATTCGCAGAAATCCAAAAGGAAATTTTACAGTGCAAGCTGGAAACTTGCTATAAGGTCTACAGAAAGGTCTATAAAAATTGTGTTTGGATGCTTCGGAATAAGTTTTATACGGTATTTGTAAGGCCTTTATAAAAGGCTGCTTTTTTCTCCGGTAATACATTTTCATTCAAAATCATCGAATCTAAAAAACCAAAATTGTCCAATTTTTTAATACCAAACACTTTCTAGATTTTTATATAAAACGATTGAAAGTTGAATGCATTTTGGAAGTAGTGTACAATTCTAATTTTTGTGAATACACGAGTTTCAACAAATCCAAAAGATAATTATCATTTGAAATAGTGAGTGATTGTATAAGTACACAAGAAGCAATTTGATTAAAATTCACTATTTAGAGTTGTAATTTCCAATTTTGAAAATATGCCCTTTTTAAAACTGGAAAAGTCATACGGTACAATTTTATGCATATGTACTTGTTGTTAAATTCCAACTGTTTTTTAAGCAAGAAACGGCTTAAGAGTTTTTTCAAAACCCGAAGTTTAATTTCATTAGTAGAATTGAATGCTAAGGAGTTTTAAAGTAAATTGAAAATTCACATTTTCATGATATTTTTCTCGTTTAGGTAACAGGAAAATCAACTTATCCCCAAAAATACTACTACTACTATAGGGAATTGGTCACGTTCAGAAATAACCGACTAACAATAAATGAAAATTTGATAAATGCATCGAGCTGTCTTTTTACAGAGTTTTGGTAGTATATGATCGTTGTTGGGTTACGTCTTAATTTTTTTCTCTTAGAATACAGAAGTAATCGGGCCAGTTCATTCAAAGGCAGGAAGACAATGTAGAAAAATCTGTGATACACGCACACAGCTTCCTTCTACAGTGATCTTGTAATTAGCCAAAAATTTGATTTTAAACTTTTAAGCATTTGTCAAAAATTTTCAAAAAATTACAAATTCTACAAAAACGGTACAAAATAGAGCGTTGGTTGAAGAGACAAATTTTCTGTAGAATTTTAAGCTGAATTCAAAAATGTAATAATATACCGGGTGTTCTATTTAAAATATGAGTTAATAAAAAAAATTGAAAAAAAAACAAAAGAAACCCACTTTAGAAGTATTCAACTGGAAAATCACCTATCTCACATCAATACACATTTAAAATGTAATAAAAATGTAAAGTTTGAAAAAAATCTTTAAAGCCTTTTTTGAAAAACACGAAAAAAATTGAAAATTCACAAGAGTAAACACCTACTTCCAGTTATGTGATTCTCTTCAAAAGCTTGCTCTCGCATCTACATAGTACACAAAACTTATATATGAAGTTTCAACGTCATACCTCTTTTCGTTTCTGAGATATTCTGTTCACAGACAGACAGACAGACACACAGACAGACCAATGAAAAAAATGTTTTTGGGGTTCAGGGGACTCTAAAACGCGAAAATCTGTTGAAAACTCATATTCGAATTTTTGGGGTGAATCCAATACTTCCTTGATCGTTAAAGGAAGTAAAAATGTCATGATATACATTATAGTCTTTGTGTTTGTTTTTGAATAAATATTAAATCATAATTCATATTTGAACGCTCCTAGTAATATTGATTTTGATGATTCTGCTTGAATTTTATATTTATTTATATTAATTAAATAAAGGAAGTATTGGGTTCACCCCAAAAATTCGAAATTGAGTTTTCAACAGATTTTCGCGTTTTAGAGTCCCCTGAACCCAAAAAACATTTTTTTTCATTGGTCTGTCTGTGTGTGTGTGTGTGTCTGTCTGTGAACAGAATATCTCAAAAACGAAAAGAGGTATGGCGTTGAAACTTCTTATATAAGTTTTGTGTACTATGTAGATGCGACACCAACCTTTGAAGAAAATCGCATAACCGGAAGCAGGTGTTTACTCTTGGGATTTTTCAGTTTTTTTCGATTTTTTCAAAAACGGCTCTAACGATTTTTTTCAAACTTCACATTTTTATTACATTTTTAATGTGTATTGATGTGAGATAGGTGATTTTCCAGTTGAATGGGTTTCTTTTGTTTTTTTTTTCAATTTTTTTATTAACTCCTATTTTAAATAAAACACTGCTGGAGCCTGTGGTTCGAAAATATCACAAATTCGTTAAAACCCCTCACCACAAATATATTTAACAACTGCTAAATACGTATTTCGACAGCCACGCTGTCATCATCGGTAGCTAAGAAAACTTACACAGCGAAAAGGCGACGTGTTCGCTGTGTAAGTTTTCTTAGCTACCGATGATGACAGCGTGGCTGTCGAAATACGTATTTAGCAGTTGTTAAATATATTTGTGGTGAGGGGTTGTAACGAATTTGTGAAACTCCTATTTTAAATAGAACACCAGGTGTATTACTACATTTTTGAATTCAGCTTAAAATTCTAGAGAAAATTTTTCTCTTCAACTAACGGTCTATTTTGTAGCGTTTTTGTAGAATTTGTAATTTTTGAAAATATTTGACAAATGCTTAAAAATTTAAAATCAAATTTTTGGCTAATTATAACATGACTGTAAAAGGAAGTTGTGTGCGTGTATCACACCAGATTTTTTATATTTGTGGCTCTCAATTGCGGTGGGATTCGAACGCAATTTCAGCACCTAGGAGAGATATTTCAACACGCAGCAGCCCTGACGCAACTCCACCCCTCGTGCTAGCGTTGATCGTTGTCCATTTTTGCCTTTTTTACAACATTTTCCCTGTATCTGTTGAGTCTTATTTCCGTCAAGGTCAAGTCGGAGCTACGTGGAAACTACTACTTTATTCTCTTCCTCAGTTAAAACAACAATAGACAGAATTTTGTGTTTAAATGTGATCACCCTGTACACACAGTGTGTCCTAGATAAGGAGGGTCAGTGTGGGGATCTCGTGAATAGTAAGAGATACAAATTTGGTTAAATGGGAACAAAGTTGTGCAATTAAAGGACTTGCAAAATGATGCTTAGAAATTTTTCTATTTTGTTAATATTACAGCTAGAGCGAAACTGACAAAACTTCTTTAGGGCAACTTTTAATGGACTTAAGATTATGTTATCAATTTTTTATCCGACGGTTTGTGTTCGAGCAACCACTATCAATTTCATTTTTTTTTAAATACGATAATGATTTTCTGATGTCAAATTTTAGAAGCCCGTTTTATTCTGAATTCAACAATATACCACACACTAATTACATGTTCAGTCATTTTTGACTATTATCAAGAAATGTTTAAATACGAACCTGTGTCCTAAAGCATTTCATACGTTGTTCCAGCTTTTGTAATTTCGAGAAAGAAGTAGTAAGCCACACTTTATGTTTATAATCCTTAATCACGTATGGTTTTCGAATACAAATCATTTATTGAATATATTCTTACTTATAAATAATAATTCAAATTAGAAATAAAAAACATCCAGTGTCGCTCATTATTTTTTCTTTAAATATTACAAAGTTAAAACAACGTATGAAGTGCTCTAGAGTCGAGTACACAGATCTGTATCCAAACATTTTTAAATGATGGTCAAAAAAGCTTTGAAATTTGAATATTGTTGAATTCGGAATAAAAAGGACTCTCAAAATTTGACATCGGAAAATCAGATCCGTATTTAAAAAAATAAGTTTCTGATGGTTGCTCGAAGACGAGACGTCGGATAAAAAAAATGATAAGGTAAACTTTAGCTCAATTAAAAGTTGCTATAAAATAGTTGTGCCAGTTTCGCTCCAGCTTTAATATTAACGCAAAGAAATAGAATTAACCGTCCAAAAATTATTTTTTTGTATTCGCTCCCCAAACTGGTTACTTTGGAAACTGTCTAGGATCCTCAAAATGGCCATTTAGAGGCCTTGTACTTAAAGTCGTCATGGCGACATTTTAGCGGACTCAAACATTAGTTGCCATGACGACTTTAAGTACAAGGCCTCTAAATGGCCATTTTGAGGATCCTAGACAGTTTCCAAAGTAACCAGTTTGGGGAGCGAAAAATACATTTTCGAGCGGCCTCCTAATATAATGCCGCGTTAATGGTAATTGAAACTTCATATTATAATGTTTGGAGAGCTAATACAAAAAAACGTTGTATGCAACACGTCCTCAAATGGCTTTGAGGACTAGTTACATAAAGTACTATTTTTTAATAACTCATTAACGAAAAATCATACCCAAGATTTCTAGGCGTCATTTTGTTAGTTCTTTAATTATGTAACTTGCTTCTCATTTAACCAAATTTGCATCCGTTATTATTAACGAGATCCCCATACTCACCTTCCTGATCTTGGACACACTGTATTTGTCCGAAAGTTTTGCTGTTGCTACGCTAATGTTGAATTACTTCCCTGGTCTACGTCTCGTAAAAGATGTAAGTATTATTATAGTCGTGAAAAAATCGCCTTCCGAGATTTCTTCAGATCTTCACGTTTCAGGGCCCCTAGATGACGAAAAACATGTTTTCTCAATTATGTTTGTCTGTCGTCTGTCTGTTGGCGGTATAAGTCAAAAACTACTTGTTGGAGGAAGTCGATATTTTGCATGCGGATTAGATATCTACCCTCAAAAGCGACTATACTTCTGGCAAAATATATTGTAATGATATACACAGGGGTATAAAAATCAATATTAAAATGGGATTAAGGGATTACAATAGTTAAAAATGATTAGGATCAATTTAAATATGAATTGGGAATATGAAAAATTATTGTGCAATTAGAAAAGAAAATAGAATTTATAATTGAGTGGAATATGGCTATTTGAGAAACAGATGTATTCAAATATAATGTAATATTTAAAAATATAAGATTTGAAGGGAATGACAAATATTTAATCGAAATAAATTATTATAAATAGTATATAGTGTTAAAAGTATAAAATCATATCGTTAAGGACTTTGTTTTTAATTATTGAGATAACAAATTTGAAAAAAATGTAACAGTAAATAATTTTGGTGTAATTAAAAGTATAAAATAAACCCTATTGTAAAAAGTAATGTTTGGATATTAAAAAGGGTTAAGTGTAAAACTAAATTGGCGTGGTAATATGGAAATGAAATTTGATCTAAGAAGAAGGGAAATAAAACTAAGGAAGTTTACAAGTAAATACATTTGACATTGTATAATAATTGAATTGGATTACGTCGAGCTGTTGGTGCTAAGGGAGAGTTCCAAGGGAGGACCATCAGTAGAGAAAGCACGTTTTAGGAAATTGGCGTATACGGTGTTGGAGTTAGGTGGCTAAAGCTAGGGTCTATTTAGTTCCATGCTGTGGAAGAGTTTGTATCTCTAATTCTGGTCAGTTGGAGATCTGGTCTGTCATTGGGAGCCTTTCGTTGTGATTGGGGACTGAAGAGGTTGAAGTCGTAGGCAGAGTGGAGCAGCTTGGTTGACATCCAGGACATTGTTAAGTTTAAGTGAAAGGTGGGTGGTATTAAGTAGTAAGGGAAGAAGCACTAAAATAAGAAAATAAAGACTAAAAAGGTGAATTTGTTATTAAAGAATTACTTACTGATTGATATTGTTGTGTGGCAAAGAAACGATATGGTATTTGTCATTTAATTTTCAAAGTTGTTTGACATATCATTTGACAGAAGTTATTTTTGAATTGTGATAAAAAACTAAAAAATTAGAACATCACATTTTAGAATTAGCAATCTACAATCTACCCCTGATTTTCAGGAGCTAGCACAAAGAATAATTATTGATATTCAAATCATAAACATGGCAATTTTAAATTGATAAAAATATAATTCATAAATAGATTAATATCACTATACGTGAAGGTTAGCAATACACTGGGTAAGCAACTTCAAATATATAATGTCTATTTTTGCTTTAACTGAAGAATAAATAGATAAAAGTAATATTTTGCACGTAGCTCAGGCTTTACCGTTGACGAAGGTGAGACGTAACCGATACAGGGTGAACATCGTAAATGGGACAGAATTTTATAACGTCTTTATAACGCAGCGAGAAGCACATTCAGTACAATAGATGCAATAGATTTTTTTGTTACATTTATAATGTTAATAGATTTAACAAAAACAAGCTTTAGCAGCTGCTACTTAAATTTTAAAAACCCGTTCAATGGAAAAACTTCAGTCTTAAATATTACCCATGTCAATTTTATTTTTAATTGGAAATCATTGCAGTATACTCGTATTACTGTTCGTACAATTGAAATATCTGATGGGAGATTTTTTCGTAGTGATACATATTACATCAGTTTTTTGGGTTTTGGTTCAGTAATTACAAATTACAAAATATGTATACTAAAATCTTAAGAATGTGAATTTTATGAAAATGTTGTAATTATTATCATCTTACATAATTTGATTAACGCAATTTTAAATAATTTGTTTATTGATTGAATGTTTGGCCATTTTTAAAAAGCCTTTATCATGTTTACTTTATTGAAATCAAGGAGCTATTTTTTACGATTCGCGCTTAATGTTTTTCTCATTTGGATTGTTTTTGGCTTTCATAGATATCAAATCAACTGAAATCGGTGATATTACAAACGTACTGCCTGCACTGAATTGCTCGACTGTAAATGGCCGATTTTCCCATCAGCAACTGATGAGTAGACCTTTATGAAGTGCCATAAACCATACTCCAAGTTCGTGGTTTAATTCACAGCGAACCGTCCGTCCAGTGCCGCATAGAAGCATCACGTACCTCTCGGAATTACCTTTGTTATAGTTTAATCAGAACGCAAAACGAAGTTAAGAGGGTTAAATTTTTTATTGTGCTCAACTTTTATGGCGCCGGAAATGGAAATGGCTCATTAAAACGTATTTCCCAATAGCTTTTGTAACAATGCTACAATGTATTCGGTTCTGTTGCCAGCCTTTCCATTCCAACTACAATTCTGCTGGAAATTGCTGAAATGAAATAAACTGGGACTGTTTTTCAAGGGCTTTGAGAAACGGCAATTATTGGAAATTCTAAACTGCGGATGGTTATCAAACTTGTTTTCATGCGGAAAACGAAAACTTTATTTAAATTGCTTACTTGTTACATGTAACATTCGATAAACCCATGTCAAAATTGTTTATGTCTGATCGGCCTGAATGGTATGACGTTTTTCGTGTTTTAACCCCAAACTTTAAATTAATCCGATGTATTTGTCATCCAGTATTGAGCCGTTATCCGGTGGGATTTGCGTTTTTTTGGGGCTACAAGCTGCTTTTTTATTGGATTCTGAGGGACACGAAGAACTGACAGTTTTACACTCCAAAACTTCAATAATGCATATGAACTCGTGTTTTTAATATTTTATCATTTTGACGTCAAGTGTAAGCGGTTAGCATCTCCAAAGTTTTTAAAGTATTCGTGTTTGTTTCCTTGATAATTTATCTGTATAGAATCATTGTATTTACATATAATAAAAAATCCTAGTTAACGCTTTTAAATACTTGCATTATAGACAATAAATAGTTCTAGAAGAAAATTGTTAATATGTTTACTTAAGAACAATTGTAAAATAAATTGTTTACAGATTTTTGATTTTTTTTTATTTGAAAAGAACTTTGGTCTTCCAGACCATCGATTGACTCCATTAAATGTTTCCGTTTTAAAAATCCGAGGGTTGATATGAAATTTCAATTTCATTGATGGTGTATTTCCATGCATGTTTCCTATGAATTAATCATATCTATTTCAATGGCGATAGTAGGCATAATTTCATACTTTGTCGTATTTTTATTTTTACGGAAGTAGTTTCAGCCCAGGAAATGGAACTTTACGTTACAAGTTCGGTAATAGTATATTACGTTATAAGATCGGTAAGTAGCTTAGAAAAGGCCAACAAAAATTTAGAAAAACGAGGCTCAGGTGGCCGAGTTTTACTATTTTTGAGGCCCGCTCCAGTAAGGCACTTATCGATCGAGTCTCGTATAACATTTTTTCGCTATCAACTAATAAAAATAAAAATATCGTTGACCATGACAAATATTGTTTGATTAAATAGAGTGCGTGATTGTTGTTTCTATAGTAAGCAAATACAAAACAATTTTCTATAACAGTCCTAGTGTCGTTCTATTCATAACGAGCTTGTTATTTTGTTGTTTTCATACCAACCAACAACAATATTGACACAAGCGTGTCAAAGGGTAATCATCAAAATATCCCCCACGTGTGATAACTACAACTATTCAATATCTATTCTGAATTTCATCAGGTTTCTAGGTGATCGGGAAGTACAGGAAAAGTTGGTCACGTTTTTTGCAACAGACACGACTGGATTTTATATATAGTGGTTTATATTACGAAGGACACTAAGTTAATAACCTACTTTGTAGCAAGGAAAGAATTAGAGAACTAATTATTTCTTATCTTTCAATATAGCCACCACCTAAATCTACATACTTTTTAATTTTTTCGAAAGTAGCAATGTTTCTTTAAAATAGAAGTATTTTGCTTATTCAGCAAAATGGTTGCCAATAGCCCGCTGAAGTTCTGCAGAAGAAAACCGGCGACCTCGTAGGTTTACTTTCAGTTTCTAAATAAATGTGAGCAATTTTTGTAAGAAATTTGAAAAAAAAAATGTTTACACCTTATATTTTGGAACTGTTTCAAATTAGAGCATAACTTTATAGGAGTATCGTACCAAACTGAGTTTGATATCACGTACATAAGTTACTGACCTTACGACACTGGACATCCTGCATAAATAATGGAATTCGTGTTAACGTTATTAATAATACTACAGATCCCATACTTTTAATCGAATAGGTAATTTTCCTATTTATATCTGATATCAATCGTGGTAGAAAAGATATCTCTAAAGGACTTTACACGGGGCTTCTCTCTCAAGTACGACGCACATGTATCGCTGTACATTGTTACCTGCGATGGTAAGGTGCGCGGCGATCACTGCACCTTTCAGTTCGCGTTGGCTGCGCATCATTGCACATTTCTGTCGCTTGCGATGAATGCGGTGTGAAGCGATATTTGTTTCTGTCTTTTCTATAATATTCACCCTGTATTTGTTAGGTCCCATTTCCATCAAGGGTAAGAACCTGACCTACGTGCAAATTATTACTTGTATGTATTCCTGAGTTAAAGTGAAAAAGACAATTATTTTTTTTTTATGTCTACTCCATTTATATTTGATCGAAAGTATATTCGGTTTCGACCCAGGTAGACATACAGGGACCGGCAGAAAAACCGGACGGTGTTGAAATGGTTTTTATGTTTTTCCTATTTGAGGTTGGCGGCGTAGAAAAAGACAATTGGTTGCTTCAACCTATGCCATTTAATTTAGTGACAGCTAAAATGCAGCAGTGGAACCCAAGCCACCGTGTTTTCACAGTAGAAACCTACTTTAAAACTGGTGATTCTGTAGTCAATACTCAGCGATTGTTCCGTAGAGAATTCAATATCGGCCGTCATGGCACAGTATATTTACACAATGTGTAAATATACTGTGGTGCTATACCCAGCTGAAATGCAATAATGCGCTGGGTGGCGCTGGCGATGAGAAATTACCTAACACGGCTGCAGCACTGTGTCAGAAATGGTGGTCGTCACTTAACAGACATAATTTTCAAATAAAGTAAATAATGTTGTTGTAATTTTGTAATTTTGGCAATTAAAGATATATTTTAGTAAATGGCAATTCTTTTTCTCTCATTTTTCGTAATATAAATGTATGTTGTTGTAATTTTGTAATTTTTGCAACCATTTCAAAACCGTCCGGTTTTTCTGCCGGTCCCTGTATAATCCGCATGCAAAATATCGTTCTAGTTTTTGAGCTATACCCCAACAGACGGACAGACATACGAACAGACAGACAGGCGGAAGTGAAACGCAAAGATCTCAAGAGTCTTTTAGACGAGCGAAGTAAAAAGCAGGAAACATCGTTTGACCACCTGGTATCTTATGTACGACGCTTGTTCAATAGAAATTAATCTTTATTAGTTTATATTGTATTTTAAAAGATATTTCCAATAATTCGTGATGTGCATTAAGGCATTTATTACACTATGTTACCAAACGACGAATACCCTGCTAAGGAAATTCTCGCGTCGCTGTTTCAAGAATTCTTGCATAGTTATCGGTAGTGATGTGGGTCGGTATTTACCTGGGTATTTACCCCTGCCTCGGGTAAATACCTAAAAAGTGGGTATTTATCAAATTTGTAATATTTAAAAATCTAAGCTAATAAATAAACTACATATAAATGCACTGAAATATTTTATGTAAAATAACAATTTAAATGTAACATTGAATAAGCATTTACCCTGGTAAATTAATCGTTTATCGGGAAAAAACATTGGCTGCCGATGTTTATGGAAATAAATTGCGGTTGTCAGAATTTACCAAAAAAATTGTGATGGCTGTGACTCCAGAGATTGAGATGATTTATATTGTTGGTACATTATTTTCCGACTTGTTTTCATTTTTCAAAAACGAATTTAACTCTAATTTGAAGAAATAATCCTTATATTTATTAACATTAATAATACGTACTTATACTTGGTTGTTACTATTAGTAGTTAGTTAACAATGTATTTGTTTTGTATTATAGGACAATAAACATTATTATTATTATTATTATTATATACATATTAAGAAACAATCTTAATAGGGCGAAATTATATAAATAACGTTGTATACTGATGGGACCATAATTATGTATAACAGCAATGAGATAGCATAAACAAAAGTACATAATACTTGAGTAAGAAAGAGATAACCGTACAAAAAAGTTATTTTAGTAGGTATATTCAGTAGGCATATTTCATAATTAAAATGAGCGTCAAGTCTACTCAAATATTTGTTTCTATGTTCATCTCTTTCTTATTCAACCATTGAATTCTGTTTTTATTCATGCTATTTCATTGCTGTTATAAGTATACAGGTTACTTAAAATTATAGAGAACATGGTAATTCCATGAGGTGGAAAAGAATAAGAATAAGTGAAATAGAAAATGCAAGAATTACCAAAATAATTATTGCATTTTCTTTATTAAATGTTTGTACAGCTGTGATATTTGGGAGTTAAAAAATTTTTAGGAAGCAAGTCGAAACAAGAAATCTGTTCCTTCTTTAAACTTACTATTTTATTCTTAAATTTTTGAAAGCTAACAATTTTCTTCATAAACAAATTATTGATTCAAGTTTAAGAAATTTCCTAATAATGCCTTTGTTATTTTAATCACTGGCACTTTAACTAATAGGAACTAAATTTAACTAATGAAATAACAAAGCCAACATACGTCAGAACCCCCAGAAAGCAATATGGCCAAGTAAGAAATAGCAGCTCCATGTCAATTTCCATTTTAAATTAACAATAAAAACGACAAAAAGCAAGTAAGCATAAAATAAAAACATTAATATAATACTAAATATGTTCTAAATTTTAATTACAGCATTTTAAAACGAGAAAATAATCCCAACAAGCCAAACACCAAAAAATAAAAATAACACGAGACCAGGCTACAGACAAACAAAAATGGCTATTCCCAACCAACGATCCTTCAAAGTAAATAAACTAAAACCATCAAAAATTTAATATAAAAAATAATAATTACTAAACCAAGAAACCTGCCATTGATTCTTATACAGGTAGTGTAATTAACAAATCATAAAATAAATAATTATACAATAATATAAAAAAATTTCCAGCTTCTAACAAAAACTAAATACACACAAGACAACCATCTAACTACATAGATTATTATCTATTTTTAAATATCCCGAAAAATAATCCACCTTAAGCTAAGAAATGAAAATATCACAAAATGGAAATTACCATGGAATTCTAAACACATATTGTAGAAGAAGGACCTCGAGGCCCAAATGGAAAACCCTTCAATATTTTTGAATTAGACAAAAATACAAACATACCATCCCACTAAACTTCAAAAACAAAAATTTATTAATGAGGAAAAAAAATTTTTTTAAACAAATTCTTGGAAACAAATCAAACAACCGACCAATGTAAGTTAATTAAAAATTCTATTTTAAAACATCTATCCAATATTAATACAAAATAATTTTGTTTTAGATAATTACAAACAACCAATACATACTAAATGTTTTGGAATCCAATTTTACATAAATAACCATTGGATCTTATCCAAGTTTCACAATCAAAATAAAACCAAAACCAAAAGTAATAAAAAAAAAACAATACTAAAGATAAAATAATAGGAGGTTTATTAATTTCACAAATCTAACCATTGAATACTTATTTCTAGATTAAAAATTAATTGTTTAATATTTTATATGTGTGTGTCCCATAATTTTTAAAATGTATCAAAATATGTCATGAAGAAGCTATAATAAATAGCGAAACGTACGTAACATTAATTGACCTTTTATTTTCAATCACTAAATTGTAAATTTTGACACAACTGATGGTTTTCATTTTAAAAAACCATTAGTAATTAATGAACTTTTTAAAATCAAAAATTAGCTGAAAAATCTTCTAAAATTTTTAGGAATGTAATCTCAACAGATTTCTTGTTTCGATTTGCTTCCTAAAAAAATTTTAATTGCATTTTCTATTTCGGTTAATCTTAAGGAAAATAGTATTCGAACCTTTTCCAACTCGGTGGAATTGCCATGCTCCGTACAATTTTAGGCAACCTGTATAGTTATGTTCCCATAAGTATTTTGGGTAGTAAATGTTCTCAGTACTGCTATTTTATTCTACATTTTTATAAAATTGGAATAAAGCACCTTCACTTACCAATCAATTATACTGATTAGATTAGCCATTTTGGGTATTTACCCGGGTAAATACCCCGGGTATTTACCCCTAAAAATAAATACCGGGTAATTTACATCACTAGTTATCGGTACACCTGCGTGGGATTGAAAACGTCAACGCCATAAGTTCTTCAATATTCCAACAATATAGAAATCACAAGACAAAAGGAGTTCTTACACCAACAATCTATGAAAATTTTCTAGTGGGTACACAACGGTCTTCCATGATCAGGCTCTCCACACATGTCATGTTAGTCGCAGTTGATGCAATATGCGCTCGTTGGGTCTGGTTGATTCGTCGTACTCCGTTTTTCATTTTCAAACTTTCTGCGCCATTTTTCCAATTGGAACGTGCTTTTCTGTAAATAGCTTACATTCGCATTCATATCTGCAATGGCAATGACTGATTGACAATTGCTGATCTTGCTGAGGCAGGTTTTCGACTAGAAACGATATTTCTATACCAAACATTTTAAACACAAAATTCCATTTAAATGTCGAAATTGTATCAGCGCGTTGGCTGCAAATACGAGTAATATTTAATAAAAGTAATATTAAGTTTGATGGTGTCAGTCATTCTACGAAAACTACATACATATTCACTAATTAGTTCATCACAATAAATTATATAAAGACTTGATTATCAACTGCATGGCATTTGTGAGAAAAAATTGATTAATTTATTTAGTTGTAACATTAATTGGTTGAGGACACTCTTATTTAAATAATAAGACTTCGAGGTTGGGGAAAAGTACATCAAAAATGTTTTTAAAAGGCAACACGAGGAACACGAATGGTGCCAAATGCAATCTTGGAGGTTACGCAGGTGTTTTCTTGTAACTCGAAATTAACTGGAAACTTAGGCTCCGCAAAGCTCCGGCTTTAGCGTGCGTTCGAATAAAAACGAAAACGTAGCCGTAAAATCGGAATCGGTAATAGCGATACTAGTAATAATAATACCTTGGCGTAAGAGCTTTTGGTTTGCATTCTAAGTGCCTGTTCGATGCATAACGTATTCAGCAGCAGAAGCATCGCCAACATTAGCAGACAAAAGCCCCAGACTGCTCATTTGTATAAACTAGGCACGTCCCACACACAAAGTATTAATATCTGCACCGGCATGAACGGCTCGTGCTTTCTGTCGCGGCATTAAGCTCTGCAGAAGGAGCTTTTGCATGAGTTCCGAGGAATGAGTGAGTGCTTTAAGGCCGCCGAGACCCCGTACTACGCCTCGGAGACGTCCTTAGTACCCAAACCGCATCGACCCTTGCTCCATTTGCTCCATAACCCATCTGTTAATTACTTTAAAGTACTCAGACATCTTAACTTAGTTCGCCAACTTTGCCAGATCATCAATCCGCAGTCTTAACGACCTGCACTATCTCCATATTGTGCGAAGTTTTAATTCAGCAGGTATCGAACCAAGTTGCGGCACTAATTTAACGCCACTAGCACTAGAGGTCCAAACGGAGTAATTTAGTAATTCAGTTTAACTACTGTAATTAAGTAAGCTAATCACGAGTGGGAGGCGACGGTAGCCGACTGTGTGCATTTGGATCGTGTGTTCTCTTATTTAGTTATTTATGCGATTGCAGATGACAGTCGAGCCATTATTCCCAAATGTTAGGGGTGAACTTGACTAATTTTCGCCACGTGTAGATATACTGCCGCCTAAATTAGCAACGTAATGAACTCGTTTCGGCTTTTTCCTCCCGCACAAGGTTGGTGCGAGCACCGAAATTGCTCCACGCGTTCACTCCATCGCGGAAAAATTATGCCCGCAACAAATAACGAAACGTTTAATTCGAACTACAAATTTAAATCGCCACTGTTTAATGCAAATTTAATCCGAGATAAATTGTTGCTACTCTCGAAGTAGAGTAGAATGGAGAATTCTGTATCTACACTTCAAACCTTTATCGAATAATTCCGTTGTATAACGTAATCTCTAGAGTGCACATGACAGCTTTAAAATTAGTTTTACCATAAGAATGATTATATACGGCAGTAGATGAATAAGAGAAAGCGTATACACAATTTTCAATTAATTCCAGAACCGCTCGTTTTGTGGTGGTAACTCCAAAACGGACAAGTGAAAGATTTTCCTAGTTTTATTATACATTTTTATCATCAAGCTGTTAGCACCAGCAGATAGAAACTAAGGGTAAATGAAGCATTGGAAATTATATGCTTATACATCTACAATGGTCTACCGATCGCAAAACAAGAGATTAACTAACATTGGAGACACTATAAAATAAGATACCACGTGATATAGGACACCCATTTAACACTGCTGGCAACCATGTTTGGAAAATTAAATCTGGCAATAGCAGTGGCGTGTTGCATATTAAAGAACTAACGTAATATAGGAAGCCACTTACCTAAAACAGTTCAAAAGTAAGTAACTTAGCTCCGAATAGAACTGTCATCGATACAAAGAAAATCAAGTGTCGTAAGCTAGAAAATTAACACATGAAAATTCAAAACGTCAATGCTCAGAAATGTCAAATCCGTGGTCTTTAATCATTTATGATGTCTCCATATATTCAATATATGCATTTAAAAATGTCAAGTTGGTTTTTGTAATTTTTTAATGAACATGCAATTTTTTGTGGGTATTTCGCCACCATTGTAATGAATTCGGAAACCCAAATCGTTCTTTTCACTAAAAGGTATTTCCAGAGCGCATCTAAATAGATGCATATGAAAATTCGACAAGGAGTTTGTACACTGAAGCCTAAAATCAGTTTAAAAAAAAAAGTTGAAAATTAAATTTGTTTAGGACATTGCGGAATTATCAATGTTTTTAGGGAAAGCAAATTCTTATTAACAAAATTGTGAGTACTTTCGCAATGTAAAGCCTTTCTATCGCATGGGGCAAGGTAAAATGTTGGACCGAAATCGTGCTTTAGTTCTATTATGACAGACTAATTACATCGGTACATTTTGAGGTTTTCAAACTCTTGAACTTAATAGCCTCTTATTGGTAGAATCCAATTGTGATAATACAGTTTTTAAACAACCGATGTTTTTACTTATCTTACGTATCTTCAGTAGGCGCGATCAGATGGCCATTTATTTAAGACAATAGATTTGTTGTTTGTATAGAACTGATTATTTTTTTCGTACCGATGTCAAACAATCAAAAGACTGGATTTAGTTAAGTTATCTTGTATAATTTCTATTATACACAATCGATTACACTGGAGTAACTTCACTAGGCAACGCAATAAACAACTTTTATCAACTTATCTGTTATTTCCATGGAGACGACGTTCAGCTAGGTCAACATAAACAAATTGAGCTTTCGATAAAATATTTATTTGCTACTATTTTTAAATTCACTCAAAAAATAATCAAATCGAATACAATTCGTACTGCAAACATTTTTGATTTATACGTCTCAAACTTACTGTACAATAACAAATGGTGTCAGTTTTGACAGAATAATACTGCCGCTTCGCAGTCGGATTATTTCAACTGTCAAACTGACACTCTTTTATTATTCTGCAACAATTTATCGACTTATAACACGATAATATCTAAACTCTTATAGTATTACTACTGATTATTTTTGAATTTACGATTTTTCTCACGGTACTTGTTCGCTATCCAAAATTTACGTAAATTTCAGAATGACCTATTTTTGCTTCTCACTTTGTATACCTATATGTTTTTAAGAGCCTTTTGGGCATTTTTTAATGACGCTTATTTCAAAAATCGTTAGCAATTAGGAGCAGAATGGAGTAATGACTTTGAGTTTTTGACTTACCTCTGGTCGGTAGATTTGAGTCATTTAAGACTTTTTTTGTTCCGGAAGAAACGTTTTTTTTTTACTTATTTTTCATCATTCTTCTCGTCTTAAAGATTAAATAAAGCACGAGTACTTTTTAGTCCATGAGTATTAGATAACTGCACGATAAACGCTGTTTGCTTTAGGGACGCATGGAAGCCTGATACAATTGGCACAAAGACTTTTAGACAGTTGAAAGACCGCCACGGAGGCCAGAACGTAGGTAGAAATGTAAGGATTTAGTAACTTTCAAGAGGAGCCACATCCGCGCCGGCATTCGAGCCAGGTCTGATAAAACCTAGGTCTGCGGCCTGCTACCTGTTATTAATTGTTATTTTATGTATTCATTCTCAGCGGCTACATCACGTACAGCGTCGCTTCGCAGTAAATATTGTAGTAGGTTAAGATGCAGGTGTCGAGCTGCATTGTAAAAGAAATCGACCCTTTAATTAGAGACACACCAAACAAACTTATTGCACAGGGTTATGACGGGGCAACATATTTATTTGGTCGTTGTTGTACACTTCTGCAGCAGCAAGATTAATCGCTACTAGTTTATATACTAGGGTTTTATACTTCGCCTGATCTATACCGAGCGCTCTTAAATAATCAAATCATTTTGTGCTTGTAATAAAACTCCGTATGCTATTCAGTAGCTTTTTTCTAAATAGGTATATTATTTTGAACCTAAATTATTTATATAAATTCTGGGCTCGTTTAAAATAAACTAGTGTTATTAATGTAACAATTATTTGGGGCTGAACCGTTTACAGGAACCTCGATTCACTTTGATTTCCTCTGTAGAGTCACGTTTTTTACATTTTCGATGAATGTGTTATAATCAAACTTAGCTTGGATTCTTTTCTGCCACATTGTTAATACAGTGCCTTCAGATCGAACGTTTTGAATGGTCATGGTTATACAACGTATGAATAGCATGTTGGCGGCACTGTAAGTCTATGTCAAATTCGAGGTTAGCAGGTTACGTTTTGCGTCAGTCTGTGTCAAAACTGACGCAAAACTTAACATGATAACGTCGAAATTGACATAGACTTACAGTGCCACCAACATATTATTCACACATTGTATAGCCATGACCATTTAGAATCATTCGATCATTTCTGAAGGCACTTTATATATGTTGCAGTAAAAGCTTAAAGTGTGGTAAATGTATACACTTACTAGTCAGTGTATAGATTTACCAGATTTTAGTAAAATTATCAACTCATTATAAAAATGTCTGCTATTTCTGGTAAATCACAGTTATTAGACATTTGCTATAACAGATTAGTAAAAGTATCAGCTAAATATAAAATGGATTTTAATAATTAACAACAAAATGAGAATATAATTGTTGGCCGAAATTACCAAGATTACTTGAATTTTCATGGAAAATGTGTCAATTTGTAAAAGATCATATCTCCTATACATTTATCAACTGTCAAAGTATAGTTAAAAAGTTGATAGGGAATAGTCTTGGGATAATGGAATTCGCTAGTCTCAAATTTTAAGCACTTTATTTAATACATTTAGGAACATTCAGATATAATTCAGTGCGGTGTGGTGTGCACACTATTAGTAAAAGTATTAATTTAGATTCTCGCGTTTTATTTTGGGCATACCTTTACTAAATCAGATGTAAACATGTATGCATTTACTAGTCAACGTTTACATTTGATAGGTTGTGGATACATTTACTTTAAAAATCAGTATGTGTATACACTGACTAGTAAGTGTATACATTTACTGAGTTGGCACTTCTACTACAACATATATACTATTTGGTTCGGCACGTACCTTCATGCGGGTGCCGTTCAATATATTTTCGGTGCATTAAGGTCTGCTACTTAAATAAATACGTACATTTTTTATAACTGACATTAGCTGTTGTTATTTTCTTAAGTTTTTATCAGAGTATCTTAAATCGTTTCTCGACTATCCCAAACGGTTCTGCGGGCCTTATACTTTCGTTAGGTACTTATTAAGTGTCTTCAACTTCCATTCGTGAGTTGGTCATTATAAAAATTTAATTTCGACGTGGACATTAGGCACATCCTTTCGTTGGGTTCATTTTAACCGAGAATTATTCTAACAAAAGTATTTATATCTAATGAAGAAATTGACCAAGCAATAATGAAGTTTTTTAGTAGTATTAAAAAACTTTTGATTCGTAAAGAGTGCGGTAAAATAGTACTGGGAGTTACTGTAAACAAGGAATATTTCAATAGTTATTAAACTTCACGACTTTTTGAGTGGCCCTCGTATTTTTAAATAACGCCCACAATTTTAATAGATAGCAATAATTTCATTAATAATAACTATTTATCTAGCGTTGTGGATAATGAAAATTGCAATTAACCGTTAAAATTCATATTTATTATCACTCGCATAAGAAAATTAAATGTTCTATAAATTTTAAACAGCATTGTCGCTACACTAATGAAGTTAAATACATGCACTATTATGTGGCATGAATAAACCCAGGCGCAGTAACGGTTATGGTTTTCGTTTTGTTGTAAATTATGAACGTGGCAAAATGAAGCACTATTGTATCTCGTAAAAGGCAATTTCTCTGCAGGTAAATATATCAAACCAAGTGAATTCGTATTTAATTTTCTACTTGTGTAGTGTCACCTATCTAGAAAAATAATTACGTACAGCTACAAACAGTGTACTTGTACCGTAAGGTATTAATTTCAAAATCCGAAGATTGTAGTTTGAAAAATCAAAAAGCTTTACAGGGTGTAACTTAAGAATGTCGAAATATTTCAGGGTGGCAATCCTTAGCCAAATTTAAGCAAACAAGTGTCCAAAAATTCTTCGTTTTTAATATACGAGGTGTTAAAAGTTAAAAAAAAATCGTCTTCTTTATAATTTTCTTATTATTGCAGCAATTTAACCCAAATGTGGTATATATTACACTTGGATACGACCCCTTAAAATGTGGTATTATCAAGCTCTCATCGTTTCTTGTTAAATTTGAAGGAATTTTGGGGAGTTTTTAAGTTTGATGTTGAATTTCGGTAGCGTAAGGGTTTTCTGACAACAAAAATTTCTCGACTGGTGATTTTTTCTTATTACGATGCTCAATATAAATCTCTCGTGCAATATATCAAACTGATATAGCTAATGAATCACTCTTTTCTATTACATATGCCAAGGCTGACTCTTGTATCTTTTTTGGCGGTAATTTCTTACCGGAACTTAATTTCTGTACGCGCCTCGTACGTCTAACCAACAACATCGCTTCAAGAATAAAGCTACAGATTCAACTATGATACCTTCAGCTCTTAGAGTATACTGATTTACATATACGGCAGTTTATATCCGCTCTTCAAGTAAAGGGGAGTAGAAACATGTACTGTAATGGTTTACTGCCCACAGCAATTCTGATTGCCTACGTAACAGAATGAACGTGAGCACAGAATTGAGTGTTTTATTTATTGCAAGATAATCAGTAATTCACATTAATAAATGCACTTATGTGAGCAGCAGTAACTAATAATTTGAGGGATAAAAGGTAGCATGAGATAAGGCAGGTTTCAGAAGGGTTACGTTCAGAGTTTCAGATATAATAAATGTTCGGAAGGGCCAATGCAAATTAATTTGTAACAGATGGATTTGAGCTTAGTAACGTCAAACATAATGTGAATAAAATGATACAGAATGATTTGTTAAGTACAGAAATTGTATGAGCGTTATGTATTAAAAGTTTGTAAGCCGTAAAACGGCAAGTTAACTGAAAAGTAAACGAAAAACAGTGCTAGCATAGCAATAATTGCAATAGAGCAATGGAAAAATCTAAGGCAACCGATCGAAAGGCAATTAGTGAGATGCTAAATGAACTCAAGTGTATCAGTGCATTATAAACCAAAGTGAAAATTAAAAGCAGAGCAATGTGTAGTGACATTTATTCCAATAAAAAAAATTAGTAGGTAGGCAAAGACATGACATCAAAACTGTAGTCCATAAGTTGAAACATGTAATCAAACCTAATTTTTTTTAAACATATGAAAATCTAGTTACTAAGTTATGAGACAGTCAATTGTCATTATTAATAAAACAAGCTAAAAAAATGTATATTGGATGCAATTTAAGCTCCACTTTTTGTACAGAAATTAATAATAAAAAATCATTTTGTTGAGTCAAAGTTGTGTTGGGAGTTTTTACCAGTGTTGCTGGGAGTTCCAAAGATAGTGCAATTAGGCCAGCAAGTTTCCACCTGATGCGGCGTTGAGTGCGAGCCAACTTCTGTGACGATTTTGAGATAGTTCCAGACATTGGAAGGCAGATCTTTCTGGTGCTACGTGGAAAGGAAAGCTTTAGCAACCCGTGGGTAAAATAATTACTACCAAAAACCCATTTCCAAGCGAGTATTTGCCGTGGCGTCCTTCCAGTGTATCAACCAACAGCGGAGCACCTCTTCAAAAAGGTAAAATTTCACAGCAAGCAGTTCGTGCAGCCTCATAGAAACTGGTGTTCGTCAAGAATAGACCTTTGCCTAAAAGTTCAACGTGTTTCCAGAATCCCAGGTCTATCCAGCTTCGAATAATTTAGATAGCTTCCCTAGAAAGTGCGAGTGGACGTAGGATTTGCAGTTTTTGCCGGAAATAGGACAAAAGCACATCCGAGCGTGGGTTTTGACGTCATCCTGAAACGAAACGAGGTTAGCAGTTGCTACGCCACAGAATTAATTGTATTTACCTGATGCACTCTTGTCATTTTGGTGTTTGAAAATTCAATTTTACGTTATTTTGGCACTGACGGATCACGGATTGCACTAAATTTAGAGGTTATTTAACGGTCAGTTGGGAATGGTGCATTTGCCCTAATAATTGAGAGTAATTGTCATACAAGGAATTATTTGTCATACAATGTTTTTTACTTGTTTTATAAACAGGCCCCCTGAGTTAAAAATTGTTTCATGTTCACCGGAGCTAAGCCCTAATGTATTGCAAATAAGTAAAATAGAGAAAGAACAATAAACCATTTATTTTTGGTAATTATTATTACATTCTTATAATTTGCTCTGAAGTTGACAGGCAGTTCTTGGTCGAAACTGTACAATTCATAAAGTGTAGTAACCCTTGCCAGAATTATAAATTTTATATTTTATTTAAAACCCTACTATTATTGTATTTATAAGTGATGCTACTATTACAGTATATTTCATTTCGTCCTTGCCGTTTCTAATTGCTTCGTGAAAAATGGGGTAAGCTCGAATATTTGGGTAAACGCGTTTCTACTGGTGATATATGTTGTATTTATTTATCTGATTTTATATCCCTCTCGAAGGGATTTTCAGATCGCGCTCCCGTTAAAAATGAAGGCGAAGGAAAATTCACAGTCCCATTCATTAAATAGTGGCCCAACTGGAGTGAGCTTCAGATCTTTTATAGCTCAGGTTCCATTGAAGTGACAAGGCAGCACAGCTAAGCTCGCCGTGGTAGATTTGCAAATCATTAATATTAGCGGAGAGATTATGTCGGCAAGCGGAAAATTTAGTAAATCCGCCGGCATACATCAGAATATTGTTTCTCACACAATAGACAAAGCTTGCATAGAGCAGGCAGTCTATCCGTAAGAACGCGATAACGGAGCACGAGACATAAATACTTCCCACTTATTGTTCCCTATAATAACGTTGTCCATTATAGCTGAAGACGTTACAAAGGAAAATGACAAAGAATAGAAGTAGTAAATCTAGTTCGGGGTGCAATCTGGCTTTATAAGAGAATTATATCATCCTCCTCAACACCGGAATTGAATCTGCCATTTGTGAATAGATTTACTGCGTCATTATTACTACGTAAAAAGAAACTTCTGGCCGTATGGGCAAATCCGGGTTTTCCTAGTATTACTTCAGTTCAGATTTGTGTCTGGAAGTCACCAAAATTATGCTACTCGTCGATAGAGACGTTTTGTAGAATTGAGCAGTTTATTGTTTACTATTTTTTCCCACTTTTATTACATGTAGTATTTGGAGAATTTTGATAAGCTGACAACATACCTATTGCCAAAATCGTGATTTATTCTTGTAATTACTGATACACTTCAAATTATTTTAATAAGATTCTGAAGTCAAAAATTGAATTGGTCCGTTTTCCGGATTAAAGTATATAAACTATAATAATTGACATCGATGTTACTGACTAAAGCCTGTTATTTCCGATTTATCAAATTATTTAAATTGAATATTTGCCAGCTTCATTTGCAGTCAGTTTTTCTAGGAACTTTCGTACGTCTCCGGCTGTAAGAATATCAAAACATATAATAAAGGCTAAAATTGTAAAATTGTACCTTTCGAAATACTAGTTTAACAGTATGTGATAGATACCATCTCGGCAGAAATTGATTGTGTGCGGTTGACCCTCGTTCAGTAGGTTTTTTAGACTGATTACCTATACTCGTCGTATGTAAAATGTAGACTTCCGTGTGTACGAAAAAAAATTCCGGATTAAGTCCATGTTGCGTTATTGAGAGGCGCTTCCTGAATAGGAAACGTAGGAAAAATATTCATTCTGGTATATTTTTTAAAATATGCCGAGATTTTTTTAACCTCAAAACTAGCTGAACTAGCAACCTTACTTAGTTACAAACAGGTAAAGCTACATTATTTCCATAACTAGATATGACACTTAATTGAAATAACTGAAAGGCTCTGTTGTCAAGTGAATTTTTGATATTTTCTACACACATTCTATGAATTTTGACTTTTAGAAGTTCTTGAAATTCTTTTAGTTATTATTTATAAGTATTAGAATCGTATAATTACCTAGCTTTATGTGTAACGTTTTCGACCACAGTATTGAATATTGAAGAAATTAAGAATCAAACGGTAGACTCCCATATTTTCAAAACATGTAAAACAAAGAATTTTTCTTTCTCAAGAAGTGAATCCGCCATTTTTGCAACTCCCTGTATATATGTCATATGAAATATATGACCATTTTTATAGAAACTGAAGGTTGCTTGTCTTGGAATCTGCTCTTGCCCTGAATTTGGAGAAATGCCATTTCGTAACTCACAACTACTGACAGAAAAGTGATATTTGGTTATTGTTTGTGAATTAAGAAATGACGTGCATCTCCAAATTCATGGCAAGAGCAGATTTCAAGACTTTTGGAACACCCATTACTTTGAATATGCATATATATACAGGGTGTTTGTAAATCGCCAGACAGCTCGTAATTTCGTTAATAATAGAGATATCAAAAAGAACTGTTTTGTTTTAAATGTCAGTATACAGCCTACACATTGTCACAAATTTATTTAAGTCGCTGCCTCCTATTTTTGCGTAGTGATACACGACTTTGGTTTTTTAAATGTAACATTCCGTATATTTTTCGATATTTAAAATCAAAGTGTATACGAAGGCGTCCTGTTAATTGTTACTTATTAGAGAAATACAAAATAACTTTATTGTTTTTCAAAATAAAGTATGATTAAAAATTATTTTCATTTAGTATGGTTATAGAATATTTCCCAATTTATGAATGCAACTACGTCTAAACTTAAATATCAAACTTGACATTTAATTTTTGATATTCCATAGCCATACTAGATGTAAGAAATTTTTGATCGTACTATATTTCCCTTTAACCACAATTCATTTATTCACTCTTTGAAACCATTTCTCGAAACAAGCAGAAAACTGTTTTTTTGGGGCGAATTTCCAAAAACAATGTTTTCGGGGCGATTTTCCAAAAACAATTTGTTTGCATGTTTCTTTTAATCTTTGGAAACAAAAACAAATCGTCGAGGGTGAGATCTCGACTGTGTCGAGGGGGAGTGACCAGTTGGTGTACAGATTTGTTTAAGAAATTAAGTAGTATCTTCGACCTTGCGGTGTTGTATTTTCGTGGTCTTTAACAAAGTGCCACACAAATAATATTTTCACCGATCATTACATATTTTTTTAAAAAACTTATTTATGCTAATCAGAAGTTTTTACGATCATCAAGAGAAATTACTGCAACTGGACCACTGCGTCTAAAGAAATCAGCAATAGTTTTTTTATTTGCACATTTACGGGCAATAGTTTTTGTTGACAGAAGAACGAAACACATAATTGTTTTGTTGTTTAGTTTCTTAATTTAGATCATTACTACCCCCAACAATTCTAAAAACATGATTAGAAGATTCCACATCTAACTTTTCTAATATAAATCTGTACTAGTCGACCCGTGTCTGTTTTTATTCTTCGGTAAACAAGTAATGTGGAACTTACCGACTGGCCAGCTTCCTCACAAGCAGCTGTTGCTATAAAATGTTACCTATCTACTGCATGATCCAATACCTAGTTCGTGTTGAATCTCTCCCATCTTCTTTAAGCAGCATTTCAGTAGCAGTAACGTTTTTAGGACAAACAGCTACTGGAGGTCGTTTAGGTCTCGGTTCATCTTCTAACACTGTTCGTGTTTAAATCCACGGAACTACTAACCAACTGTGGATAAGAAAGGCTATGGCTGCCAAAAGTTGCCACTTTTTGGTGACTGGTGCATCGTAGAAAAGCATTGCTCGAAAAGCATTCCGCGGCATTTCCATAATGTCTAGTTGACAACAAACTACTTTTAAAAGCAAAATTGTGTCTATTCGCCTCAACCACATACTTTTACAGTTGCAACTGGAAACTGTCAATTTATACAATTGTTGTTTCAATCCTTAGCTTCTAATAACAATTAACATAACAGCCTTCGTAAACTACCCCTTAAAGAACGTGCGACCGAACTGATTTATTTGTCATATTCTTCAAATTTGACATGAGTTTTGTTAATTTTATGTTATCTTATAATTTTGTTGAAAATCATTAAGAGGGCGCTTCAGCAGTTTAACTTTCATTTTGATTTGTTTGAAGAAATACCAAGTATGTTTGTTTAGTTTAATAAATTATTTGCTTATGAAAATGGTGCTAATAACTGCCTAAGGTTCTGCTCAGGTTCTATTTGGCGCTTATAATATGATATGCTTGTGTTTTTAGTAACAATTATAATGAATGATTAGTATACCATGAATTCTCCGAAAGAAAGTATGCCTTCTGTATACCAACATATTTAGTTGTATTTCCAGAAAAAAAAAATAAAAACCAAATATTTTAAATTGTGCTCTGCAAGCTATTAATGTTAAATATAAAAAAATTATAGGTAACGTTAGTATAAAAGATAGGGTTCGTTATAGATGTAGCGGCTTCTAGTGGTATTATTTCAACCAAATAATGACACACATACAAATTAGCAGCGCCCAAATACCATATTTGAAATTTTCATGCCAATTAATTGTTAACCTACACTGAAAAAATACGTATGTTTGCGTTTAAATAAAAAATAAATAAATTTACCAAGATAATAAACCATAAATGCTAGCGTATGCTTTTATTGTCATCACTTTTCTCACTTTGAAAGCAGGACATTACGATATACATTGCGAATTTCTTTGCAGTACATTATAAATTACATAGCATTATAAAATACGTTAAAGCTCTTGTAAATTCATCTAAATATCAATATTTTTAACAATTTTGATTGCATACGTTGATGTTAACTTGGAGAAGCAAAATTCAAAATGTAGTCAATTTGTGAGATTTAACGATTTCTGTAGATTTTGTTTAGATTGTCAAATATTAAGTTACAGTTTGCGATGATTAGTGTGGATACATATACTCTGTTCACGAAACTCCTGGGCTGTCAAAAATAATTGCTTTAAAATTTATTGAGTGTACTTATAATAGTAGCTTTTTTATGGAATGTACTTCAAATCTAGTGACTAAACTAGTGATAAATAAAGATAGGTTATGTACGACGGTTTTATGTCGAAAGCAGAAAATATTATTAAACAAAGTTACAAATTGGAAATGTAAGTATTGAATTTTAAGCCAAAACGCACCTAGGGCTGTAGTGCTACAGAAAAAGAGAGAGAATAAGAAATTTATAGTGGATACTTTTATATTTCCACAATCAGTTGTTGTTTCAGAATCTGAAGAGAATTCCATGTCGGACTCATCAGTATCAGATTCAGTTAACGATATTATGACTGGAGGAATATCCGCCACACTGCAAGTGCCCATGTATTTTATCCAGTCATTTTTAATAAGTGTTTCACAATGAGCAATACTGTTCTTCCACATTTGCTCTGTAAAATTACTGAGAGCTATACGCCATAACTTGTCAACATTATCTTTGGATGGAGGTTGGGATTGTATATGCTTGTGGTAATAGTTTTTTGCAAATGCCCATGCTAACTCTATGTGATTATACTGGCACTGGTAAGGATGCAGTCTAAGAACAGCATGCCCATGTTGGGATAGAAACTCATCAACAACATAATATGAATAACACACTTTTTGTTGGTGGTGTTAATTAGTGGCCCTATAATTTCTCAAAGTTGGTGTTTGGTGCATTTTAAAAAAGATACTTTGTTGATAGAGACAATTACGGATTGAAATGTCACTTTGACAAATACATAAAATTTTGAAATTTGGAAGTTTAAAAATTTTGCAGTGTTTCCAAATGTAAAAGTAGAAAGTTACCAACGAAATTTTAAATTTGCTGCCAACTTAAATATAATAATTGCAATTTGACAGCCCAGGAGTTTCGTGAACAGACTTTAAATATTTAAGGTGACTGTTTAGTAACTTTAGATTTCGCTTCGAACAAGTCCAGAATTTTCAAAACCGCCTAAAGATAGGCAACAAGCCATACTAGTAATTTTTCAATGATTTCGTTTACACGTCATAACCTTGCTATGTTATTGGCATGATACTACTACTACTAAGATAAACCCACGCGGCGATCGAATTTCGTACTACGTTGCGCATGACGTCACTCCGTGACAAAAATCCTGCTTGACGGAATGGAAATGCATTGCTTTAAAGCGGTTTTTATTAATGTTTACTGTTTAGTAGTATATTTTATTATAATATTGATATATTACATTTTATTCAATATTATAATAGTATAAGAGATATTTCTTTTATGATTTAATGTAGGATTTATGGCCCATAATAGAATAAGCCCTTAAATAAAGTAGGTATAGTCTGTTTTTTTGCTTTATGATTCAGAGCAGGCTTTGCGTTTGCATTTTTGTAACAGTGTAGATAGTTGGTTACAAAGAAAAAAACACTAGTTATGTCAAAAACTATTACAACTGTCAATGTGTTAACTTATAAGCACTATTATAACGGGTGTTCATAAACAGTCGTCATCCCAGTTGCTTTGAAAAACAACATGTTATATCTTTGATTAATTCGTGCAACACAATGAAACGTCATTGAGTACTGTCATAGCGCAGTTTTTCTCAATTATAATAGATATACGTTTTTGAAGTCAAAACCTACTGGGATGACGACTGTTTATGAACACCCGTTACTTAACAAGAGCTAAAATTACTGAGCCATTGACATTAAATAAGGTATTGCTTTATTTTAAGTACGTTTATTTAAACATGATTATGATCTAACTGTACAGAAACGTCATAAAATTTCTAGACATTGATCTTATATGTACTGATGTAAAAATATAATATTAACAATTTGCTGCTGACTTTTGTTGCAGATCTATGTTGTGGAAGTTATTACTTATGCTAAACATACAACAGGCATTTCAAAATAAACAGATAATACAAAATACTCTGGTAGAACCATTTTCAGAGATATACCTAATTTACCAGAATTTAGATGGATAATCATCCAGAATCTAATTCAGGAGGGGAATACATCTCGTCTTTCGATTCTGTATTAGATTCTTCCAACCTAATAATAACAGGAGGTATCATCCACACCAATTTAATATTGCCCTTTGCCCAGTCGCTTTGTATTAGTAGTTCAGTGTTCAATGTTTTTATTCATATTTGCTATAGACAGTGATAAGATATTTAAGCCATAAATTAGCAATTATGTCTTTGGGGAAGGCTGAGAATTTGTGTCCTTATTATAATAGTTCTTACATAAATTCCATGCCAATTCAATTGGATTGTATTGGCAGTGGTATGGAGGTAATCTAAGAATTTCATGTCTATGTCGTCTTAAATTATTGTCAATTAAGTATTGCATTTTGTCATTATGTAAAGCTAAAATTAAATTTCGTAATTGTCGCTTTGTTAGTTTTTCATCACATTGTAAGTCACGTTTAATTAAACCATTCCTGTATTTGTCGTTTATTGGACGAGAAATTGGGTGGTTTATCGATAAGAACCGAATTATATGGTTCATTATCCATAATTACCACACATTTTTTATCCAATCTGGACAAATCAAAAAACGTATAAGAGGGATTAACTGTTTTTCAAAATTGTCTAAAAATGTCACCGTTCATACACTTATGATAGTTTCTGTCATTATTGTCAGAGTCCAACAGTAAGTCACTTCCTGGAAAAAAACTTGATGTGCATCTTGTATACTCTTTCTCTCCGCCTTAACTTTAGATGGATTACTTTTCAAGTCTGTGGTGAGGGTCCACCTAAGCACACTGGTTCCATTGCAAAATATCCAAGTTTCATCCAAAAAATTAGACATACATTTTTCACTAATTTCGAAATTGTAAATATTGCTTTAAAAAAGCAATCCGCCGAAATGACATGACTCTTCTCACACAACAATTTTCTTCCATTCACAATTTTGTATTTATATCCCATATTTTTTAATGTCCAGTATAATTTTGAACGACTCCCAGTATAATTTAGTTTCTCCCTTGCACATCGCAATAAATTATCCAAAGTAAAAAAATCCCAAACTTTTTTATCTTCCCTCAAACTATAGTTCCCTAAGTTAGAAATTCCTTTTCTTTATTCATATCTTCATTCGGTTATTGCTGGAGTTGTGATTTTGCTTCGTTTAGAATATTAAACACAGTTTCATTTGAAATCTAGCATTATGAAAAGTTGTTAGAAATGTTAGGTATATCTGTTTAATTCTTAATACTTACATTAAATATTTGACCAACTCTTCCAATGATGGCTGTTTTACTTAAGTTACCATTAATAGGTATCTTTTGTATTAGTAGAACGGCGTTTTATAGCCTCTTTGATTGTACTATTAATACTGCTTTTTCGTGTCATTTTATTAAGCTTTGTCGAAGTGTCAACTTGACGTTTCCGGGGACCTTGATTTTGACGTTAGGTATATTTTGTAACTAAGCTGTTGTACACTGCTAAAATAATATAAATTCAAAGCCTGCTCTGAATCATAAAGCAAAAAAATAGACTATAGGTGCTAGATATAATAAATTATCTTCAAAGTTTAGCATTGTATCGAGTTTTCTTTTGTAAAAAAAACGAACAATAAACGATTTTGAATACTAGAGTATTTAAATTTAAAAGTAAAGGAAGATACCAACATATGAAGAGTGAAAAGTTTAAGGCTTATTCATTATCAAAAATTATTACTTTAATCCCTAGCGCAAAACAAAGGGACTTATGTTTTTTAAAATTTAAATAAATATTGTTAATTTTAAAAGAATACTTCTGTAGAAAAATATGAGTGATATATACGAGCATATTTATACTGGGTGTCCACTCTCAAAGTCAAACATAGGCAATCAACATTGAGCATTTGATTTTTAGGTATTTTTCCATTATTTCTATACTATATCAGTAAATATTATTATTACTAGTATCATTTGATGTGCAACAATTTTATCTTTCTATTGATACCACTATCTTTCCTGTAAGTTGAATTGGCGAGTAGGAGTCAGCAAAATCGTTCAATGCAATGTTAGATTCGTATGTTCGAGTTTGAAAACGGACACCCGGTATATATTATTAACTATTTTTTATTACAAGCTTTTTTTGGATTTTTATGGGTAGGTGTTAACAATTTGTAGTGATAAACAATTTTGTTTGATTTATTAAGTACATATTATTTACATGTTATTTACAAAATTTACACATTTACACAAGAAAACAAAGTTTTATTAAGACTTATTTTACAATTTTTGTAATTTTTCTCTTCCTTACTTTGGATTTTTCTTTAATATCTCTATTCAATATTCTAATTTTAAAATACATTTTGCATCGAAAGAAAAGATGCTTGGCCTCTGTACTTAAATTGATAGATTCCGCTAAGTCCATTAGGACGTTTAAATAATTTTTGCTCAATTTTAATGACTCCCCATTAAAATTGTTAAAAATGAAGAGAAGCTACTGCATCACTCTTCAACTTCCATTTATTTTGCGGTAATTCCAACAGTTTCTCTTTGGAACAGTAATCACTTTCTACAAAATGATTTGAACATATTCTTGATGTTTTCACATTAAATTTGTGTTGCTGGTAACACTTTAGAATCCATTGTTCGCAAACATGTTTGTCCCTTGGAAAACTAAAGAAACGGCAATCCGAAACTTTCTTGTTCTTTTTGTTGTTGTTGCTTAAATAACCCATCACTGCACAGTACACTATGGTAACAAATGTTTAATGCAATGTTTTAATTATAATTTATTAAATTTCACGCACATATATCTGCAAACAAAACGAATAACACATTAAACACCTAACCGAAACCTTTAACCGCCGTATTAAACTGCCTACTGCTGTGGAAATTTGTCACGGAGTGACGTCAGGCGTGCGAGAGAGATGGGCTTATCCCGTGCGCGTGGGTTTATCTTAGTAGTAGTAGTATCATGTGTTATTGGTACTATGTAGAGGAAACAAAATATGAATGGAGCCACAGGATTATGATATAGGTGGTTCGTTGGGCGCTTATCGAGAAGCCCAAAATTCCAAAGTTACATTTAAATTGTTTTATAATGACGTTCTGTAATGACTAATAAACTTCAACTTGGTGGTTTATAAAATCTTGACGGAGTTATTATCAGTTATTATTCCCGCTGAGCTTTCCTTAGACTTGTACCTAGTGACAATAATTGAAGTGTGAGTGCTAAAATATAGATTCAAAGTCGAAAAAATGGTTAGATTCTAGGATTGGGGGCCATTTTTTGGGACCATGTTTTTATTGCATTTTTGCACGTTTCAGACAATTTTAAGACTTTTTTTTTTTTTTTTTCGAAAAAAAAATTTTTTTCGAAATTTCGAAATTTTCTTTTTTTGCATTTTTACACGTTTCAGGCAATTCTAAGACTTTTTTTTTCGGTGTAAAAAATTTTCAAAAAACTTAGAAATTTTTCACTCACCGGACATGAAAACCCCTAATGAAAAAGGGTGACCGCAACCCTCTTCTGCATTACTACTACTACTTGCAATGTAAAATCAAGTGAATTCAAGTAACTTATGACTACTACTAATTACTACTACTACTTGCAATGTAAATTAAGAAGAGTTATGATAGCGATTCATTTTGTGTGGCTTTTATTGCAACGAAAAAAAATTTCTTTAACAAAGTTACCTCCTTGAGGAATACCAACATAATTAATGGGAGGTGGGACAAAAAATAACTACAAAAAGTTATGAGTGGGTTTAAAAACCTCTTTAAAGAGAAACATAAAATTGGGTTCGTAAGGGAAGAGAACAAAAACTTAACACTGTGGGCAATGACAGCCCTCATGAGGGCGCCGGATCCTCTGAGCCCACAAATCCGGTCCAGGATATACGCATATACGTATATCCTCCAACACTTTGCGGAGCTTCTCAGTGGAAGTCAATCCCTGCATAGGTTAGGTTAGGTTAGGTTAGGTTAGGTTAGGTTAGGTTTGTGTGTCATCTGTAAGATGCCTGAAACGTGTAAAAATGCAAAAAAAAAAAATTTTTTTAATTTCGAAAAAAAATTCATTTTTTCGAAAAAAAAAAAAAAAAAAGTCTTAAAATTGTCTGAAACGTGCAAAAATGCAATAAAAACATGGTCCCAAAAAATGGCCCCCAATCCTAGAATTCAACCGAAAAAATCTTTGTCTGTTCGAAGAAAAAGTGCAAAAAACAAGGCATTGCATGCTGCACGGGTTGCACTTAGAAATAGAACGGCACGGTAAGTTTAGAGATTATATTATACTAGCAGTCCAGTGAGACAAATGTCTCATTTAACGCGCCTTCAAACCTCGATCGGTTAGGCAACCACCCAGACCTGGAAGGTGTCAAAGTGGTTGCCTAACCGATCGAGGATTTAAGGCGCAGAGGGTCGCAGCTACGTTTGGCGGCCGAAACAGTTTTTATTTAATACGCGTTCTATTTGAAAAACGGTCTTTTTGTGATTTCTCGAAAACCGGAAGTGTCACGTGACTGAAATTCGGTTCCCGACCTGACATGACCATTCCAAACATATAACTTTCATAACTTTTTTCTCTATCTCTTACGGTTTGGCTGCTGAAACAGCGTCCCGGACAAAACAGCGTCCCAGACAGACACGTCTATTAGATAAAGGATTATTTTTCCTTTGCGATCTAGTTTACGTTTTTTCATCAATTCCTTAAACTTTATTTTTCGTCTAAACCCCTACTTATGTAATAAAAATCAATATATTTCAGTGTTGCTGCTTTACGAGGGGATAGCGTAGTTCCAGAGTCAATGCAACCGATTCCTTCAGATTCCACTGAAAACAGCATGTGCGTTGCTTCAGTGGAAAATGTATCTAACTTTGTTGAGAATGCATGTTGCAACATAGTACCAGAAAATCCAGAAAATGACTATGAAGACTTCCACAGCAGCAAATCGGAAGACAACAACCCTTTTGAAGATGACGTAGAATTCAAAATGGAGGCAGATATTACAGAAGATATGGAGAGTATGGATTCTGTCAGACAAGGAAATCTTCCACGAAACAATGACGGCAAAATATCCGAGGACGATTCGTTTGACTCAGATACCGAACTAGAAATGGAAGTGGACAATGCAACAAACATGAGTAGTGAAAATGTTATTAGTGGTCGACGAATTGTTGATATAAACTATTTTCTAAGCGCTTTACAGGCTTTAAAACATGAAGGATTTCAGTGTTCATTTAACGACTTACAGTTGGTGGCGGAGAAACGGTACGGTTTTTTTATCAAAACTCACCTTTAAGTGTAGGATATGCAATAAGTTAGACATTGTTTGTACTGAAAATGAATCAAAAAATGAAATGAATGTCAATTTGTCAGCTGTTTCATCTACAATTTCCATTGGAGCAGGATATTCTCAACTAAGGGAATTCTGTAGTTCACTTTAGAGATCCTGTATAGTAACCTATATACAGGGTCTCTAGTTCACTTGACATACCGACGCCATCTTCAGCCACGTATGCGCAGTACCAGGAAACAATTAACGACGTCTACAATGAGGCTGCCGTTGAAGAAATGAAATCTGCAGCTGCAGAAGAAGCACAAATGGCAAAAGAAAGGGGAGAAGTAGATGAAGATGGACACGCCAGGATTGCCGTAATAGCTGACGGTGCCTGGAGCAAAAGGTCTTACCGCACCAATTACAACGCTCTGTCGGGTGTAGCGTGTATACTTGGACTAAGGACAAAAAAAGTTCTGTATATTGCTGTAAAAAAACAAATTTTGCATTATTTGTGCGAGAAAAGACCGATATGTGCATGGGAAATGTGTTGACCATATTTGTTTTAAAAATTGGAATGGTCCATCGACAGGAATGGAAGCAGCAATTATTACTGAAGGTTTTAACAAATCTATATCACTGTATGGCATAAAGTATGTAAAGTTAGTCGCCGATGGAGACAGCAGTGTATATAGAAAATTGTGGAAGTCGATGCCATATGGTCCCAACGTGAGAATTCAAAAAATTGAATGCAAGAACCATATTCTAAGAAATTACTGCCAGAAATTAAAAGAATGTTAAAAAAAAACCGAAAACTGATGCAAAATTTAAAATGCTATTGGTAACAATTTAATGATATTTAGACACGCAGTTACAAAAGCAGTAGAATATCGTAAGTCGCAGAATATATCTCACACTGAAAAAGTAAAAGAACTCGAAAAAGATATTCTAAATAGGCCACGACATATTTTGGGAGAGCACAGTGCTTGTTCTGCAAGAGGATATTTTTGTACAGGGCCAAAAGAGCACGAAGAAAATATTTTTCCTGACTTTTCCAAAACTGAGCTGTTCGAAGATCTAATAGGGGCGGTACAGCGTGTTGCAAGTCATTCAGATAGTCTGATATATGACGTGACAAACAATGCTGCAGAACTTTACAATTTACAGGTCGCAAAATTTATTGGTGAAAAACGAGTATGTTATTCGTTTACAAATTCTTATCAAACGCGTTGTGAAGGTGCAGTAGTAGCATATAATAATGTAGGTAGCTTCCATGAAATCATCAGAAAACGAATAACAGCAACACCTGCAAAATATACGTCACAATACTGCGAAGCACGTAGAAGAACAATTGCATTAAATAACGAAAAACGTGGAGAGAAAAGTAATAAAAATGTTCGCCGAAGAAGTATTGCTGAAGTGGATATGGATTATGGTCCTGATGCTGGAAATGATATTCCAGATATGGCAGCCGATGAATTTAGGGAAGCCAAAGAAACATTTCTGCAGTTATTAGGTTGCAATCTAGAAGAGATTACCACTGAAACTTTGGGACAGCACAGAAGCGATCGGTGGCACCAAGAAAGATTGAAACGACTAACAGCTTCAAAATTTGGAAGAATATGCACAATGAGAAAGTCCACATCTTCTGTCAATGCTGTGAAAGATATTCTTTATATAGATTTTATGGGTAACGCAGCAACTCGCTATGGCGTTGAGAATGAAGGTAGAGCATTAGACGATTTTCAACGAAAGACGGATAAAACTGTCGTGCCCTGTGGTATGTATATTGAGCCAAACAACCCTTTTCTTTCTGCGTCCCCCGACGGATTAATAGGAAAATATTGTATTGTAGAGGTAAAATGCCCTTTCGTTTCTAAGGAATGTACACCACTTGAATCAGTGCGGCAGAAGAAAATTAAATTCGCCGAAATAATATCTGGGCAGTTATACTTAAAAAGATCTCATTCCTATTATTATCAGATACAAGGACAGTTAAATATCTGTAAAAAACTTAAGTGTTATTTTGTCGTTTGGTCACCGCTGGGAATTTCGATTGAAATTATTCAAAGAGACATACAATTTTGGGAAACTAAAATGTTGCCAAAATTAAAAGAATTTTATATGTTTGCGCTGCTGCCGGAATTAGTAGATTCAAGAAGAAAGAGAAATATGCCAATCAGGGATACTTTTTTGGTATTTAGGAAATATGTGTAGAATTAGTATAGTAATTAGTGTTAACTTAATTTGTTTTGTGTGCATTCTTATGTAAATTGAATTTCCATTAGTTTTTAAATAATTACCATTTAAATGACACGGTTAACCATCAAATACTATTGTCTAAACTATTAGGTTTACTAAGGACTATGGATTCAAATAGTAGCATCTCTTCTTAGCAATCGGAGATACTTTGTAGACTTTCAGAGTCAACGTAGCCGGTGGAGAAATAAAAAATCTGGTGTGATACACTCACACAACTTCCTTTTACAGTGATCTTATAATTAGTCAAAAATTTCATTTTAAATTTTTAACCATTTGTTAAAAATTTTCAAAAATTACAAATTCTACAAAAACGGTACAAAATTGAGTGTTAGTTGAAGAGACAAATTTTCTCTAGAATTTTAAGGTGAATTCAAAAATGTAATAATATACCGGGTGTTTTATTTAAAATAGGAGTTAATAAAAAAAATAGAAAAAAAAACAAAAGAAACCCACTTTAGAAGTATTCAACTGGAAAATCACCTATCTCACATCAATACACATTAAAAATGTAAGAAAAATGTAAAATTTAAAAAAAATCGTTAGAGCCGTTTTTGAAAAAATCGAAAAAAACTGAAAATTCACAAGAGTAAACACCTACTTCCGGTTATGCGATTTTCTTCAAAAGCTTGCTGTCTCATCTACATAGTACACAAAACTTATATATGAAGTTTCAATGCCATACCTCTTTTCGTTTTTGAGATATTCTGTTCACAGACACACACACAGACAGACACACAGACACACAGACAGACAGACCAATGAAAAAAAATATGTTTTTTGGGATCAGGGGACTCTAAAACGTGAAGATCTGTTGAAAACTCAATTTCGAATTTTTGGGGTGAATCCAATACTTCCTTTATAGTAGTAAAAGGAAGTAAAAAATGGGCTACCGCAGGGAAGTGTTTTGGCACCATTCCTATTTAATATTTATACCAACGATCAGCCATTTCCTACTAATACGAAAAGCTTTATATACGCTGATGACTTGGCACTTGCGACTCAAGCAAAATATTTATAACAGTGGAAAACTGCCTTAACGCCACACTAGAAGATCTGGCGGTGTACTATAAAGCCAAGCGGCATATGTATCAATGTCACCGAGCCTCGTGGCTTAGTGCGTAGGTCGTGGGTTCGATTGTTGCGGCCGCCTGTCTTGATTCAGGTTTTTAGGTGGTTTTCCTGAGTCAACAGAGTACCTTCTCTGAGGTGAATGCCGGGGCAGAATTTCTCCACCTTTCCTGACCTTTCTTCCAGTCACCACCCCTCTTCTCTCACCCATCCCGAGTTTCCCGTTCTTGGCTGAAGAGGGACGGAAGGTTCCTATAGCAGCCCGCCCCCAAGTTGGGGGAATTGAAATAACCTTTACCTTTGTATCAATGTCATAACTCCCCGGCAACATCCACCGATGAGGACTTAGTGAAAGCTAATAAAAATGCACTTGACGTCGCTCGTTTTTGGGCAAAGACTGTTTAAATGTGCGATTAGACAGATATACGTTTATATAACCATCTTACAAATGTACTCAATATTTTATTTTTTACACTTGTTATTGTCTATAATTTAATGTTATATACATTTATATTGTATATTGTATATCTTATATTTTATATTTTATATTACTTATTATATGTTAATATGATAGATCCTTCTGACAGGAATAAAGAAAGAACCATTTAAATTATACACTTGAAATTTGATTCCAATTTTTACCTACTGTTAATGTATTTTTTTTGTAAATAAATCAATGAAATTTTTTCACAGCATTATTTTTAGTACCTACCGTACGATCACTTAAATTCTCGATCAGCATTGCCCATGGAAAGTAAAAGCAATGTGTTAGCCTTATATCACTAATAACGATGACAAGTAATGTTTGCTCACATGAGTATTAATCGAACTAAGACAGGACCAGAATATATTTAAATACATTTAATTGAAGTAATTAGCTCTGCGTATGAAAAATAATATTACAATAATTATAAACCTCATGTACAAACAGTGTCTACGGGTTGTAAGAGTATAGTTTGATTTAAAATGTATCAACAATTTCAACATAATACGGAGAAATATTGAGAACTTGTCGTTAATTGTGCTTTTATCTTGTTTTTAACTTTTTTGAGAATGAAAATTAATGAAAGTAGCATCAGGAGACGCTTATAAAATACACCTACATTACTTCATTTATGACAAACTACAGACTGCAAATATAGAAATAGTGCACTTTTTAATTAAATGATAATTAATACACACTAAATGAGAGGCTTTGCATGCATATTCAAAAAGCAAAGTTACGCTTTTTGAAAATGTGAATGATCAATAATGTGGTAATTTAGGATATCCCTGAAATGAAAAGTGATATAAATACAATTTTCTTCGTTGAATTCACCACAACTATGTGAAGCTGCTACCTGTAAATTAGGTACGCACGAAAGCAAAAATATAATATATCCGTTTCCAGGTAAAGATCTGTTATTTTGAATACGGTAACTAACTAGCCCAAGTTTAAGTTTAGGAATAGTTTATGAGCAGCAGCTTTCTCTTTCTAATCCTGAATAGTAAAGTGTGTTGCCTAACTTTGATAAATATTTTTGAGCTTCCTGTCGTGCATATTCAATTTAATTTACAGTTATCAAGTTTTTCTAAAGAAATTAAAACATCGTTCGACGTGTTCATACACATCAAATAGCAATGGCTACTTCTGCATGGTAAAACAAGTGGGAAATGTTACTTAATATCGCTTTTATTGGCTTTTATTGTTCTGCATAAAACGATTAATAATTCCAATTGCTACTTCATTTTTAAAGTTTTTCCACCATGGGGAAGTTTTTGCATTGTATTTATTTGTTATAGGCACGTTAGCGCTCTTTCATCTCCTCCGTTTGAAGTTAAAAAGTGATAAATAAAAAGTCAAATAATTGCAGAAATATACCTATTACGGCTTGCGATAAAGTTACTAAACAATCCCCTTAAAGCGAAAACAATATATTTTAGTTATTTAAGATACAAGTGCAAAAAGGCATTTTTATTGCACGAATAGGTGAAATTAGAATGCGAGCGTCAGCGAGCATTCTAAGACCTATGAGTGCAATAAAGAGCCTTTTTGCAAGAGTGTCTTACAACGTTTTATCTACGATCATAATCTTTTACGAAAGTATGTATTTCATTTTGTATTTTTTAAATTTACGTACAATAAAATTTTTATAACACTAGTGTAATAAAAGTTAACTTTTTGCACTAAAATTAGTGTATCATAGATTTCTTATTGACATTAGCGTGCAATAAAATGTTTATAACACTAGTGTACTAAAAGTTAACTTTTTACACTAATATCGGTGTAGAAAGTAGGCACTTTTTACATGATCGTAGATAATAGTTATTAAGTAGCTATGATGTGTATATTTTGGAATTATATAGTTAAGTTTATTCCTCGACACCGAAAAGTAGAAGGGACTATAGATAACGAATGAATAAATATATTGAGTTACCGAGAGCGTGCGGCCGGCTGGTAAAGTGCTTGCGCTTTCAGTCGGCAGGTAGTGGGTTCGAACCTCACATCCGGACATTGGTAACATCGGCCGCTCTTTGGGTCTTTGGCAATCATACTTTTGGTGGTCGTGACCTCTGGAAAGGGCATTCTTCGTACTAATTCAACGGGATAGGCTAGCCAACTTTCAGGCCACGGCCGAAGAAGGATTATGAAAATAACGGGATATCACCCTATATTAAGAGGACGAAAAGAAAATATTTACCATTGATTGTATATAGTACGCACTTTTTTATATTATTTAATTTTTTAATATTAATTTGGCAATTCCAATTTGAACTGTTATATTATACGAACACTTAAAATCTATAATTCAAAAAGCTTGAACTCAACGTTTTTCGCATGATTAATTGATTATGTTCTTCGTTCTTGCTATTATATTAGTATTCATTTTCAAAAGTGGAAGCGTATTATATAAAGTTTGAGGATATAGGTATTTTAGAAAAATGAGGTAGTTGTGTAAGTTTAGTTCTTTATTTATTAATTCTAGAAGTAATGTAATCGAATACCACTCGACTTTCGTCGTATCTTCAAATACTTTTCCTTCTCTTCGTCGGGCAATATCAGTGTTGCTTTCGGGAACACTGATTTGCTTCTGAAGAGGGGAAAGTATTTTCGAATACACTCTGGGTGTGTTGTGATAATACTACGGAATACACAGTTTTAGTGTTTTAAAAAATATATCGAGTTCTGGGGTCTTTTTTTTAATAACTTTTGGACCGACGTTCCGGTTATTATTTCCGTTTTTCAATGTTGTTTAATTTTTTTCTATAATAATAGTTGTTCATGTATGTAGGGAGCAAAGGTATTCATTATCTCCCGCGTGTGAATTCGACGCGTAGTGGAGGGCACTAAATTCACAAGTAAGGAAATTATCATTTGCTCCATTCATTTATACAGCGTGTTTCTTTAGTACGTATGGAAAATTGATTGCCATATTCTTTGGATTATTCTAAGACAAAAAGTTCCGATCAACAGGCTCTGCAAAGGAAAATCTTTTGGGTCGGTAAACCATCTTTCAATTCATCAGGGGCGTGCGTAGGAGCACCCCTTGCACGTTTGAATAAGAAAAAGGAGCGCCACGTGGACGCCACTGGTTTTGTTCACTTTTGATAAGGTTTTTATAATTCCGTGTTTTTTTTTAATTAGAAAAATGAAATCAGACGCTACCAAATTTTGTGTTTATTGAAACCTCAATTCATTCAATTGAAGAGAAAACAAAGTTTTCAAGAAGTAAGTGAATCAAAGAAACTGTTCGGAATGATGACCACCTTCCGACATGTTGCAAGTACGAATTATGTACATGCTCAAAAATACCTGTATAATTAACACAAAAAATTGGCACCACCTGGTTTCATGTTTTACATTTTTAGAGAAAACGGCACATTTTTACAAAAGAGTTTTAATTAAGGGATTCAAAAACCGTATCAAAATGGAAAAAAGTCAGTGACGCACCCGTGGCGTCTCCTTTTTCCTAGTCAATAATGTAAAGGGGGTTCCTGCACACGCCACTGGTAAATTGAAAGATGGTTGACCGGCATAAAACATTGTTCTTGGCGCCGCATGTATACACACACCAAATTTGTAATTAATATTCTAACGTGTTTTCAGAAATTAACAAAATTTACGATTTCTTGTCTCAACTTCAACACCCTGAATTGCGAAAACCAAGAACTTGCGGACCCATGCTGATATGAACTTTTGATCGTGAATAAGTCAAGGAACATTCCAGTCAATTTTCTACGCTTACTTAGGAAACACACTGTATATATTTTTCTATGAGCGCATGTTCTATAGCCGAAATTTCAAAAATTTTGCATTAGGAAATCATTCCAGTAACTAAATAGATAACTGTAATGACATTTTGTTTAATTTTGCAAATCAATATAACGTTGAAAAACTTTGACGTGGTGTCCATGATAAACACAAATGCCGGAGGTAACAAATATTACTTTTCGCTGATTGGAAATTGACAGTTTTGTTTCCTAAAATTAGGACGCAAAAGCCGACTTTCTAGATAGTGAGTAGAATAGTATATTACACAACAAGTTTAGAAAAGTAAAGTTTTACTAAACGAATATAGCGTGATGGAGTATGGGCAAGCGAAGCGAGCGAGTAACTTAAAAAGCTCTATAAGTTTAGTAAAACTACTTTTCTTACGAAGAGTGTGTACTATTTTTTCGCATTTTGTATTGGTATTTATAAACAAACATTTATATAAAAGCATTATACCACATGTTCATAAAAAAGGGCGGCTGTGGAAATTCAAATGTATGAATAATCTGTTGGTGGCACCATATAGTAAAGTGACATTTCTATGCACCAAAGTGCCACTTTATTAATCGATTTTGAATTTAGTAAAATAGTACATATGTACATATGATATTGAATTACGGTTTTACAGGGAGTATTTCATTTATTTTTGAATTTAAAAACAAAAAGTGCATTTGCCGATATGATTATATTTTATGTACAATTTCTAAAAATGTTTTTGTATGAATAAGATTTATTCTTAAATTGACGTATTTATATAATTTTCATTATACTCGAAAGGATGTTTATAATTTTGTAAATATTTTGGTTTAGATCCCAGGTGGGTAGCTCTGATAAAGAGAAATCCCACACCTTTGATAAGGTCTGCCCCAGGGATTCTGGGAGGGGCAAAAATTCGCAAACAATACCAAAAGAAAAGATAAAAACTACAAAACTGAATATAGCAACATACAACGTAAGAACACTAAGAACAGAAGACAGAATCCTGCAATTAGAAGAAGAACTCGCGCACATAAAATGGGACATCGTAGGAATCAGTGAGTTGAAAAGAAAGGGAGAAGAACTGATTATACTGAAAACAAACAACATACTATACAGTAGCAACAGAGCCAACATAAGAGAAGGAGTGGGCTTCCTAATTCACAAAAAGTGGTCAAGTAATATCAAAGCCACTGTATCAATATCACCTAGGGTAGCATATATCATCCTTCAAATTTCAAAAAGGTATCAACTGAAAATAATTCAGACATACGCTCCAACAAGTGATCATTCCGACGAAGAAGTAGAAGAGATGTACGATGACATAAGAAAAGCATTAGAAGAGAACAAAACACTATAGGCTACCATCTCATCATAGGAGACTTTAATGCAAAAATTGGAAGACACCAGGATGGAGAAACATGTACAGGCCAACACGGACGCTGGCAAATTTCTTAGAAGAACAACGATTGAAAGTAATGAACACATTTTTTAGAAAGAAAGAACAGTGTTTGATTCACGCAGATGCGTGCATCAAAACCTTTTTGATTATAATTAATCATGTAATTCAAGTCATAACTGTTCTATCTCATTCAAAGGTCGTGGTAAAGTCAAATTTGCATCTTGCCTTATTTGTTTGCCTCTGTTAATATTGGAAAGGAATTTGTAAGCTTCCCTTAATGGCTTTTAAGCGGATGGATACATTTTCTACTAAGCCGACTTAGCATATTTGGGAATCATGGGTTTATGGATTTCGTTCAATTGCCTCATTGAGAGAGCTTAGCATTAAGATTCTTAGAATAAGTATTTATTCCTACGTGCGACGCTCCGATTGGCTACGCAGGATCGCCTCAGCCAATAGTGTTTGAGCTTGCCCCTCCTTGATGAATTTGCGAGTTCGGCTCGTTGTAAATTCAGAGTCAGTTAGATTCAGAGTTTCGAGTAAGCAAGTTCAGCTATGCTTTGTGTTGGGTTGCGGTCGTTCTAACTCCCTGGTAAAGACGTTTCCAGGTTGTTTTGTGTTACGGTTACGCGCAATTCGCTATTTTCGCGTGGCCAATCCAAGCGTGTCACAACAGTTCAAGCTTTTGTAAAAAACCATCGGTCCATCAGTGACGTTTGTAATCGTTGTTACTCAATATACTCGTGTTTGTTAAGTCTTGTTTCACTCCAACAACTAACTGAACCCAAGTCAAGGGTTATTAAGTGGCAGTTCCCGGCAATCCCATTGAACCGGAATTCGCAGCGGATTAACTGGGGGCCCCATTCGTGGAAGCCTCTTATCAAGTTAATCGTACAAAAAACAAACAGCGTAAGTGGACTTGGAGGAGCCCAAACGGCATAGTGAAGAATGAAGTAGACTTTATTATAACAAATATTAGAAATATAATAAAAGATGTAACAGTCCTCAACACAATACAAATGAGCGACCATAGACTAGTGAGATAGTCATCAATACAAAACAAGAAAGAAGAAATTTGATGGAGTCACAAGTGAAAAGAAAAGACAGAAGATCTTGAACAAATGCAAGAAAAGTTTGAAAAGATTCTAGGAAGTAAATTGAGAAAAAAACCAGAATCTTTCACCGACATAAATCAACTAAATGATTATACAAATATAAATATAAAAGACGCAGTGCAGAAAACGCTTAAAGAAAGGACAACTAGCACGAAGAATAGTAAACTATCAGATAATGCAAAGAAACTAATAGCAAATAGAAATAAACAGATAGGAAAAATATCAGAAGAAGAACTGAAAGACAAAAATAAGGAAATTAGGAATGAAGTAAGAAAGGACGTTAGAGAATACAAGAAAATAATAAATAACGTAATACAAAACAACAACGGCATAAAGTATTTAAGAAAATCCTCTCTCAAGGAAGGTTAGAAATAGTAACTCTAAAAGACGAAAATGGCAACAAACTTAAAACTCGAGCAGAAATACTTCGATACATAGAAAGTTTTTACGGAGACCTATACTCAGAGAAAGTTTGCGAACAATCAAGAAACTCAAGAGACAAAAGATCAAAACTCAGCAAACATTATACAGAAGATTTACCGCCGATCAGTAAATACGAAATAAAAGCTGGAATAAAAGGCATGAAAAACAATAAATCACCAGGACCAGACGAGATTGTCATAGAATATACATAAAAGTGGGAGGCCAGAAAATATTAGACTATTTAGAAAAATTAATGAACGAATGTCTAGAGAAAGGAGAAACACCAAAATCCTGGAAAAATGCAAACGTTGTTATTCTCTATCAAAAAAGGGGACAGGGAAGACAGCAGAAACTATAGACCTGTATCGTTACTCTCACATGTCTGCAAACTGCTAACAAAGATAATAACAAACAGGATCTCCAACAAACTCGACGAGTTTCAACCCGTGGAGCAGGCTGGCTTTCGAAAGGGATACAGCACTATAGACCACATACACATATTAAGACAGGCAATAGAAAAATTTCAAGAGTACAACGAACCAATGTACCTGGCTTTTATCGATTTTGAACAGGCATTCGATACGATAGAAAAGTGGGCCTTTTTAAACTCCCTCAAAAGATGCCGCATTGATAGCAGATACATACAACTGATTAAAAACCTATATGACGAAGCACCAATAACAGTTCAAATCTTAGGCGGAACAGAGCCAATCAACATTAAAAGGGGAGTCCGACAAGGAGACACAATCTTGCCCAAAATATTCACAAACGCATTTGAAGACATTTTTAAGACAGTAGAATGGGAAAACAGCGGTATTAATATAAATGGTGAATATTTGAACAATCTTCGTTTCGCAGACGATATTGCGCTGCTCGCAGAAAATATGGAAGACCTGAAAAAAATGATACTAGATCTGAACAACTCAGCAAGAAGTTACGGCCTAAATATCAATGCGTCCAAAACGAATATTATGTCAAATATGAACGACGCTATGCCAATTATGCTTAATAACGAAAGGGAAGTGACAGTGGTCAACGAGTATACCTATTTAGGCCAAAAAATATCCTTTGAGAAAAACAATCAGGAAATAGAAGTAAAAAGAAGAATACAATTCGGATGGGCAGCATTTGGAAAACTTAGTAGTGTTTTTAAATCCAACTTCCCACAACACCTCAAAACTCAAGTTTTTAACCAGTGTGCCTTACCAACTATGACTGATGCAGCAGAAACGTGGAGCTTAAATGAAGGAATAATAGAGAAATTAAGGATTGCACAGAGGTAAATGGAAAGATCGATGCTGAATGTAAGGCTGCAAGACAGAAAGAGGAACGAATGGATTAGAAGAAGGACAAGGGTGATAGACGTGGCAGAATATGTGGCAAGACAGAAGTGGAGATAGGCTGGACATTTGATGAGAACAGGAGACGGAAGATGGACCAGGAAGGTGACAGAGTGGCGACCACGGACAACCAAGAGGAACCCGATGGAGAGATGATGTCCAGAAAGTGGCGGGAGTGCAGTGGATGGCAAAAACGAGCAATAGAAATGAGTGGAAAAATATTGGAGCGTATATCCAGAGATGGAGTAAAACACGCTGAAATTGATGATGAATTGATGAAATATTTTGATACTGCAATTTTATTAGTAAATTTATGAAAGGGCGACCTATTGCTAAATTTAATAACATCGACTAAAAAAGGCTTTTATTGAAAGACAGCGAAAATCCCATTGAATAGAAATTAAAAAGTCCAAAAAAGATTATTATTCTTAATATATATATAATACATATATACTGTATTTTAATACTGACATGCCAATGTACTATTATTCTTAATATATATAATACATATATACTGTATTTTAATACTGACATGCCATTGTACCAGCATGCCCAGCCTATTAACAATTCCTATTTCTGCGTAAGGTGTATAATTTCAATTTGGTCAGCAATTTAGGTTTATTATAAATATATAAATATGACTACTTATAATTGTAATATTATACAAACATTCTGAATCTGAAACCGTATCGTACGTAAATGCTCAGAATATCGGACTGTGCTTGATGCAACTGCTGAAGGTTCTTCCGAGGAGGGCAGCATAGCTCCCATTGGCAACAATCCATAGCAGGAAATTGTTATTCGAAAAGCAAAGCTTTAATAGCTCTATACTTCCAAACAGTTCAGTGAGCTCTCGACCCTCTGGTCAACCGCACTGTAAGGCCATTAGAGGGTAATGAATATAAATGTAGTAACTAACCCTAGTGCAGCTCATCTTACCCCTTATACACAAGGGTAGTAACCGAGATACATTTTGACATATTCTAATCTCACGTGCGGCAAGCAAATAAGGGCGCTTTTTCGAACGCGCCGCGGATCGTAAATAAGTCGGAATCGTTTGTGAATTATTTGCATGACTGGCCCTGACCCAAAATATCCGAAAATTGGACCTCGCGTGCTTGTAAAACTTCGCTGCAAACAATGAGTCAGTTGCTAAGTGAGCAATTGACAAACACTGATTGTGACAAGCGGGGGAGATATTGGATTTATCTGTGGTCTGAGTCTGCAGGGGACAGATTATTTAGATAGATTGATGCGATCAGAA
>OW679197.1:66432233-66490755 GCA_940337035.1 Agriotes lineatus | reverse complement strand
CCTCGGGCGCTATAAATAATAAATTCATCTTCGTATCCAGTAAAAGCTGTCAGGAAATGCCTGTTCTACAAACAGCTCGCTTGTTAGCATATCGGAATATCTGAAAAGCGCAAGAAATACATATCTTGTTATTTTTTATTCTAGTTTTTGCCGTTTCCTTCGCCCATGACAGCTTGTTTTAAGTGCGCTAATAGTTTGGCCCCAAAGGGGCACGTTATTTTATGTGGCGTGCAAAATAGTGCAAGGTGAGCGCTTAGCAAACGTAGCGATTACGCAATTATCGCGAGGTTCATAAAAGTAGGCATTAGTTTTTGATGGTACCGCCTAGATTACGGCGAGGGTGGCAATGGGGCATTAGTGCCGTTTAGAGCATTCCTCTCTTTATTGCATGCCACAAACATATTTGAATTTTGAAGATGGCCGAAACGCAGCCGTGCATATGCAAACTTCATTAGGACGGCACCGTCTTTGCCATTATGCTCCTTCTATCGACTGTGCGGATTTTTGCTCGTTTTGCATTAGCGAATGGACTGTTGAAATGTTGCTTTGCTGCTGAATTTCATCTGTCTCTGTTTAATTACCTATCTATAATATGCAGGTTGCAATAGAATCGCGCATAATAAAACAAGTCTCTCCTGTCAGTTTAATCTATTATGAAATTGACGATAAAAAATCACTCGCGAAGTTCCTGCAGCATGACGTTGATTAATTTAACTTGTCATAGAAGGAAAAAGAACTCTAAAAGTGCACCTTGGAACTTGATGTAGCGAACGCTAATATTCTTTGTTTTCATTTTGTTTATTTACCAAAGTCTGTTCGCTGTTCAGCGCTTACACTATAAAAAGTTAAGGGTTGCGAAATGCTGTGGAAGCTTGCTTATCTGCTTTATTCGCAGAAATCCAAAAGGAAATTTTACAGTGCAAGCTGGAAACTTGCTATAAGGTCTACAGAAAGGGCTATAAAAATTGTGTTTGTATGCTTCGGAATAAGTTTTATACGATATTTGTAAGGCCTTTATAGAAGGCTGCCTTTTTCTCCGGTAATACATTTTCATTCAAAATCATCGAATCTAAAAAACCAAAATTGTCCAATTTTGTTAATACCAAACACTTTCTAGATTTTTATATAAAACGATTGAAAGTTGAATGCATTTTGGAAGTAGTGTACAATTCTAATTTTTGTGAAAACACGAGTTTCAACAAATTCAAAAGATAATTATCATTTGAAATAATGAGTGATTGCGTAAGTACACAAGAAGCAATTTGATTAAAATTCACTATTTAGAGATGTAATTTCCAATTTTGAAAATATGGGCTTTTTAAAACTGGAAAAGTCATACGGTACAATTTTATGCATATGTACTTGTTGTTAAATTCCAACTGTTATTTTAAAGCAAGAAACTGCTTAAGAGTTTTTTCAAAACCCGAAGTTTAATTTGATTAATAGAATTGAATAATAAGTAGTTTTAAAGTAAATTGAAAATTCACATTTCATGATATTTTTCTCGTTTAGGTAACAGGAAAATCAACTTATCCCCAAAAATACTACTACTACTATCGTGAATTGGTCACGTTCAGAAATATCCGACTAACATTATAAATGAATAAATACATCGAGCTGTCTTTTTGCAAAGTTTTAGTAGTATATGATCGTTGTTGGGTTACGTCTTAATTTTTTTCTCTTGGAATGCAGAAGTAATCGGGCCGGTTTATTCAAAGACAGGAAGACAATGTAGAAAAATCTGGTGTGATACACCCACACAATTTCCTTTTACAGTGATCTCGTAATTAGCCAAACATTTGATTTTAAACTTTTAAGCATTTCTCAAAAATTTTCAAAAAATTACAAATTCTACAAAAACAGTACAAAATCGAGCGTTGGTTGAAGAGACAAATTTTCTCTAGAATTTTAAGCTGAATTCAAAAATGTAATAATATACTGGATGTTCTATTTAAAATAGGAGTTAATAAAAAGAAATAGAAAAAAAACAAAAGAAACCCACTTTAGAAGTATTCAACTGGAAAATCACCTATCTCACATCAATACACATTTAAAGGTAATAAAAATGTAAAGTTTGAAAAAAATCGTTAGAGCCGTTTTTGAAAAACACGAAAAAAACTGAAAATTCACAAGAGTAAACACCTACTTCCAGTTATGTGATTCTCTTAAAAAGCTTGCTGTCGCATCTACCATCTACATAGTACACAAAACTTATATATGAAGTTTCAACGCCATCCCTCTTTTCGTTTTTGAGATATTCTGCTCACAGACAGACAGACAGACAATCTCTGAAACTTCTTTGTGGCGTGAATTCATAATTCATTTTCTTATATGGGTATTTCGCCACTCTGCAAATTAAAATATTAAATAACGAAAATATTAACAACGAACGTTTCGAGGGACAATCTGCCCTCGTTATCAACGAATAACAATTAAAACTAACAAGAACTTATCTTTTTTTCACTGGAAGAAAAAAACGACCAACCTCCAATGAATTTTCTGACATTGACGTTTGTTGATAACGAGGGCAGATTGTCCCTCGAAACGTTCGTTGTTAATATTTTCGTTGTTTAATATTTTAATTTGCAGAGTGGCGAAATACCCATATAAGAAAATGAATTACAGACAGACACACAGAGAGACAGACCAATGACAAAAAATATGTTTTTTAGAATCAGGGAACTCTAAAACGTGAAGATCTGTTGAAAACTCATATTCGAATTTGTGGGGTGAATCCAATACTTCCTTTATCGTAAAAGGAAGTAAAAATGACATGATATACATTATAGTCTTTGTGTTTGTTTTTGAATAAATATTAAATTATAATTCATATTTGAACGCTCCTAGTAATGTTGATTTTGATGATTGCTGCTTGAATTTTATATTTATTTATATTAATTAAATAAAGGAAGTATTGGATTCACCCCAAAAATTCGAAATTGAGTTTTCACCAGATTTACGCGTTTTAGAGTCCCCTGAATCCAAAAAACATTTTTTTCATTGGTCTGTCTGTCTGTGTGTGTGTCTGTCTGTGAACAGAATATCTCAAAAACGAAAAGAGGTATGGCGCTGAAACTTCGTATATAAGTTTTGTGTACTATGTAGATGCGACAGCAAGCTTTTGAAGAAAATCGCATAACCGGAAGTAGGTGTTTACTCTTGGGATTTTTCAGTTTTTTTTCGATTTTTTCAAAAACGGCTAACGATTTTTTTCAAACTTTACATTTTTATTACATTTTTAATGTGTATTGATGTGAGATAGGTGATTTTCCAGTTGAATACTTCTAAAATGGGTTTCTTTTGTTTTTTTTCTATTTTTTTATTAACTCCTATTTTAAATAGAACACCAGGTATATTATTACATTTTTGAATTCAGCTTAAAATTCTAGAGAAAATTTGTCTCTTCAACTAACGCTCTATTTTATACCGTTTTTGTAGCATTCGTAATTTTTGAAAATATTTGACAAATGCTTAAAAATTTAAAATCAAATTTTTGGCTAATTATAACATGACTGTAAAAGGAAGTTGTGTGCGTGTATCACACCAGATTTTTTATATTGTGGCTCTCAATTGCGGTGGGATTCGAACGCAATTTCAGCACCTGGGAGAGATATTTCAACACACAGCAGCCCTGACGCAACCCGACCCTCGTGCTAGCGTCGATCGTTGTCCATTTTTGCCCTTTTTACAACATTTGCCCTGTATCTGTTGAGTCTTATTTCCGTAAAGGTCAAGTCTGAGCTACGTGCAAACTACTACTTTATTCTCTTCCTCAGTTAAAACAAAAATAGACAGAATTTTGTGTTTAAATGTGATCGCCCTGTGTTCTAGATAAGGTGGGTCAGTGTGGGGATCTCGTTAATAGTAACAGATACAAATTTGGTTAAATGGGAAAAAAGTTGTGCAATTAAAGGACTTGCAAAATGATGCTTAGAAATCTTTCTATTTTGTTCTGGCGTTAATATTACAGCTACAGCGAACCTGACGAAACTTCTTTAGAGCAACTTTTAATGGACTTAAGATTATGTTATCAATTTTTTATCCGACGGTTTGTGTTCGAGCAACCACTATCAATTTAATTTTTTTTCAAATACGATAATGAATTTTAGAAGCCCTTTTTATTCTGAATTCAACAATATACCACACACTAATTACATGTTCAGTCATTTTTGACTATTATGAAGAAATGTTTAGATACGGACCTGTGTCCTAAAGCATTTCATACGTTGTTCCAGCTTTTGTAATTTAGAGAAAGAAGTAGTAAGCCACACTTTATGTTTATAATCCTTAATCACGTATGGTTTTCGAATACAAATATATTCTTACTTATAAATAATAATTCAAATTAGAAATAAAAAACATCCAGTGTTGCTCATTACTTTTTCTTTAAATTACAAAGTTAAAACAACGTATGCAGTGCTCTAGAGTCGAGTACACAGATCCGTATCCAAACATTTTTAAATGATGGTCAAAAAAGCCTTGAAGTATATTAATCCGTAATGTGTGGTATATTGTTGAATTCGGAATAAAAGGGACTTTTAAAATTTGACATCGGAAAATCAGAACCGTATTTAAAAAAAATAAGTTACTGATGGTTGCTCGAAGACGAGACGTCGGATAAAAAAAATGATAAGGTAATCTTTTGCTCAATTAAAGTTGCTATAAAATAGTTTTGCCAGTTTCGCTCCAGCTTTAATATTAACGCAAAGAAATAGAATTAACAGTCCAAAAATTTATTTTTTCTAAAATAACTCATTAACGAAAAATCATACCAAGAATTTCTAGGCCTCATTTTGTTAGTTCTTTAATTATGTAACTTTTTTCTCATTTGACCAAATTTGTGTCTCTTATTATTAACGAGATCCCCATACTTATCCCTCTGATCTTGAACACACTGTATTTGACCGAAAGTATATTCGGTTTCGAGCCAGGTAGACATACAATTTACTACAAATAGCTTTTGAGCTATACCACCAATAGACGGACAGACGGAAGACATGTTTTTCGTCATTTAGGGACCCTGAAATGTTAAAATCTGAAGAAATCTCGGAAAGCGATTTATTCACGATTATAATACTTCTTTCGTCTTCTAGACGAGGGAAGTAAAAATACAAACAGTAAGGGCATGCTTAGATGATTATGAACATTTTTGTTAGTTCTTTTTTAGGAATTTTGCTGGAGTAAAAATATTAATATTTATTTATTTATTTATTTATAACAAATGCTAGATCAACAGTGAATGATTTAATAGCCATGGAATAATAGATCGGCGCTACATTAAAATGTAGAAAATAGAATGTAACTCATAGATAACAATTAATTATTTTACGCTAGAATTATTCTAAATATTATTGAAAATGGGTATCCAAATAATAACGCGTTAATTATTTCGACAATACTGTCAGTGGTATTGCAAATAGGTCGAGATCTTTTTATTCGAGATTATTGTAAGTCCTAACTAGTCGAATAACCGACCAGTTTAATCGAGTGGAATATGGCTATTTGAGAAACAGATGAATTCAAATATAATGTAACATTTAAAAATATAAGGTTTGAAGGGAATGTCAAATATTTAATCGAAATAAAATATTATAAATAGTAGGTAGAAATAAAAAAAATAAGTATATAGTGTTACAAGCATAAAATCATATCGTTAAGAACTTTGTTTTAATTATTGAGATAACAAATTTGAAAAAAAATGTAGCAGCAAATAATTTTGGTATAATTAAAAGTATAAAATAAACCCTATTTTAAAAAGTAATGTTTGGATATTAGGGTTAAGTGTAAAACTAAATTGGCGTGATAATATGGAAATGAAATTTAACCTAAGAAGAAGAGAAATAAAACTTAAGGAAGTTTACAAGTATGTGGTGAAAACTAATTGAAAAACAGAATTAATCTAGAAATGAGAAATAACTGGAGTAAAATACTAAGTGAAGTTTATTGGATAATTACATTTGACATCCATATATATAAGAGACTTGTCAGCAGCCAAACCGTAAGAGATAGAGAAAAAAGTTATTAAAGTTATATGTTTGGAATGGTCATGTGAGGCCAGGAACCGAATTTCAGTCACGTGACACTTCCGGTTTTCGAGAAATCACGTGATTTCCGTTCGTGCGGGACGCTGGTCCGTCCGGGACGGTATTTTTTGTTTTATTAAATGAGACATTTGTCTCACTGGACTGCTAGTTGTATAATAATTGAATTGGATTACGTCGAGCTGTTGGTGCTAAGGGAGAGTTCCAAGGGAGGACCATCAGTAGAGGAAGCACGTTTCAGGAATTGGTGGATACGGTGTTGGAGTTAGGTGGCTAAAGCTAGGGTCTATTTGGTTCCATGCTGTGGAAGAGTTTGTATCCCTAATTCTGGTCAGTTGGACATCTTGTCTGTCATTGGGAGCCTTTCGTTGTGATTGGGGTCTGAAAAGGTTGAAGTCGTAGGCAGAGTGGAGCAGCTTGGTTGACATCCAGAACATTGTTAAGTTTAAGTGAAAGATGGGTGATATTAAGTAGTAAGGTCAGCACTGAAATAAGAAAATAAATACTAAAAAGATGAATTTGTTATTAAAGAATTACTTACTGATTCATATTGTTGTGTGGCAAAGAAACGATATGGTATTTGTCATTTAATTTTCAAAGTTGTTTGAAATATCATTTGACAGAGGTTATTTTTGAATTGTGTATAATTCATAAACAGATTAATATCACTATACGTGAAGGTTAGCAATATACTGAGTAAGCAACTTCAAATATATAATGTCTATTTTTACTTTAACTGAAGAATAAATAGATAAAAGTAATAGTTTGCACGTAGCTCAAGCTTTGCGGTTGATGAAGGTGAGGCGTAACCGATACAGGGTGAACATCGTAAATGGGACAGAATTTTATAACGTCTTTATAACGCAGTGAGAAGCACATTCAGTACAATAGATACAATAGATTTTTTTTGTTACATTTATAATGTTAATAGATTTAACAAAAACAAGCTTTAGCAGCTGCTACTTAAATTTAAAAACCCGGGCAAAGGAAAAACTTCAGTTTTAAATATTACCCATGTCAATTTTATTTTTAATTGGAAATCATTGCACTATACTCGTATTACTGTTCGTACAATTGAAATATCTGATGGGAGATTTTTTCGTAGTCATACATATTACATCAGTTTTTTTTGGGTTTTGGTTCAGTAATTACAAATTACAAAATATGTATACTAAAATCTTGAGAATGTGAATTTTATGAAAATATTGTAATTATTATCATCTTACATTATTTAATTAACGCAATTTAAATAATTTTTTTATTGATTGAATGTTTGGCCATTTTTAAAAAGCCTTTATCATGTTTACTTTGTTGAAATCAAGGAGCTATTTTTTATGATTCGCGCTTAATGTTTTTCTCATTTGGATTGTTTTTGGCCTTCATAGATATCAAATCAACTGAAATCGGTGATATTACAAACGTACTGCCTGCACTGAATTGCTCGACTGTAAATGGCCGATTTTCCCATCAGCAACTGATGAGTAGACCTTTATGAAGTGCCATAAACCATACTCCAAGTTCGTGGTTTAATTCACAGCGAACCGTCCGTCCAGTGCCGCATAGAAGCATCACGTACCTCTCGGAATTACCTTTGTTATAGTTTAATCAGAACGCAAAACGAAGTTAAGAGGGTTAAATTTTTTATTGTGCTCAACTTTTATGGCGCCGGAAATGGAAATGGCTCATTAAAACGTATTTCCCAATAGCTTTTGTAACAATGCTACAATGTATTCGGTTCTGTTGCCAGCCTTTCCATTCCAACTGCAATTCTGCTGGAAATTGCTGAAATGAAATAAACTGGGACTGTTTTTCAAGGGATTTGAGAAACGGCAATTATTGGAAATTCTAAACTGCGGATGGTTATCAAACTTGTTTTCCTGCGGAAAACGAAAACTTTATTTAAATTGCTTACTTGTTACATGTAACATTCGATAAACCCATGTCAAAATTGTTTATGTCTGATCGGCCTGAATGGTATGACGTTTTTCGTGTTTTAACCCCAAACTTTAAATTAATCCGATGTATCTGTCATCCAGTATTGAGCCGTTATCCGGTGGGATTTGCGTTTTTTTGGGGCTACAAGCTGCTTTTTTATTGGATTCTGAGGGACACGAAGAACTGACAGTTTTACACTCCAAAACTTCAATAATGCATATGAACTTGTGTTTTTAATATTTTATCATTTTGACGTAAAGTTTAAGCGGTTAGCATCTCCAAAGGCGTTAAATTTTTTAAAGTATTCGTGTTTGTTTCCTTGATAATTTAACTGTATAGAATCATTGTATTTACATATAATAAAAAATCCTAGTTAGCGCTTTTAAATACCAATATCAATAAATAGTTCTAGAAGAAAGTTGTTAATATGTTTAGTTAAGAACAATTGTAAAATAAATTGTTTACAGATTTTTGATTTTTTTTATTTGAAAAGAACTTTGGTCTTCCAGACAATCGATTGACTCCATTAAATGTTTCCGTTTTAAAAACCCGAGGGTTGATATGAAATTTCAATTTCATTGATGGTGTATTTCTATGCATGTTTCCTATGAATTAATCATATCTATTTCAATGGCGATAGTAGGCATAATTTCATACTTTGTCGTATTTTTATCTTTACGGAAGTAGTTTCAGCACAGGAAATGGAACTTTACGTTACAAGTTCGGTAATAGTATATTACGTTATAAGATCGGTAAGTAGCTTAGAAAAGGCCAACAAAAATTTAGAAAAACGAGGCCCAGGTGGCCGAGTTTTACTATTTTTGAGGCCTGTTCCAATAAGGCACTTATCGATCGAGTCTCGTATAACATTTATTCGCTATCAACTAATAAAAATAAAAATGTCGTTGACCATGACAAATATTGTTTGATTAAATAAAGTGCGTGATTGTTGTTTCTATAGTAAGCAAATACAAAACAATTTTCTATAACAGTCCTAGTGTCGTTCTATTCATAACGAGCTTGTTATTTTGTTGTTTTCATACCAACCAACAACAATATTGACACAAGTGTGCCAAAGGGTACTCATCAAAATATCCCCCACTTGTGATAACTACAACTAATGAATATCTTTTCTGAATTTCAAGTTTCTAGGTGATCGGGAAGTACAGGAAAAGTTGGTCACTTTTTTTTGCAACAGCACCACTGGATTTTATATATAGTGGTTTATATTACGGACACTAAATTAATAAACTACTTTGTAGCAAGGAAAGAATTAGAGAACTAATTATTTTTTATCTTTCAATATAGCCACCACCTAAATCTACATACTTTTTCATTTTTCCGGAAGTAGCAATGTTTCTTTAAAATAGAAGTATTTTGCTTATTCAGCAAAATGGTTGCCAATAGCCCGCTGAAGTTCTTCTGCAGAAGAAAACCGGCGACCTCGTAGGTTTACTTTCAGTTTCTAAATAAATGTGAGCAATTTTTGTAAGAAATTTGAAAAAAAAATGTTTACACCTTATATTTTGGAACTGTTTCGCATTAGAGCATAACTTTATAGGAGTATCGTACCAAACTGAGTTTGATATCACTTACATAAGTTAGTGACCTTACGACACTGGACATCCTGCATAAATAATGGAATTCGTATTAACGTTATTAATAATTACTACAGATCCCATACTTTTAATCGAATAGTTAATTTTCCTATTTATATCTGATATCACTCATGGTAGAAAAGATATCTGTAAAGGACTTTACACGGGGCTTTTCTCTCAAGTACGACGCACATGGATCGCTGTACATTGTTACCTGCGATGGTAAGATGCGCGGCGATCATTGCACATTTCTCTTGCTTGCGATGAATGCGGTGTGAAGCGATTGCTACACCTTTCCTTACGCTCCGCAGCGATATTTTTTTCTGTCTTTTCTATAATATTCACCATGTATTTGTTAGGTCCCATTTCCATCAAGGGTAAGAACCTGACCTACGTGCAAATTATTACTTTTATGTATTCCTGAGTTAAAGTGAAAAAGACAATTAATTTTTTTTAATGTCTACTCTGTTTATATTTGATCGAAAGTATATTCGGTTTCGACCCAGGTAGACATATAATCCGCATGCAAAATATCGTTCTAGTTTTTGAGCTATACCCCAACAGACGGACAGACAGACAGGCGGAATTGAGAGATGTTTTTCTCCATCAAGGATCCTGAAACGCAAAGATCTCAAGAGTCTTTTAGACGAGCGAAGTAAAAAGCAGGAAACATCGTTTGACCACCTGGTATCTGATGTACGAGGCTTGTTCAATAGAAATTATTACACTATGTTACCAAACGACGAATACCCTGCTAAGGAAATTCTCGCGTCGGCTGTTTGAAGAATTCTTGCATAGATATTGGTAGTGATGTGGGTCGGGTAAATACCCAGTGGGTAGGGTATTTATAAATGGGTATTTACCCCTGCCTCGGGTAAATACCTAAAAAGTGGGTATTTATGAATTTTGTAATATTTAAAAATCTAAGCTAACTTTTACTCACAAAATAATGTTATCTTAATAAATAAACTACATATAAATGCACTGAAATGTTTTATGTAAAATAGCAATTTAAATGTAACACTGAATAAGCATTTACCCTAGTAAATTAAACGTTTATCGGGAAAAAACATTGGCTGCCGAAGTTTATGGAAATAAACAGAGGCGTAATAAATTGCGGTTATCAGAATTTACCAAAAAAAAATGTGATGGCTCTGACTCCAGAGATTGAGATGATTTATACTGTTGGTGCATTATTTTCCGACTTGTTTTCATTTTTGAAAAATGAACTTAACTTTAACTTGAAGAAATAATCCTTATATTTATTAACATTAATAATACGTACTTATACTTGGTTGTTACTATTAGTAGTTAGTTAACAATGTATTTGTTTTGTATTATAGGACAATAAACATTATTATTATTATATACATATTAAGAAACAATCTTAATAAGTCAAAATTATATAAATAACGTTGTATACCGATGGGACCATAATTATGTATAACTGCAATGAGATAGCATAAACAAAAGCACCTAATACTTGAGTAAGAAATAGATAACCGTACAAAAAAGTTATTTTAGTAGGCATATTTAGTAGACATGTCATAATTAAAATGAGCGTCAAGTCTACTCAAATATTTGTTTCTATGTTATTCTCTTTCTTATTCAACCATTGAATTCTGTTTTTATTCATGCTATTTCATTGCTGTTATATGTATACAGGTTACTTAAAATTATAGAGAACATGGTAATTCCATGAGGTGGAAAAGGGTCAAATACTATTTGCCATAAGAATAAGTGAAATAGAAAGTGCAAGAATTACCAAAATAATTATTGCATTTTCTATTTCGGTTAATCTTAAGGAAAATAGTATTCGAACCTTTTCCAACTCGGTGGAATTGCCATGCTGCGTACAATTTTAGGCAACCTGTATAGTTATGTCCCCATAAGTATTTTGGGTAGTAAATGTTCTCAGTACAGCTATTTTATTCTACATTTTTATAAAATTTGAATAGAGCACCTTCACTTACCAATCAATTATACTGGTTAGATTAGCTTTATAATATTTGATAAATGAGGCTATAAATACCCGTTTAAATACCCATTTTGGGTATTGCCCTGGTAAATACCCCGGGTATTTACCCCTAAAAATAAATACCCGGGTAATTTACATCACTAGTTATCGGTACACGTGCGTCGGATTGAAAACGGCAACGCCATAAGTTCTTCAATGTTCCAACAATATAGAAATCACAAGACAAAAGGAGTACTTACACCAACAATCTATGAAATTTTTCTAGTGGGTACACAACGGTCTTCCATGATCAGGCTCTCCACACGTCATGTTACTCGCAGTTGATGCAATATGCGCTCGTTGCGTCTGGTTCATTCGTCGTACTCCGTTTTTCATTTTCAAACTTTCTGCGCCATCGCTTTTCTGTAAACAGCTTACATTCACATTCATATCTGCAATAGCAATGAATGATTGACAATTGCTGATCTTGCTGAGGCAGGTTTTCTACTAGAAACGATATTTCTATACCAAAATGCCATTTAAATGTCGAAATTTTATCAGCGCGTTGACTACAAATACGAGTAATATTTAATAAAAGTAATATTAAGTTTGATGGTGTCAGTCATTCTACGAAAACTACATACATATTCACTAATTAGTTCAGCACAATAAATTATATAAAGACTTGATTATCAACTGCATGGCATTTGTGAGAAAAAATTGATTAATTTATTTAGTTGTTACATTAATTGTTTGAGGACACTCTTATTTAAATAATAAGACTTCAACGTTGGGGAAAAGTACATAAAAAATGTTTTTAAAAGGCAACCCGAGGAACACGAATGGTGGCAAAATGCAATCTTGGAGGTTACGCAGGTGTTTTCTTGTAACTCGAAATTAACTGGAAACTTAGGCTCCGCAAAGCTCCGGCTTTAGCGTGCGTTCGAATAAAAACGAAAACGTAGCCGTAAAATCGGAATCGGTAATAGCGATACTAGTAATAATAATACCTTGGCGTAAGAGCTTTTGGTTTGCATTCTAAGTGCCTGTTCGATGCATAACGTATTCAGCAGCAGAAGCATCGCCAACATTAGCAGACAAAAGCCCCAGACTGCTCATTTGTATAAACTAGGCACGTCCCACACACAAAGTATTAATATCTGCACCGGCATGAACGGCTCGTGCTTTCTGTCGCGGCATTAAGCTCTGCAGAAGGAGCTTTTGCATGAGTTCCGAGGAATGAGTGAGTGCTTTAAGGCCTCCGAGACCCCGTACTACGCCTCGGAGACGTCCTTAGTACCCAAACCGCATCGACCCTTGCTCCATTTGCTCCATAACCCATCTGTTAATTACTTTAAAGTACTCAGACATCTTAACTTAGTTCGCCAACTTTGCCAGATCATCAATCCGCAGTCTTAACGACCTGCACTATCTCCATATTGTGCGAAGTTTTAATTCAGCAGGTATCGAACCAAGTTGCGGCACTAATTTAACGCCACTAGCACTAGAGGTCCAAACGGAGTAATTTAGTAATTCAGTTTAACTACTGTAATTAAGTAAGCTAATCACGAGTGGGAGGCGACGGTAGCCGACTGTGTGCATTTGGATCGTGTGTTCTCTTATTTAGTTATTTATGCGATTGCAGATGACAGTCGAGCCATTATTCCCAAATGTTAGGGGTGAACTTGACTAATTTTCGCCACGTGTAGATATACTGCCGCCTAAATTAGCAACGTAATGAACTCGTTTCGGCTTTTTCCTCCCGCACAAGGTTGGTGCGAGCACCGAAATTGCTCCACGCGTTCACTCCATCGCGGAAAAATTATGCCCGCAACAAATAACGAAACGTTTAATTCGAACTACAAATTTAAATCGCCACTGTTTAATGCAAATTTAGTCCGAGATAAATTGTTGCTACTCTCGAAGTAGAGTAGCATGGAGAATTCTGTATCTACACTTCAAACCTTTATCGAATAATTCCGTTGTATAACGTAATCTCTAGAGTGCACATGACAGCTTTAAAATTAGTTTTACCATAAGAATGATTATATGCGGCAGTAGATGAATAAGAGAAAGCGTATACAAAGTTTTCAATTAATTCCAGAACCGCTCGTTTTGTGTTGGTAACTCCAAAACGGATAAGTGAAAGATTTTCCTAGTTTTATTATACTTTTTTATCATCAAGTTGTCAGCACCAGCAAATAGAAACTAAGGGTAAATGAAGCATTGGAAATTATATGCTTATACATCTACAATGGTCTGCTGATCGCAAAACAAGAGATTAACTAACATTGGAGACACTATAAAATAAGATACCACGTGACCACGTGATATAGGACACCCATTTAACACTGCTAGCAACCATGTTTGGAAAATTAAATCTGGCAATAGCATTGGCGTGTTGCATATTAAAGAACTAACGTATTATAAGAAGCCACTTACCTAAAACAGTTCAAAAGTAAGTAACTTAGCTCCGAATAGACCTGTTATCGATACAAAGAAAAGCAAGTGTCGTAAGCTAGCAAATTAACACATGAAAATTCAAAACTACACCACGAACGTCAATGCTCAGAAATGTCAAATCCGTGGTCTTTAATCATTTACCAGCTCCGTATCTTCAATATATACACTTAAAAATGTCAAGTTGGTTTTTGTAATTTTTTAATAAAATGCTATTTTTTTGGTATTTCGCCACCAGTGTAATGAATTCGGAAACCTAAATCGTTATTTTCCCTAAAAATTATTTCCAGAGCGCATCTAAATAGATGCACATGAAACGTTGACAAGGACATGTTTCTCATAAATGCAATAAAATTATAAAACTGCTTTGCTGTGGCAGATATTATTTGTCCTAAACACTGAAACCTAAAATAAGTAAGTTTAAAAAAAAAGTTGAATATTAAAGCTGATTTGTTTAGGACATTGCGGAATTATCAATGTTTTTAGGGAAAGAAAAATCTTATTAACAAAATGTTTAATACTTACGCAATCTAAAGCCTTTCTATAGCATGGGGCATGGACCGAAATCGTGCTTTAGGTCTGTTATGACAGACTAATTACATCGGTACATTTTGAGGTTTTCAAACTCTTGAACTTAACCGCTTATTGGTAGAATCCAATTAATTGTGACAATACAGTTTTTAAACAACCGATGTTTTTACTTATCTTACGTATCTTCAGTAGGCGCGATCGGATGTCCATTTATTTAAGATAATAGATTTGTTGTTTGTATACCACTGATTATTTTTTTCGTACCGATATCAACCAATCAGAAGACTGGATTTAGTTAAGTTATCTTGTATAATTTCTGTAATACACAATCGATTACACTGGAGTAACTTCACTAGGCAACGCAATAAACAACTTTTATCAACTTATATGTTGTTTCCATGGAGATGACGTTCAACTAGGTCATTATAAACAAATCGAGCTTTCAATAAAATATTTTATCTACAACTGTTGTAATATATGCACATTTTACACTTATAGAGGGATGTAAAATGTTGCTCATATTACACATGTGTAATATGAAATTATAAATAAATAACAAAGTTGCCATGATTACGACATACAGTGACAGATCGCCGCGCTGTTGACAGTCATATAAGTGTTCGTGAAATTGTGTTTTATTGATAACCACACTAAAATACTTAATAATGGCAACTACTAGTGACGACGACGATATAAATTTTACCTGTACACCTCCGGAAATCCGAGATGCAGCTAAAATCGCATCGCTTGATTTGCTACCGGCAAGATCGAGACAGAATTGTGAAATTGCTTATAACCAATTTATGGCGTGGCGGGCAAGCAAAAATGTATCTTCATTTTCGGAAGACACGTTACTAGTGTATTTTACGGAAATATCACTTAAATTTAAATCATCTACATTATGGACGAAATATTCAATGATCAGATCAATATTGGATATCAGACACAATGTTCAAATTGAAAAATATGGAAGATTGCGTGCATTTCTAAAGAGACGTTCTGAATGTTTCGTACCCAAAAAAGCGGAAGTTTTCACTGGCGAAGAAATCAACAAATTTATTGAGGAAGCTCCAGATGCCCAGTATCTTGCCACGAAAGTAAGTTAATTAACAAAGATTGATACAGTTTAACATAACCCAACATTACTTTTTAAGGTTTCCTTAATTGTGGGTATAATGGGTGCATGTCGCTCTCATGAATTAAAGAACATGAACCTTAATGATTTTAAATTTTTCGAAGGCTGTATTCAAGTAAACATTCCGCAAACAAAAACAAAAATACCCAGAAACTTTACAATAGTAGATAATTTCTATAATATTGTGAAGAAGTATTTCAATATTCGCCCAAAACATGCACCACCATTTTTAATTATCAAAATGGAAAATGTGTAAAACAAGTTATTGGAATAAATAAATTTGGCAGAATGGGGATGCTAATTGAATTTTGAAATTACCTAATCCTGAGAAATACACCGGTCATGCGTTAAGACGATCTTCTGCTACCTTGGTTGCTGATGCTGGAGCGTCAATGACGACACTAAAATGACATGGCGGCTGGAAAAGTGCTTCTGTAGCAGAAGGATATATAGCCAATTCCAAACGTAATAAAATGGACATTGCTAAAAAGATTGCGATTCAAATTAGTGCTGATAAATAATTGTGTTACTTCTAGCCCAACTACAATATCCAGTGCCGTTGTAGATACCAATGTTTCTATATGTAATATGTCTCTATCTACTGATAACCTCAATGGTATTCATTTTTCAAACTGTAATGTTGCAATCAATGTTATTAATAAATAGTTCTTTTGGCATTTCGAGGTTATTTTTTGTTCATAGTTTCAATGAGGCATTCTGACATTTTAGAAAAATTATTTTGACTTTGACAGATTTTACATGCAACTTGATAATTAAAATAAAGTAAGGCAAAGGAAGTGCCCAGATTTGAATTTCCGCGACCGTATTTGTGCAGTTCTAGATAAAGTATAGTATTTGACTCGCGTAAAATGGTCATATTACACGCGGATAATTACAACACTCGCTCGCTTCGCTCGCTCGTGTCGTAAAGCATCCTCGTGTAATATGACCTACATTTTACGCTCGTTAAATAATATACTATATTTGTTACTATTTTTGAATTTGCTCAAAAAATAATCAAATCGAATACAATTCGTACTGCAAACATTTTTGATTTATACCTCTCAAACTTCCTGCACAATAACAAATGGTGTCAGTTTTGACAGAATAATCCTGCCGCTTTGCAGTCGGATTATTTCAACTGTCAAACTGACACTCTTTTATTATTCAATTCTGCAATCTGCAACAAGTTATCGACTTATAACACGATAATATCTAAATTTTTACAGTACTACTTCTGATTATTTTTGAATTTACGATTTTTCTCACGGTACGCTATCCAAAATTTACGTAAATTTCAGAATGACCTATTTCTGCTTCTCACTTTGTATACCTATAGGTATGTTTTGAAGAGCCCTTTGGGCATTTTTTTAATGACGCTTATTTCAAAAATCGTTAGCAATTAGGAGCAGAATGGAGTAATGAATGACTTTGAGTTTTTGACTTACTACACTTCTCTGGTCGGTAGATTTGACAGTATTTCTAGAAGTGATTTAAGACTTTTTTGTTCCGGAAGAAACTTTTTTTTGTACTTATTTTTCATCATTCTTCTCGTCTTAAAGATTAAATAAAGCACGAGTACTTTTTAGTTCATGAGTATTAGATAACTGCACGATAAACGCTGTTTGCTTTAGGGACGCATGGAAGCCTGATCGAATTGCCACAAAGACTTTTCGACAGTTGAAAGACCGTCACGGAGGCCAGCGGCAGAACAAAGGTAGAAATATAAGGATTTATTAACTTTCAAGAGGAGCCACATCCGCGTCGGCATTCGAGCCAGTTCTGATAAAACCTAGGCCTGCGGCCTGCTACCTGTTATTAATTGTTATTTTATGTATTAATTCTCAGCGGCTACATCACGTACATCGCCGCTTCGCACTAAATCTTGTAGTAGGTTAAGATGCAGCTGTCGAGCTGCATTGTAAAAGAAATCGACCCTTTAATTAGAGACACACCAAACAAACTTATTGCACAGGGTTATGACGGGGCAACATATTTATTTGGTCGTTGTTGTACACTTCTGCAGGAGCAAGATTGATCACTACTAGTTTATATACTAGGGCGTTATACTTCGCTTGATCTATACCGAGTGCTCCAAATCATTTTGTGCTTGCAATAAAACTCCGTATGCTATTCAGTAGCTTTTTTTTAAAATAGGTATATTATTTTGGACCTAAATTATTTATATAGATTCTGGGCTCGTTTAAAATAAACTAGTGTTGTTAATGTAACAATTATTTGGGGCTGAACCGTTTACTGGAACCTCGATTCACTTTGATTTCCTCTGTAGAGTCACGTATTTTACATTTTCGATGAATGTGTTATAATATAGTTAAACTTAGCTTGGGTTCTTTTCTGGTGTACTACTAATGGCACATTGTTAATACAGTGTCTTCAGAAATGATCGAACGTTTTGAATGGTCATGGTTATACAACGTATGAATAGCATGTTGGTGGCACTGTAAGTCTATGTCAAATTCGAGGTTAGCAGGTTAGGTTTTGCGTCAGTCTGTGTCAAAATTGACGCAAAACCTAACATGATAACGTCGAAATTGACATAGACTTACAGTGCCACCAACATATTATTCACACATTGTATAGCCATGACCATTTAGAATCATTCGATCATTTCTGAAGGCACTTTATATACTGATGGGGCCATAATTATATAACGGGTGTCCGCCGGCAAATTTCATTTTTAAACTTGAAATAAAATTTTTATTTCTTAAAATATGTTATTGAAAAAAAAAACAAAATAAACCTTAATCTTTGGGAAATTATTTGTGAAACAGCACATCCGCCAAATGACGCCCCTCACGTCGTATCACTTCTTCCAAACGAACTTGAAAATTTTGCATCACACGCGTAAGCATAGCAGGTGTAATCGCACGAATTTCTCGGGTGATGTTCTGCTTTAACACATCCAAAGTGGGTGGTGCATTCTCGTAGACTTTTGATGTGAGATATCCCCACAGTCCAGTGGCAAATTTCCTACGGGAATGCACCACCCACTTTGGATGTGTTAAAGCAGAACATCACCAGAGAAATTCGTGCGATTACACCTGCCATGCTTACGCGTGTGATGCAAAAATTTCAAGTTCGTTTGGAAGAAGTGATACGACGTGAAGGGCGTCATTTGGCGGATGTGCTGTTTCACAAATAATTTCCCAAAGATTAAGGTTTATTTTGTTTTTTTTTCAATAACATATTTTAAGAAATAAAAATTTTATTTCAAGTTTAAAAATGAAATTTGCCGGCGGACACCCGTTATAACAGCAATGAGATAACATGAACAAGCAAATAGAACGCTTGAGTAAGAAAGAGATGGTCATACAAAAAATTATATTAGTAGGCATGTTTAGTTGACAAATGTCATAATTGGATTAAGATTCAAGCCTTCTCGAGTATTTACAACTATGTTTATCTCTTTCTTACTCAAGCAATACGTGTTATCTTCTTGTTCATGTTATCTTATTGCTGTTATATATAATTGTGGCCCCTTCGGTATGTTGCAGTAAAAGCTTAAAGTGTGGTAAATGTATACACTTACTAGTCAGTGTATAGGTTTATCAGATTTTAGTAAAATTATCAACTCATTATAAAAATGTCTGCTATTTCTGGTAAATCACAGTTATTAGACATTTGCTATAACAGATTAGTAAAAGTATCAACTAAATATAAAATGGATTTTAATAATTAACAACAAAATGAGAATATAATTGTTGGCCGAAATTACCAAGATTACTTGAATTTTCATGGAAAATGTGTCAATTTGTAAAAGATCATATCTCCTATACATTTATGAACTGTCAAAATATAGTTAAAAAGTTGATAGGGAATAGTCCTGGGATAATGCAATTCGCTAGTCTCAAATTTTAAGCATTTTATTTAATAAATTTAGGAACATTCAGTTATAATTCAGTGCGGTGTGGTGTGCACACTATTAGTAAAAGTATTAATTTAGATTCTCGCGTTTTATTTTGGGCATACCTTTACTAAATCAGATGTAAACATGTATGCATTTACTAGTCAACGTTTACATTTGATAGGTTGTGGATACATTTACTTTAAAAATCAGTATGTGTATACACTGACTAGTAAGTGTATACATTTACTGAGTTGGCACTTCTACTACAACATATATACTATTTGGTTCGGCACGTACCTTCATGCGGGTGCCGTTCAATATATTTTCGGTGCATTAAGGTCTGCTACTTAAATAAATACGTACATTTTTTATAACTGACATTAGCTGTTGTTATTTTCTTAAGTTTTTATCAGAGTATCTTAAATCGTTTCTCGACTATCCCAAACGGTTCTGCGGGCCTTATACTTTCGTTAGGTACTTATTAAGTGTCTTCAACTTCCATTCGTGAGTTGGTCATTATAAAAATTTAATTTCGACGTGGACATTAGGCACATCCTTTCGTTGGGTTCATTTTAACCGAGAATTATTCTAACAAAAGTATTTATATCTAATGAAGAAATTGACCAAGCAATAATGAAGTTTTTTAGTAGTATTAAAAAACTTTTGATTCGTAAAGAGTGCGGTAAAATAGTACTGGGAGTTACTGTAAACAAGGAATATTTCAATAGTTATTAAACTTTACGACTTTTTGAGTGGCCCTCGTATTTTTAAATAACGCCCACAATTTTAATAGATAGCAATAATTTCATTAATAATAACTATTTATCTAGCGTTGTGGATAATGAAAATTGCAATTAACCGTTAAAATTCATATTTATTATCACTCGCATAAGAAAATTAAATGTTCTATAAATTTTAAACAGCATTTGTCGCTACACTAATGAAGTTAAATACATGCACTATTATGTGGCATGAATAAACCCAGGCGCAGTAACGGTTATGGTTTTCGTTTTGTTGTAAATTATGAACGTGGCAAAATGAAGCACTATTGTATCTCGTAAAAGGCAATTTCTCTGCAGGTAAATATATCAAACCAAGTGAATTCGTATTTAATTTTCTACTTGTGTAGTGTCACCTATCTAGAAAAATAATTACGTACAGCTACAGTGTACTTGTACCGTAAGGTATTAATTTCAAAATCCGAAGATTGTAGTTTGAAAAATCAAAAAGCTTTACAGGGTGTAACTTAAGAATGTCGAAATATTTCAGGGTGGCAATCCTTAGCCAAATTTAAGCAAACAAGTGTCCAAAAATTCTTCGTTTTTAATATACGAGGTGTTAAAAGTTAAAAAAAATCGTCTTCTTTATAATTTATAATTTATAATTATTGCAGCAATTTAACCCAAATGTGGTATATATTACACTTGGATACGACCCCTTAAAATGTGGTATTATCAAGCTCTCATCGTTTCTTGTTAAATTTGAAGGAATTTTGGGGAGTTTTTAAGTTTGATGTTGAATTTCGGTAGCGTAAGGGTTTTCTGACAACAAAAATTTCTCGACTGGTGATTTTTTCTTATTACGATGCTCAATATAAATCTCTCGTGCAATATATCAAACTGATATAGCTAATGAATCACTCTTTTCTATTACATATGCCAAGGCTGACTCTTGTATCTTATTTGGCGGTAATTTCTTACCGGAACTTAATTTCTGTACGCGCCTCGTACGTCTAACCAACAACATCGCTTCAAGAATAAAGCTACAGATTCAACTATGATACCTTCAGCTCTTAGAGTATACTGATTTACATATACGGCAGTTTATATCCGCTCTTCAAGTAAAGGGGAGTAGAAACATGTACTGTAATGGTTTACTGCCCACAGCAATTCTGATTGCCTACGTAACAGAATGAACGTGAGCACAGAATTGAGTGTTTTATTTATTGCAAGATAATCAGTAATTTACATTAATAAATGCACTTATGTGAGCAGCAGTAACTAATAATTTGAGGGATAAAAGGTAGCATGAGATAAGGCAGGTTTCAGAAGGGTTACGTTCAGAGTTTCAGATATAATAAATGTTCGGAAAGGCCAATGCAAATTAATTTGTAACAGATGGATTTGAGCTTAGTAACGTCAAACATAATGTGAATAAAATGATACAGAATGATTTGTTAAGTACAGAAATTGTATGAGCGTTATGTATTAAAAGTTTGTAAGCCTTAAAACGGCAAGTTAACTGAAAAGTAAACGAAAAACAGTGCTAGCATAGCAATAATTGCAATAGAGCAATGGAAAAATCTAAGGCAACCGATCGAAAGGCAATTAGTGAGATGCTAAATGAACTCAAGTGTATCAGTGCATTATAAACCAAAGTGAAAATTAAAAGCAGAGCAATGTGTAGTGACATTTATTCCAATAAAAAAAAATAGTAGGTAGGCAAAGACATGACATCAAAACTGTAGTCCATAAGTTGAAACATGTAATCAAACCTAATTTTTTTTAAACATATGAAAATCTAGTTACTAAGTTATGAGACAGTCAATTGTCATTATTAATAAAACAAGCTAAAAAAATGTATATTGGGTGCAATTTAAGCTCCACTTTTTGTACAGAAATTAATAATAAAAAATCATTTTGTTGAGTCAAAGTTGTGTTGGGAGTTTTTACCAGTGTTGCTGGGAGTTCCAAAGATAGTGCAATTAGGCCAGCAAGTTTCCACCTGATGCGGCGTTGAGTGCGAGCCAACTTCTGTGACGATTTCGAGACAGTTCCAGACATTGGAAGGCAGATCTTTCTGGTGCTACGTGGAAAGGAAAGCTTTAGCAACCCGTGGGTAAAATAATTACTACCAAAAACCCATTTCCAAGCGAGTATTTGCCGTGGCGTCCTTCCAGTGTATCAACCAACAGCGGAGCACCTCTTCAAAAAGGTAAAATTTCACAGCAAGCAGTTCGTGCAGCCTCATAGAAACTGGTGTTCCTCAAGAATAGACCTTTGCCTAAAAGTTCAACGTGTTTCCAGAATCCCAGGTCTATCCAGCTTCGAATAATTTAGATAGCTTCCCTAGAAAGTGCGAGTGGACGTAGGATTTGCAGTTTTTGCCGGAAATAGGACAAAAGCACATCCGAGCGTGGGTTTTGACGTCATCCTGAAACGAAACGAGGTTAGCAGTTGCTACGCCACAGAATTAATTGTATTTACCTGATGCACTCTTGTCATTTTGGTGTTTGAAAATTCAATTTTACGTTATTTTGGCACTGACGGATCACGGATTGCACTAAATTTAGAGGTTATTTAACGGTCAGTTGGGAATGGTGCATTTGCCCTAATAATTGAGAGTAATTGTCATACAAGGAATTATTTGTCATACAAGGAATTATTTGTCATACAATGTTTTTTACTTGTTTTATAAACAGGCCCCCTGAGTTAAAAATTGTTTCATGTTCACCGGAGCTAAGCCCTAATGTATTGCAAATAAGTAAAATAGAGAAAGAACAATAAACCATTTATTTTTGGTAATTATTATTACATTCTTATAATTTGCTCTGAAGTTGACAGGCAGTTCTTGGTCGAAACTGTACAATTCATAAAGTGTAGTAACCCTTGCCAGAATTATAAATTTTATATTTTATTTAAAACCCTACTATTATTGTATTTATAAGTGATGCTACTATTACAGTATATTTCATTTCGTCCTTGCCGTTTCTAATTGCTTCGTGAAAAATGGGGTAAGCTCGAATATTTGGGTAAACGCGTTTCTACTGGTGATATATGTATTTATCTGATTTTATATCTCTCTCGAAGGGATTTTCAGATCGCGCTCCCGTTAAAAATGAAGGCGAAGGAAAATTCACAGTCCCATTCATTAAATAGTGGCCCAACTGGAGTGAGCTTCAGATCTTTTATAGCTCAGGTTCCATTGAAGTGACAAGGCAGCACAGCTAAGCTCGCCGTGGTAGATTTGCAAATCATTAATATTAGCGGAGAGATTATGTCGGCAAGCGGAAAATTTAGTAAATCCGCCGGCATACATCAGAATATTGTTTCTCACACAATAGACAAAGCTTGCATAGAGCAGGCAGTCTATCCGTAAGAACGCGATAACGGAGCACGAGACATAAATACTTCCCACTTATTGTTCCCTATAATAACGTTGTCCATTATAGCTGAAGACGTTACAAAGGAAAATGACAAAGAATAGAAGTAGTAAATCTAGTTCGGGGTGCAATCTGGCTTTATAAGAGAATTATATCATCCTCCTCAACACCGGAATTGAATCTGCCATTTGTGAATAGATTTACTGCGTCATTATTACTACGTAAAAAGAAACTTCTGGCCGTATGGGCAAATCCGGGTTTTCCTAGTATTACTTCAGTTCAGATTTGTGTCTGGGAGTCACCAATACTATGCTGCTCGTTGATAGAGGCATTTTGTAGAATTGAGCAGTTTATTGTTTACTATTTTTTTCCACTTTTATTACATGCAGTATTTGAAGAATTTTGATAAGTTGACAACATACCTATTGCCAAAATCGTGATTTGTTCTTGTAATTACTGATACACTTCAAATTATTTTAATAAGATTCTGAAGTCAAAAATTGAATTGGTCCGTTTTCCGGATTAAAGTATATAAACTATAATCATATTGACATCGATGTTACTGACTAAAGCCTGTTATTTTCGATTTATCAAATTATTTAAATTGAATATTTGCCAGCTTAATTTGCAGTCAGTTTTTCTAGGAACTTTCGTACGTCTCCGGCTGTAACAATATCAAAACATATAATAAAGGCTAAAATTGTAAAATTGTACCTTTCGAAATACTGGTTTAACAGTATGTGATAGATACCATCTCAGCAGAAATTGATTGTGTGCGGTGTTGACCTTCGTTCAGTAGGTTTTTTAGACTGATTACCTATACTCGTCGTATGTAAAATGTAGACTTCCGTGTGTACGAAAAAAAAATACCGGATTAACTCCATGTTGCGTTATTGAGAGGCGCTTCCTGAATAGGAAACGTAGGAAAAATATTCATTCTGGTATATTTTTTAAGATATGCCGAGATTTTATTAACCTCAAAACTAGCTGAACTAGCAACCTTACTTAGTTACAAACAGGAAAGCTACATTATTTCCATAACTAGATATGACACTTAATTGAAATAACTGAAAGGCTCTGTTGTCAAGTGAATTTTTGATATTTTCTACACACATTCTATGAATTTTGACTTTTAGAAGTTCTTGAAATTCTTTTAGTTATTATTTATAAGTATTAGAATCGTATAATTACCTAGCTTTATGTGTAACGTTTTCGACCACAGTATTGAATATTGAAGAAATTAAGAATCAAACGGTAGACTCCCATATTTTCAAAACATGTAAAACAAAGAATTTTTCTTTCTCAAGAAGTGAATCCGCCATTTTTGCAACTCCCTGTATATATGTCATATGAAATATATGACCATTTTTATAGAAACTGAAGGTTGCTTGTCTTGGAATCTGCTCTTGCCCTGAATTTGGAGAAATGCCATTTCGTAACTCACAACTACTGACAGAAAAGTGATATTTGGTTATTGTTTGTGAATTAAGAAATGACGTGCATCTCCAAATTCATGGCAAGAGCAGATTTCAAGACTTTTGGAACACCCATTACTTTGAATATGCATATATATACAGGGTGTTTGTAAATCGCCAGACAGCTCGTAATTTCGTTAATAATAGAGATATCAAAAAGAACTGTTTTGTTTTAAATGTCAGTATACAGCCTACACATTGTCACAAATTTATTTAAGTCGCAGCCTCCTATTTTTGCGTAGTGATACACGACTTTGGTTTTTTAAATGTAACATTCCGTATATTTTTCGATATTTAAAATCAAAGTGTATACGAAGGCGTCCTGTTAATTGTTACTTATTAGAGAAATACAAAATAACTTTATTGTTTTTCAAAATAAAGTATGATTAAAAATTATTTTCATTTAGTATGGTTATAGAATATTTCCCAATTTATGAATGCAACTACGTCTAAACTTAAATATCAAACTTGACATTTGATTTTTGATATTCCATAGCCATACTAGATGTAAGAAATTTTTGATCGTACTATATTTCCCTTTAACCACAATTCATTTATTCACTCTTTGAAACCATTTCTCGAAACAAGCAGAAAACTGTTTTTTTGGGGCGAATTTCCAAAAACAAAGTTTTCGGAGCGATTTTCCAAAAACAATTTGTTTGCATGTTTCTTTTAATCTTTGGAAACAAAAACAAATCGTTGAGGGTGAGATCTCGACTATGTCGAGGGGGAGTGACCAGTTGGTGTACAGGTTTGTTTAAGAAATTAAGTAGTATCTTCGACCTTGCGGTGTTGTATTTTCGTGGTCTTTAACAAAGTGCCACACAAATCATATTTTCACCGATCATTACATAATTTTTTCAAAAACTTATTTATGCTAATCAGAAGTTTTTACGATCATCAAGAGAAATTACTGCAACTGGACCACTGCGTCTAAAGAAATCAGCAATATTTTTTTTATTTGCACATTTACGGGCAATAGTTTTTGTTGACAGAAGAACGAAACACATAATTGTTTTGTTGTTTAGTTTCTTAATTTAGATCATTACTACCCCCAACAATTCCAAAAACATGATTAGAAGATTCCACATCTAACTTTTTTAATATAAATTTGTACTAGTCTACCCGTGTCTGTTTTTATTCTTCGGTAAACAAGTAATGTGGAACTTACCGACTGGCCAGCTTCCTCACAAGCAGCTGTTGCTATAAAATGTTACCCATCTACTGGATGATCCAATACCTAGTTCTTGTTGAATCTCTCCCATCTTCTTTAAGCAGCATTTCAGTAGCAGTAACGTTTTTAGGACAAACAGCTACTGGAGGTCGTTTAGGTCTCGGTTCATCTTCTAACACTATTCGTGTTTAAATCCACGGAACTACTAACCAACTGTGGATAAGAAAGGCTATGGCTGTCAAAAGTTGCCACTTTTTGGTGAATCGTAGAAAAGCATTGCTCGAAAAGCATTTCGCGGCATTTCCATAATGTCTAGTTGACAACAAACTACTTTTAAAAACAAAATTGTGTCTGTTCGCCTCAACCACATACTTTTAACTATCAATTTATACAATTGTTGTTGTTTCAATCCTTAGCTGCTAATAACAATTAACATAACAGCCTTCGTAAACTACCCCTTAAAGAACGTGCGACCGAACTGATTTATTTGTCATATTCTTCAAATTTGACATATGAGTTTTGTTAATTTTATGTTATCTTATAATTTTGTTGAAAATCATTAAGAGGGCGCTTCAGCAGTTTAACTTTCATTTTGATTTGTTTGTTCGAAGAAATACCAAGTATGTTTGTTTAGACATTATCGCTATTGCCTTTTTAATAAATTATTTGCTTATGAAAATGGTGGTAATAACTGCCTAAAGTTCTGCTCAGGTTCTATTTGGCGCTTATAATATGATATGCTTGTGTTTTTGGTAACAATTATAATGAATGATTAGTATACCATGAATTCTCTAAAAGAAAGTATGCCTTCTGCATACCAACATATTTAGTTGTTTTTTCAGAAAAAAAAACCAAATATTTTAAATTGTGCTCTGCAAGCTATTAATGTTAAATATAAAAAAAAATATAGGTAACGTTAGTATAAAAGATACGGTTCGTTATAGATGTAGCGGCTACTAGTGGTATTATTTCAACCAAATAATGACACACATACAAAACTAGCAGCGCCCACATACCATATTTGAAATTTTCATGCCAATTCATTGTTAACCTACACTGACAAAATACGTATGTTTGCGTATAAATAAAAAATAAATAAATTTACCAAGATAATAAACCATAAATGCTAGCGTATGCTTTTATTGTCATCACTTTTCTCACTTTCAAAGCAGGACATTACGATATACATTGCGAATTTCTTTGCAGTACATTATAAATTACATAGCATTATAAAATACGTTAAAGCTCTTGTAAATTCATCTAAATATCAAGATTTTTAACAATTTTGATTGCATACGTTGGTGTTAACTTGGAGAAGCAAAATTCATAATGTAGTCAATTTGTGAGATTTAACGATTTCTGTAGATTTTGTTTAGATTGTCAAATATTAAGTTACAGTTTGCGATGATTAGTGTGGATACATAAATATTTAAAGCGAAAACAATATATTTTAGTTATTTAAGATACAAGTGCAAAAAAGCATTTTTATTGCACGAGTAGGTGAAATTAGAATGCGAGCGTTAGCGAGCATTCTAAGACCTATGAGTGCAATAAAGAGCCTTTTTGCAAGAGTGTCTTACAACGTTTTATCTACGATCATAATCTTTTACGAAAGTATGTATTTCATTTTGTATTTTTTAAATTTACGTACAATAAAATTTTTATAACACTAGTGTAATAAAAGTTAACTTTTTGCACTAAAATTAGTGTATCATAGATTTCTTATTGACATTAGCGTGCAATAAAATGTTTATAACACTAGTGTACTAAAAGTTAACTTTTTACACTAATATCGGTGTAGAAAGTAGGCACTTTTTACATGATCGTAGATAATAGTTATTAAGTAGCTATGATGTGTATATTTTGGAATTATATAGTTAAGTTTATTCCTCGACACCGAAAGGTAGAAGGGACTAGAGATAACGAATGAATAAATATACTGAGTAACCGAGAGCGTGCGGCCGGCTGGTAAAGTGCTTGCGCTTTCAGTCGGCAGGTAGTGGGTTCGAGCCTCACATCCGGACATTGGTAACATCGACCGCTCTTTGGCAATCATACTTTTGGTGGTCGTGACCTCTGGAAAGGGCATTCTTCGTACTAACTCAACGGGATAGGCTAGCCAACTTTCAGGCCACGGCCGAAGAAGGATTATAAAAATAACGGGCTATCACCCTATATTAAGAGGAAGAAAAGAAAATATTTACCATTGATTGTATATAGTACACACTTTTTTATATTATTTAATTTTTTAATATTAATTTGGCAATTCCAATTTGAACTGTTATATTATACGAACACTTAAAATCTATAATTCAAAAAGCTTGAACTCAACGTTTTTCGCATGATTAATTGATTATGTTCTTCGTTCTTGCTATTATATTAGTATTCATTTTCACAAGTGGAAGCGTATTATATAAAGTTTGAGGATATAGGTATTTTAGAAAAACTGAGGTAGCTATGTAAGTTTAGTTCTTTATTTATTAATTCTAGAAGTAATATAATGTAATCGAATACCACTCGACTTCCGTCGTATCTTCAAATACTTTTCCTTCTCTTCGTCGGGCAATATCAGTGTTCCTTTCGGGAACACTTATTTGGTTCTTAAGTGGGGAAAGTTTTTTCCAATACACTCTGGGTCTTGTGATAATACTACGGAATACACAGTTTTAGTGCTTTAAAAAATATATCGAATTCTGGAGCTTTTAAGACCGTTTTTGTGTTTTTTTTTAATAGCTTTTGGACCGACGTTCCGGTTATTTCCGTTTTTCAATGTTGTTTAATTTTTTTTCTATAATAATAGTTGTTCATATATTTATGTAGGGAGCAAAGGTATTCATTATCTCCCGCGTGTGAATTCAACACGTAGCGGAGGGCACTAAATTCACAAGGAATGAAATTACCATTTGCTCCATTGATTCATACAGCGTGTTTCTTTAGTACGTATGGAAAATTGATTGCCATGTTCTTTGGATTATTCTAAGACAAAAAGTTCCGATCAACAGGCTCTGCAAAGGAATTTTTTTTTCTGTCGGTAAACCATCTTTCAATTCACCAGGGGCGTGCGTAGGAGCCCCCCTTGCACGACGCCACGTGGACGCCACTGGTTTTGTTCACTTTTGATAAGGTTTTTATAATTCCGTGATTGTTTTTTTTAACTTAGAAAAATGAAATCAGGCGCTACCAAGTTTTGTGTTTATTAGTAGCTTCAGCGTACTTATGCGAACGTTTTGCCCGTCCGTCCGTCCGTCCGTCCGTCCGGATCGCCTGTAACTTTCGAACGGCTACAGATATCGAAATTTTGAAAGGGGGCAAAGTTGTTGCTAAGGTCCCGAGCACCTTCATGCGCTATTTGGTTTTGGCTTTCCACTTTGCAAAATTTCCAAGCATTGTAGCACAGTGGCGGTTTTAAGGTCACTATATCAATAAGGTACCGCCATTAGTGATTTTTTATATCTATCCTTGTCGCACAATTTTCTCCAACTGGGGATAAAAACACATAACCTAACAGATTCCTCACTTTACAAGTGCCATTACACCAAAAAGAAAATCCCCAAAAACTAGTGTCTTCCCTATTGCACTTGGGAAATTTGTATTTGTTATCCTTATCTCACAATTTTCTCACATTCTCAAGCGAGGAATGGAATGGCGGTACCTTATTGATATAGTGACCTTAGGCGGTTTGTCCACTTGGCGCCATCTACAGAAGCTCGGTGGTCACGTTTTGAACTACACATTCTGAAGCTACTCGTTAGACCTGTCCTTGAGCAGTTTATTGAAACATCAATTCATTCAAATGAAGAGAAAACAAGGTTTTCAAGAAATAAGTGAATCAAAGAAACTGTTCGGAATGATCATCACCTTCCTACATGTTGCATGTACGAATTATACATGCTCAAAAATACCTGCTATAATTAACACAAAAAATTGGCAACACCTGGTTTCATTTTTAAATTTTTACTAAAAACGGCACATTTTTACAAAAGAGTTTTAATTAAGGGATTCAAAAACCGTATCAAACTGGAAAAAAGTCGGTGACGCACACGTGGCGTCTTCTTTTTCTTAGTCAATAATGTAAAGGGGACTCCTGCACACGCCACTGGTAAATTGAAAGATGGTTGACCGGCATAAAACATTGTTCTTGGCGCCGCATGTATACACACACCAAATTTGTAATTAATATTCTAACGTGTTTTCAGAAATTAACAAAATTTACGATTTCTTGTCTCAACTTCAACACCCTGAATTGCGAAAACCAAGAACTTGCGGACCCGTGTTGATATGAACTTTTGATCTTGAATAAGTCGAGGAACATTCCAGTCAATTTTCTGCGCTTGATTAGGAAACACCCTGTATATCTTTTTCTTTGAGCGCATGTTCATAGCCCGAAATTTCAAAAATTTTGCTTTAGGAAATCATTCCAGTAACTAAATAGATAACTGTAATGACATTTTGTTTAATTTTGCAAATCAGTATAACGTTGAAAAACTTTGGCTGGTGTCCATTATAAACACAAATGCCGGAGGTAACAAATATTACTTTTCGCTGATTGGAAATTGACAGTTTTGTTTCCTGAAATTAGGACGCAATAGCTGACTTTCTAGATAGTGAGTAGAATAGTATATTACACAACAAGTTTAGAAAAGTAAAGTTTTACTAAACGAATATAGCGTGATGGAGTACGAGCAAGCGAAGCGAGCGAGTAACTTAAAAAGCTGTATAAGTTTAGTAAAACTACTTTTCTTAGGAAGAGTGTATACTATTTTTTCCCATTTTAATTGTTTGTTTATTTATGACTGTCCACTTTTGACATTAGGTGAGGTGTTTGCTCTTTGGTTTTTTCCCCGTATTTTTCTAAGCTTTATCTTTTAGCCTGAAGATGGTTTAATACATAAGCCGAAACATGTAGCGCATGTAAAATATATGTTAATTAATTTTATGAGGAAGACACTGTTTCCTTTACAATAATTTACTGAATCACCTCATTGTGAGAATGGACCAGATCCTGAACTGTATGTCTATGTCAAATTCGAGGTTAGCAGGTGAGGTTTTCAGCCAGTTTTGACACAAACTGACACAAAACCTAACCTGCTAACCTCGAATTTGACAGTAACATTACCATATAGTAAAGTGACATTTCTATGCACCAAAGTGCCACTTCATTAATCGATTTTTAATTTAGTAAAATAGTACATTATTATACAAAATGCGAAAAAGATATTAATTTAATGATATTAAATTACGTTTTTACAGGGAATATGTCATTTAGTTTTGAATTTAAAACAAAAAGTGCATTTGCCGATATGATTATGTTTTATGTACAATTTCTAAAAATGTTATTGTATGAGTAAGGTTTATTTTAAATTGACGTATTTATATAATTTTCATTATAGTCGAAAGGATGTTGATAATTTTGTAAATATTTTGATACTGCGATTTTATTAGTAAATTTATGAAAGGGCGACTTATTGCTAAATTTTTATAAACATTGACTAAAAAAGGCTTTTATTGAAAGACAGCGAAAATCCCATTGAATAGAAATTAAAAAGTCTAAAAAAGATTATTATTCTTAATATATATAATATATACTGCATTTTAATACTGACATGCCATTGTACCAGGATGCTCAAGCCTATTAACAATTCCTATTCCGGCGCAAGGTGTATAATTTCAATTTCGTCAGCAATTTAGGTTTATTATAAATATATAAATATGACTACTTATAATTGTAATATTATACAAACATTCTGAATGACTGAATCTAAAACCGTATCGTACGTAAATGCTCAGAATATCGGACTGTGCTTGATGCAACTGCCCAACTGCCGAAGGTTCTTCCGAGGAGGGCAGCATAGCTCCCATTGGCAACAATCCATAGCAGGAAATTGTTATTCGAAAAGCAAAGCTTTAATAGCTCTATACTTCCAAACAGTTCAGTGAGCTCTCGACCCTCTGGTCAACCGCACTGTAAGGCCATTAGAGGGTAATGAATATAAATGTAGTAACTAACCCTAGTGCAGCTCATCTTACCCCTTATACACAAGGGTAGTAACCGAGATACATTTTGACATATTCTAATCTCACGTGCGGCAAGCAAATAAGGGCGCTTTTTCGAACGCGCCGCGGATCGTAAATAAGTCGGAATCGTTTGTGAATTATTTGCATGACTGGCCCTGACCCAAAATATCCGAAAATTGGACCTCGCGTGCTTGTAAAACTTCGCTGCAAACAATGAGTCAGTTGCTAAGTGAGCAATTGACAAACACTGATTGTGACAAGCGGGGGAGATATTGGATTTATCTGTGGTCTGAGTCTGCAGGGGACAGATTATTTAGATAGATTGATGCGATCAGAATTATTTATATTCCAGGCCCATAACCATTTGTTTATGTTATTTACGGGCTGCCTTCCCTGCGTGGAATGCATTATTAATAATGAAAATTAAAATTATAATGCGGGAATTTATAAAGTTTCTGGTTTACGCTACGTTCCCAGATTAGTTGGAACAACCACTAAACTGTAGCGAAATTAAAGTGTAAATTATGAAATTAAACCATCCTGGCACATAAGGAACAGTTTGCTATTTTAATATCATACAGCGTTTTCATCAAATATGTATGTAATAATGTTAACGTTCATTGATAAGAGCTCTCCTTGATAAACAGAAATAACTGTTAAAACTCAACGTAGTAATTTTCATATACAGTGTGTCGGAGAAGAAAATTCGTCTTATTTTGTTTTCTAAAAAAAAAAATAAGGAAAAAGTTTGTCTCGCCGAGAAATGTAATGTACAGGGTGTCCAAAAAGTTGAGAAATATAAAATACACTCAAGATGAAAGTATAGTTATTTTGCATTTAAGAGGAAAATGTTAAATAGGTCAAGTCCCGATATCTTTTCAGCTTCATGGCGTACTGGATATGTATTAAATTAGAAAAATTGCGGGAATTTCTATATTACCAACATTAACAATGATACAGTGTATATATTTGAAAGGTAAAAAACTGGTGTCATTTGCACACTACTTCCTTTTACAGTAATTTTATAATTAGTCAAAAATTTGATTTTTAATTTTTAAGCATTTGTAAAAAAATCAAAAGTACAAATTCTACAGAAACCGTTTTCTCGAAAATGTTAAGCTGAATTCAAAAATGTAATAATTAACCGGTTGTTCTATTTAAAATTGAAGTTAATAAAAAAAGGAAAAAACAAAAGAAACCCATTTTAGAGGTTAGTCATTTTGAAAAATCGAAAAAACTGAAAAATCACAGGGAGTAAACACCATACTTCCGGTTATGCGATTTTCTTCAAAAGCTTGCTGTGTGATAGTACGCAAAACTTATATATGAAGTTTCAACGCCATACCTCGTTTAGTTTTTGAGATTTTCTTTTCACAGACACAGATCAATGAGCAAAAACATGTTTTTTGGGTTCAGGGGACTCGAAAACGTGAATATCTGTTGAAAATTCAATTTCGAATTTTTGGGGTGAATCCAATACTTCCTTTATTGTAAAAGGAAGTTAAAAGAATAGATTATGTTATTAGGAGTAAAAGTGATACTTTATGTGGCGAAGCTGAAGTTTATTTAGCCGAACGTTAGTGAGGCAAATAATTCAGCTAAGCCTCATAAAGTCACTTTTACTCCGAATAACATATACTATTTTATCCGCAAACGTATTCAGGTAAATTTCAGGCTAGCACTGTACCCCTGCGCCAACCTCTGTTGTTTCAGATAACGCGCAACTGTAATGATATATGAACATACTGAATCACCCGTGCTAATAGCACACACACGGCCACAGCAGCTGTCACACCATAACCCACGGCGACAGATCCGCTGCTTAAAGGTTTATTTAAATTAAAACTTTTTCGTACTTTTTTGAAAATAAAAACCGGCCTACGAACTAATTCTAAAAATTAGCAAAATTTTAAGCCATCATACAATTTAATCGGTCCAGTATCTTCGGAGGAGATGGCGAACAAACATAGAAAGAAAGAAAGAGAGCAATCATTTTGTGTGCTTAGGCAGATAAAGTACGCAAAAGTCGCTATTTTGTCTGCTTAGGCAGATAAAGTGACACTTTTACCTTGTCAATAAAGACAAATAAGTTGTCACTTTTGTGACGTTTGCGGATAAATGATATTTGATGGTGTCAAAGCCCAATTACGACATGTATTTTAAAAAACAAGTTTAAGTCTTAACTTGCCCTCGACATGGAAAGGTAAAAGTGTCCAATTATAATGAATGAATGAATGAAACTTAAAAAATACAAACGATACCTCTATTAGACTAGATTTAAGAATCCTTATTTTGTCTTTTGATATTTTTACAACTGAAATGTTGAAATTGTAATTTTCTGATTGCAGCTCGAAAATCAAAAGAGACATTCGAATTCGGTTTTCACTGCCATACTGGTCTTGAAAAGTTGACCCCATGGTGTGTAAAAGATTTTATACTACCTCTAATACTCCCATCGAAAATGTGTGTGTCGTGTACAGACGAAAAGTGTTCCCCTCGAAAGTACAAAAAACTTTAAAAATGTATTGGATTTACTTAATATTTAACTTCCATATCTACTTCGAATTGCTCCCTACATAGGATAGTTCTTCTTTTTACTTCCTTTTACAATAGGTAAAGGAAGTATTGGATTCACCCCAAAAATTCGAAATTGAGTTTTCAACAGATTTACGCGTTTTAGAGTCCCCTGAATCCAAAAAACATTTTTTTTCATTGGTCTGTCTGTCTGTGTGTGTGTCTGTCTGTGAACAGAATATCTCAAAAACGAAAAGAGGTATGGCGCTGAAACTTCTTATATAAGTTTTGTGTACTATGTAGATGCGACAGCAAGCTTTTGAAGAAAATCGCATAACCGGAAGTAGGTGTTTACTCTTGGGATTTTTCAGTTCTTTTTCGATTTTTTCAAAAACGGCTAACGATTTTTTTCAAACTTTATATTTTTATTACATTTTTAATGTGTATTGATGTGAGATAGGTGATTTTCCAGTTGAATACTTCTACAATGGGTTTCTTTTGTTTTTTTCAATTTTTTTTTATTAACTCCTATTTTAAATAGAACACCCGGTATATTATTACATTTTTAAATTCAGCTTAAAATTGTAGAGAAAATTTGTCTCTTGAACTAACGCTCTATTTTGTACCGTTTTTGTAGAATTTTTAATTTTTGAAAATTGTTGACAAATGGTTAAAAATAAAATTTGACTAATTATAAGAACACTGTAAAAGGAAGTTGTGTGAGTGTATCACACCAGATTTTTAAATATTTATTAAGCATTGTAGAATTTCGATAAATAACTTGTCAATACGCAAGCATCTGAAAAAATTATAATTTTAAAATTTGCACTCTAAGGTAATCTATATCATAGTAAAATATTTCGGTGTTTCAAAGTTTCAAGATCATTTACTTTATTCGATTTAAGTTGTACCAAGAACAGATCTATGTTAAACTCTCAAAATTTCTAAATTATTTCTGGTGAAACAGAACTTTTTACTAAGAATACGACTATTATAATAATTTTATAGTAATAATGATTAATATATAATATTTTATTTATTTATTTTACGGATTATACCATTTTACAGCGCCAGCGTAGCTCAATGGTTAGAGCATTGGACTGCGGTGCGGAAGTCTGGAGTTCAAATCCCAGATCGATGCCTGGCGGGCGGCCTACCCAGTCGCTTTAAATAATTGGGAACCTGCGTTCGAAAGAACAAGGGGTAATAATGCGGTTGTCTAATGCGTGATGCTCACCACATCACCACGTGTCATGAATTTGACACGCGACAGCCGGGTGTGATACGAGGGTACAGAACCTCTGACCTGCCGCCTTGCAGGCTAAGCTCCTTCATGGGGTGTTAGTGCCTCACCATTATTATACCATTTTACATAATAAAAAGAAAAGAAAATCGAAGCGAACAGTCGCTAACTTCTAAATTATATGAGACACTACGGAGGTAATCAATAACATTTAAATTATGATAATCTTGTACTATCATTTCTAATCTGCGATTAAGTTGGACAGCACAAAGCTATTTTCGTACGAAGCTATTTTGTCATGAGCTATTTTGTCCGGGCTATTCTAACGGGGCTGTTTTGACGGGGCTGTTTTGTCGGCACACCATGCAAAGCATAGTTCAAAATAGTTTCTCCCGATATGCATCAGAAGAAAACCAAATACTGTAATATTTGAAGATAATTTCCGTCTTTAAAGGGAATTCCACGTTTTTATTATTATCTAAGAAATAAACAACAAAAACATGTTTGGTTTGTTAAAAATTGGGAAAAAGTCTCTTATTAATTGATGCTTAGGTTGGTGACTTATTACACTCACCTATAACAAAGAAAACGTGTCTTTAATTAGTTTTTCTTTCTGGGGTTGTGCCTGTCTTATTGCTGTCACTTGAGATATTTCTATTATGCCACGTACTGTCTGCATTGCAATCATTTTTCGATGCTCTATACTCTTGAAGTTTTTCTGGTATTCAGTAGTGTTCATTTTCAGCTATTGTATGTTCATTTAGTGGGAATATTCAAATAAGATCTAGGAAAAAACCTAAGCAAAACTAAGTGTATGCTCAACGACAAAATAGAACAAAACCATAATCCAAGTCTTGTGATAGAAAATCATCAACAAATAGAGGATCCTCCATTTTATGTACAGTATTTTACTTCAAATTTGTAATCAGCTGCTTCGAAAACCCCCATATACCAATTTTTATCAAAGCCTGATAATTTTTCACATGTGGCCGCCATATTGAAACCGTCATTTTGTGCACAGTAATTTTGATTTCATATTTGTAATTAGCGACCTAAAATCCCCCTGTATACAAATTTTTGCTTTAGGCTAAGTTCATCTGAGGTTTTCGGGATTTTGGCCCCGCACCACCTACAACACTAGATATTCAGAATCAAATTTATATGTTTAGCAATTTTTAGCTTTATACTTTGTTTTAAGGAATTTTAACTGATACGATATTGCGCTATTTACTCTGGACTAATAAGGTCAAGTCGCTTTAGATACAGACGGTATCATAAGTAAGCTACGTACATGTAGGTTGAAAAATACTGTTTTCTATTTTGCCGCTGATCTCATAACACGTATATGGTGTTGTATTTTCTTATTACTTCTATATGCTGCTTTTTCTTCTTGCAATTCTTTCTCGATCTGATGTCTAATTCCAGACAGCGTTACGTAACTATAAGAAATTCAGCACAGAACTAGTTTAAAAGGCAAAGACCATAGCACGAAAAAACTTTGGAAAAGACGTAGATAAAATATTGAAAAATAATACCAACGATAGAAGAGAATTTTTAACTACAGTCAAGAATCTAAGAGGAAAATATGTAGTATCCGCAGAAAATTATTTCGGGGATACCTGGGCCAAGCAAATAATTCGAAAATAAAGTTTAAAGACGAAATAATTAAGCAAGAAGTGATAACGCTCAAGAAGAGCTAACAGAAATGGAAGGCGAACAAGTAATAATCAAAGAAATAACAGGAGCAATAAACTGAGTGAAAATAGGAAAATAAGCACTAAGGTGGCGGGAGAAGGAAGATATATCAAAAGAATGGAGGAAAATAGCATAGTATCATTGCTGATATATTATACAAGAAAATTGCAACAGGTCTCAGCGTACACCAGGAGGTATATAACGAATATATAGAACATAACGAATGTGGGTACCACCATATAAATTCAGATAATTTATTTAATTTTCTTGTAACAGTAGGTTTTTCCTGGGATAGCAATAGGGACGAGCTGATTTCGAGCTTGTAGAAGAGGTTCTAGTTGATGAAGCAAGTATACATAATATGCTGGAGAAAAAATTATGTCATTACTGCGCCAAATTTATTTTTATAGTAAGGAATACCTAAGTGGAACTACATGTTTTTACCTGTTTTAATATTCTGTGCCTTTATTAGTTACTAAATATAACATTTTTAAATGGGTATACTTTTAGATAATATTTATATTGTCTCCCAAGGAAGGAAATGTGTTATTTTTTTACAATTTTTTTAAACTGAGGAACACCTTTTAGCTTCGCTCGTGAAAAAAATAGAAAAAATAATTCAAAGGCGGCTAAATATACTGTCATAATTCCGATTATTGTAATGCTTTATTTATGAAAATACTTGTTTCTTGTCATTCTACTCCCGGTGGTGGGAAAAATTGTAGATGCACCGCAGGAGAGAACACCATTTTACCCTTAGTCTATTTGTTGTGGTCACGCTTCGCACTTGGGCTTCAAACTTACATGTTTGCAAAATTGTTGTAGAATTCGCCTATAAATTGACGGACTTGTTCTTCTCCAGTAAGATGGTTTTAGCAGTCATTAAATGTTTTCTTCGTTCTACGGGAAATACAATAATACATGTTAGTAGGTGGCGTAATAAAGTTTGATTGTTTGCAATATTCAATATCATGGCATCGCATTAGATTTTTGTTTTTGTATGAGATGCTGATTTTGTATTAATACTTTTATTTTTTTAATTTTCTGTAGTTTTTTTTAGAACCAAGCATTATATGCACCACTTTTAACTGAACGGCTGTACTGTTCTCCATGTTGCATAGTCATGTTACCTAGTTACATCGTTGTAACGTTGCACACACATGACGGTTTCCTTTCGACCCTAACAGAGCGGTAAATACAACAGCTTAGGGGAAAGTAACTTGTCACGGTGGCTGTATTTATTAGGACCGTATATGAGCAAGTGTACGTGATTTTCTACTCCGCCCTTATTACGCGTCTCCGTTAATAAAGAGTGTTAATTAGAATGTATAATTTTTATTCCGCATCCGGAGCGGAGCGACCTAATGCTCCACACGTGTTTGCAGTCGTAATGAATGCAATTAATCTAATAATGATGCGAATTGAATTAGCGCAGATTACTTACGATAGAACGCTAGGTAAATCCATGCTAACGAGGGTAATTTAAGGTAGAACAACCTCGCGTAACCCTTTAGCGGTTGGCTTCTATGGAGCCCTACAGAATTTCAATAATTACAACCCATTAATTAACGTTACATGGAATCCAGACTATCTACTACTGTCTACTTTGCATCTATTCATTAAAACTCCAGCAAATATTTGCGGCAAGTGGATGAACCACCGGAATGATTCAGCGGATTATTTGTTCCTTTTGTATAGAGAAAAATTACTGAAAAAGGCACATCTTTACTTTATTGATTGCGTTTATGAGTAAGTAAATAATCGTTAAATTTTACATTGTATAATCTTAGCTTAGTTATACAGTTCAGATTTTTTACATGGCCATTTCGATAAATTTAGTTTCATTTTAGATTTCGTTCGTTGTCTTTTGGCTTTAGATTTTTATTGATTATCAAAATCATATCTGCAAAAATTATTTTTGAATGGAAATATCGACGTGCCGCCAATGAATCACATTTTTGTGTTTTTATCATCTTGTCGCATCGAAGTTTACTTCTTTCCTAAAAATAGAGTCACCAAACTGATTGAATATAAAATGAGCTTTGAGTGTTTCAAGTTTTGTTGTAGAGTTTGATTTTATATACACTTACTGCCTGAGGGTCCTCTGATACCATCCTTGTTATCTAAGAAAGTTGCAAAGGATTTGTTTAAGCTCGAGAAACTCATGAAGTTGCTTGTTCAAAGTAAAATTTTCAGACGGGCTTTATTCGCACGTGTACAAGCAAATTGCGCCATAACCCTGATCAACGTCAACGTCGAAAACTCAAATAACATACATACCTTGTGTTTGCACAGTTTAAACATGACGTGAAAGACGTCTGGACGAAATATCCATGTATTCAAGAGACTACAACACAATATGTAGCAATTTGGTTCAAAAAGAATGGTGTAATACAACTATGTATAGCAGGAGTCCCTGCGAATTGCAACTTTTGAATAAATTAATCCACTTAGCAGCAGACAAGTTGCTTGAATTTGAATTTTTATGAACGTTGGCATATTCCTTCAGAATTATAATTTATTTTTAATTGAAAAATATACAGAGCAGTTGAAATAACACACAAAATAATAATGTGAAGCAGAATATTACTTTTTATTTTCAAACGCAAGTTGAGCTTCAGTATATTTACTTACATTCTGAATAACTCTTAAGTATATTTACCAGTAGTATTTCTCGATGAAATCAATGTGAAATAGATTGACAGTATGAAAACAAACAAAAATTAAAGAGATATGTTCGCTCAATATGAGGGAAATTTGTTACAGGGAAACCCCGTTTACGATACGTAACAAGCTTAAAAGGCGCTCGAATTTGCTCAGTGAAAGGGATCGTAGGCTGAAAATGAAAGCTCGTTCGCGATAGTCAAAACAATTGTACCTTGAAAGACATGGGAACAAATTCGTGTAACTTTTGTGGGTACCATGTGTTGTGTGCAGTAGGGGAATATCACCCAGAGAATGCCCTTCGTCTATGGGAAGTGTGTTGTCAGTCATTACCTTCAAAACAAAAAGGCCACGGCTCTCCGACGTCACGTCATCACAGGAAGGCCGAATTGGCCAATAATTGAATTTATCGAGCCTCTTATCTATTTCCTCATTGGCCAATTCGGCCTTCCCGTGCTGACGTCACGCCGTAGAGCTGTGGCTTAGTTGTTTCAGGGGTAATGGCTCAGGTTGTAGATATTAATCCTAGAAAGCTTATTTTATTTCAAGAACATTCGTTACTGCACTCTGCTTCGTAAGAAATTACACATCAGTATATTTTATAAATATTAATATAACATTAATAAAAATACATTTGTCACCGGTCATAACTGCAAGGCTGACACCGCTACAAACAACTTTGACCTGCTCGTGACGTCATGTCGCGCGATAAAAACCTCTAACATGTGTTCGCGTGTGATAGTAATTTTACAAGAAAAAATAATATTTATAAATTGACTACAAGCTAGCACAGATCACTTAAAACGTTAATACAACACCAAAACTTATTTAACACATACATTTCTTAAATTAGTACATACAGGGTGATTCAATAGGTATGGTCCAAACTTAAGGGTGTGATGTGGGATGCTACAAGAAGCAAAAAATTTTAATAAATCCATGTCTTATTTTTAACCGTTATCTAGTTACAGAAGATTTCTTTGTTTTTATCATTGTTTTGTTAAATCAAGTCATCTAGATAATAAGTCAAACAAATGCTAATTTGTTATGACAGAAGGCGTTTCGAGCTTGAATTATTGTTGTTTTCTTAAGTTTGGTAATAATCGAGTGCATTAAAAGAAAAAATTTATGCAACGGAAATTCGAGACTGAAATTACTTAGGTAATAGAATAAATGATGCTGTTGCGGATATTCGAAGAGATCCTTAACAGTCGAGGAATCTTCGAGATTCCCTGCGTCCGCGTTGTCAACTTTGTATACGAGTACAAGGTGGAAATTTTGAACAGTTATGATTATTTTGAATTTTTCTTGTAATTGTATCCGTTTTTTTTTTTGATAATCCTAGAACATAAAATCGTTGCTCTCTTTCTTTGTTTGTATGTTTGTATCTGAGTTCGCTATCTCCTCCGAAGATACTGGACCGATTAAGTTATATGATGGCTTAAAAGTTGGCTAATTTTTAGACTTAGATCGTAGGCCGGTTTTTATTTACAAAAAAAGTACGAAAAAGTTGTAATTTAATTAAATCCTCTAAGCAGCGGAGCGGAGCTTCTGTCGCCATGGGCTACGGTGTGACAGCTGCTGTGGCCGTGTGCTGTTAGCTCGGGTGATCGCCTATGTTCATATATCGTTATAGCGGCGCATTATTCAAACAAACCAGGTTGGTTCAGTGGTAGAATGCTCGCCTGCCACGCGGGCAACCCGAGTTCGATTTCCGGCTTTTTTTTAAATTTATATTAATGAATGTCTCTTAAATTAGCGAACCGAAGCGTAGTTCGGGTGACTCACTAGTAAATATCATAAATGTTGTTATAACTAGAAAACAGTCGTGAATCGGACATGAGTTTATTGGCACTTGTACTTAACATTTGGACCATACTTTTTGAATCGCTTTGTATAACATACTCAAAATTATCGGTACTTCACACATGTATTACTAAATGAATAGAATAGTTCAACTTAGCTGTCTGCAGCAATTAGCGACGATGATTATGCGGGTTAGAAAGTGCAGGCCCATCTTTGCGAAACAAAATTGAGCAGCTTCGACTTCAAGAATGGCGACGGAAAAATCGGCGTCGTTTTACACTGTGATAACAAAAAGTTGCGTCGGGTCAGAGCCTTGGGATACAAGATGGTTGCGAAACAATTGTTGGCGAGATGATACGGAATTTCGGGATCGAGATGAAATTCCACGGCACTCTACGAGACGAGAACGGCATTTCAAATTGGTTGGCTAGAGATATTCGACGTCATTTTCAAACGGACCTATGGGGCTTGAAATACTGTTTCTACGTTTTAGTAATGTATAATAGTAGCGTAGTAGTACAATTAAATTACATTAACCATTTTAGACTTCACCCTTTTACATTTCTATTGATTTAAAAAACTATTAATTAGACTAAGCAACAATAAATCTTTGTAGGTCTTGGTAGAGCTAAGACTATCAGTTGCGACAAAAAAAAATATTAGGACTCTCATGGTTCTTAGCTTTTTGTGGTCATTTAAAGACGGTTTTGTTACAAAGTCAGAAAATACTTGGGTACCAGAAACTAATTAGCAATTTATTACATTATGTTTTTAACAAATAATAGTTATTTATTGTATACGTGTTTTAGATGGTGTTTTATCCACGCAAGAATGTTGAAACGCGAGAACGCAGTTTGAGCGTTTAATTTTCCTAAGTGGATAAAACGCAACTAAAACACGAATGCAATACAACGTTTTATCCAACAACTAAATAAATATCTAAAAAACATACGTTATTGACAGCCATGAAAAGTCATAGTGGCAATTTGGAAAGTACCGAAAGATCAAATTTTATACGTTTGGCAGTACTGAAGTACATTGTCAGTCTATGTCAAATTCGAGAGGTTAATAGGTTAAGTTTTGTTTGTTATTTGACACAGATTGACGCAAAACTTAACCTACAAATTTCGAATTTGGCATAGCTTGACAGTGCTACCAACAATGCAGTAGTAAATGACATGGTTTTATTCCACTAGTGGAATAAAGTAATTTCATTATGCCACTAGTGGATAAAGTGGTACTTTAGACGGTTCAGAAGTGTGGATAAAACTTCAATTATAAGGTGATTGTGGATAAAATTATAAATTCAAACGTTTATATGCAATCCATTAATAAAACCTAATTTAGAGCACCTAGGCCAATTCCAGCATAAATCTTAATCATCAAAACCAATACTGACACTTTCCGTGAAGATTGCTAGTAAGGTTTGTCTTAATTTTGGTGTATTATAAAGAAGCTGTAAAAATGTCGGGCCATTTATTTATGAAATATTAACTTTTCACTTTATTTACAGGTGAGTTGACGCCAATACTCACCTGATGAGTAATGGTTGTGGTAAGTTTTTTAGTTCTTCTAAATATCTGTTCATTAGTCTCGTCTTAATAATAAGGAATACCTATTTTGTTTTAATAAAACGCAAGAATTGCCATTAAAAAAAAGATTTCTAATGTTAAACATTATATATTATTGGATAGTTTTATGGAAAATTGTTTGGAACGTGTTTCTTGTGCAAACATATAATCAAAATCTAAACCGTACGTAAAGGTTACAACAAACTGTATTTAATTTCGGGCGGTTTTCCATAATTTCCCCCTGATTGTGCATTTTCCAAAGGGTATGCAAATTCAGGCATTCATTGAGAACGTGCTGCAGCACATGGGGTTTGAGATAGATTTACTTTTCCATTTTGTCAAGTAGTTTCTAATGAAGCCGTTTCCGGCGTTGTAACTCACGCGGATCCAGAAAAATAGGGCAAGAAATGAAAAACCGAAATGATTTGCTCGATTTACTTTCCAAACTCGGCGGGCAAAATATTCGAAGTCGCCACGCACAAAATTAAAACTTCTGAAATATGATTTTCTGTTACTCAACTGGCTTGCCGAAATTAGATCCTCGCGCGCGACAGCCGAAGGGTGGAGAGGGGTTTATTAAGCAATTTAAAAACTCGTGCAGGACAATGTAGAAAGACAGGGCTTGCAATAAACGAAGTAATGCTCTGTAGAAGTAATAGAAATGAGTGGAGCTTAATCTTCCAAGAGCGTGTTCTTGAAATGTGACGCTTAAATCTTGGCTCTCGCTGCTTTTTACCGGTATTTATGGACAGTGGCGTGCTCGGGGATCGGGAAATGCATGCGTCGTGGAAATACTGGTTTTCCAATTGCGCAACTGTCACATGCAGTAGCTGCTAATAAAATTTAAAAGTAATTTTCTCAAGTGCAGATAGGTACGTGGATTACGAATAAGCTCATGCTTCTAATAATTCCTTTGGCATATCTAAGGCTTTAGAAGTTTTATAAATTTGTTTGCAGGAAATTGAAGAGTTCATTGTAAATTGGAAAATGTTTGAATTGCAGTAACATTATCTTGAATATGATTAGCTACTTGCATTTGAAAGGTTAAACGTCACCACTCCAATTTTGAATCTTAATAGATATTTTTTACTTTTCTAAAAATAGCAGTTATAATTGATTTTTTACAGTTGGTTTACTTAAGAATAATAGCAGTAAACATTTTACGGAAAATTCGAGAATCCTGTAGATTCCTTCGCAAAGCAAAATTATTAAATTAGTCTGCTACGGCTATGTGATGTATAGACTAAATAAAAGTTCCTAAGTAGTATGTTACTATTATTGATTGTAGTGGAGCTCGTCACATAAAAAGGAACACAGCGTATAATAAGAGACTGATTAGAAAACTATTTGAAAAGCCTTTGTAAGAACTCAACTTGATATGGTTTACTACAAAAATAACTTTAACCGAGTGCAGCACTGTGTAGCTTCCGTGATACGAAGATGTATTTGTGTGAACGATTTAGATATTATTTTTAATCATGGGTTAATGGTACATGATCGCATAAATACTAAAGTAGCATCTTTCACCTTGTATACGGGGTTTTATTTTTCTCGTATGTTGGATTCATTGTCATATTTTTACATTAATTAAGTTATATTGGTATTCTTGAATTTTTAGCCATTTTCAGCTATTATAATGTGCGTTACATCTCTTCTTCGTTGGTGAACATTCGGTTACTTACTCCTTTTTTATTGTTGTATAAATTTGGGAAATCCTTTTCAGTTGGGGGAATTTTGGTGATTTTTCAAAGATTGCCGGTAATGAAGGGGGCGATTTCCTTTATCCATTTTGGGAGATTGATAGATTCCTTCTGAAGCTGTGGTGAAATTTCCAGGGGATGACTATATGTGGATTTAAATCCTCCGATATCTTTGAAATGTTTAACTCAGCAGCTGTGTGTGGTGTGTAAAATTTCTGAAATTCTTCTGGTTATGCCAGTATTAGATAGTACTTCAGAGGCAATATTCACGTGCGGTACGTAAATCTGGATTCGGCCTAGCGCGTTACGTGACGTCTTGTAAGAATGTTTCAGTCCTCCTTTTACCCTATTTAATTTTTTTTGCTCAGTGGCCACCACACGGAGTACCTGAAGTACAGATCCGTAAGTGGTTTTGAGTGACTTCAAGCTACGCTTGCCATTACTTTGCTTCTGATGCTTTTAAATGCGCCTTTCCTTCGTGAGATTACACATTTCCACCTGGAGAAAGGCTTGTACAACCCGACCTTGCAGTTTTGGACAGCTTCTGCACAGCCCCTGTGATTTTTTATAGTCGCGACCCTCTAGGATTGTGCATCGCGAGGTACAGCTGTTCCGCTAGTAGCTTAGCTAGGTTTTATTGAGTATTTATTTAATTTTTCATATAGAAATTCATTTTGTAGCACCATTGTTGAAATATGGTTCTATAATTTGGAGCTCCCACTGTAATAGCTTCAAATCAATTTCATGGAAACATGTTATCTATTCTTATTTGCTTTAGAAATGAGGTCATAGTCATGTCGAGAAAAATAATTGTGTTGAGTATTCTGTATAACGTTTGGATTAACAAACTTGTATAATACCCCTAACGAGTGCAGAGAAAACAAATGTTTTATTGTTATGTTATTTAAATCGGTTTATTGTCACAGTATCCAATTTATTCAGTGACTGCCTGAATTATAACAAGTGTCAAAAACGCATGCGAGTTAATATTGGCTTATCTAAATATAATTTGGAATTTTCTATGTTTCATATTTTATCTAATGCTTAGTTATAAATTAGCGTTGGTGTTAAAGTATATTGTATAAGTATATATATTTGTCTATTGTATATCTAGTATTTGTTCTGATATTGAGCTAGCCTATGGAGAATTATGGTTTAGAGCAAACTTTGAGAAATTATATAGTATTCTATTGTAGGTACCTGAGAATCTAAGTTGGCTTTGCATTAACCTGTAGCTGACACACATCATGCAAGACTAATAAGCTACTCCTCGTTCAATTTACTTTGTGCTTTCATGCTCGCTCTGTTTGAAAATTTATATAGAGTTAACAGAAAATTAGATTTAAATTTTTAATTAAACTACCACTTGCTATCGTAGCGAGTCTCTTCAAACTGTTCTTCCTTCTAAATGTTGTTCTGTTAAAAACTTCAACGATCAAGTTATTCAATTTGCAAACTATTCGAAATCGTTGGTTTATGTTCCATCAAAATTGATAACCAGGTTCTCATACATTTTCAGCATAAAATACCCAGGAAGCTTTCCATGTTTACGAATACATGTAGACAGGGATTGAAGTGGCTAAATAATCCCCTTACGAGTTGCGAAATACCAAAACTAGCAAAGCACTTTGAGCGCGCTAATTTCCTCTTCACGCCGAAATTGTATCCATCATACAGCAGCTTCCTATTCGGAACTGGTTCGCTTTTAACTAAACTTCAGCGAAGTATTTTTGCCAAACCGAACGCTATGTGAATGGCCTTGTGTTCGCCTGCACAAACATGACGGGCGCATATGGACAAAGAGGATTAAAAGCGAGACGGCTGCACTCTGTCCAGCTCAATGACGTCGCAGGATTATATCATCCCGAAAGCGCATTAAATTTGAGCAGCTCTGTGAAAATTTAATCCCCTTATTATATGCTAGTAAAGCCTCTCGCAACTGATTCGCATCGATGGCTCGTTAACATGCAGAGCAATCTTAAACGCCATAAAGTGGGTGACATTAAAAATGCAACAGGGTGCTCGCCCGGAAAAAATCTGTAGGTACAATGGCCATGCAACGTGTTGAATTCGCAATGGGATCGAGATTTTTTACATTTTAATACTGCGTCGCACGGTTTTGAAAGCTGCACCTACAATAAATTTTGATAATTATTGTTTTACATTCGCGAGCAGTGAAATGATCCCTTAACTTTGAAGTTTGAACAACTGTAATTCAGACAGTTTTTAAATTTGAAATGTTTCCAAAATATCGAATGTGGAAGCTTCAAATTTCAAAATGACGAGGTCTAACTCGGTAAGTGCTCATTAACTGAATTTCAGTTTTGTAATTCTGACAAACTATATCTGATTACATTTATTTGCCTATATCAGTTTAAACATGGCAAATTGGATTGTAGAGATAACAATTCCGATATGTTTATGTTATTAAGAGTATTAAATATTAAAGGTAGCAGTACGATATAACGTCTCACTGGAATCACTGATTTTAAAATATAAAAGAGTAGTACTTGGTTGTACACATTAGCTGCTGCAGACACGATGAACTCAAAATTTCTCAGACTATTTCCCTCACACACTTTAAGCCAATCAAATCTTTTAAAATTTCTGAGATTCGTCCAATCAGGGCCCAATTAGGCGATAATTTTGCACTAGTGCAAATTGCCTCGTCATCTAATTAGTGACGCGCATTTGATTAACGAGATTCCCACTATCCCTAACTACTATCTAGCGAAAACACTGCCATAATAGCCAAATTAGTGAGGAAAGAAGACCCTGTTAACTTTTGTTCGAGAAATAGTCTGCAAAATATCCCTCTTGCATACCAAAATTATCGACAATTTGGCATGCACAGGAGTATTACTATTGATAATTGTCAATACCATGAGTAGTCAAAGTTATGTCGATCTATTTGGAAAGATTATTCAACAATATTGGTAAATGACTTTTACCGTGTTCGACAGCATATATTTTTAATGTTTTCCACTATTAATTGAATACTGGAGCTTCCAGCACGATTATTATGAGTTTAGAACGACGCTGATTTGCAAACTTCACTTTGACGTTTTGGTGAAATGTCAGTCAAAGGCTACTACACTGCGACATTAGATGTTTTCAAATACAGTCAATATTGATTGGCCGTTTCTGACAAATTGAACAATTTTCATTAGTTCGTTCATTATAGTGTTGAATAATCAAGGGTAATACCACAAGTAGTGGATATATTTTGACAAATATTTTGCCGTTTCCATGTAAATTATTGCGTTTAAATTTCACGATACAAAATCACATTAAAAATGTCACGAGCCGAAGGCGTATACGCGCTTAAATTTGTAATGCAGAAACAGAAGCAGAAGAGACTAACCTAATCCCGATATACACATCAAAATAGCTTAGGGATGTATATTGTTATTATACAGCTCTAAATGTGTGTTAGAATCAATTTTTTAAAATAAAGGGATTACAATGGTTAAAAATAATTTGGATTTATTCAGGTATAAGGTGGAACTGTGTATGGAAAATAGCTATTTGAAAAAACAGGTGGATTTGAAAATAATATAATTGAATAAATTACAATTTGAAAACGAATGACAAATACTTAATTTGAAATAAAATAAAAATTTAGTAGGTTTAACTCAAATAGATAAAACTAGAGTGTATAAAAAGAGATATGATATCGTTAAGTAAATTTGTTTTTGATTATTGATATTTATATTTTGAAAAAATGTAGAAAATCGATTTTGGTCTGATTAAAAAAAATATATAACCCTCTTTTTATTAAGAAACTAGCTGACCCGACAAACGTTGTTTTGGATTATGACATGATGGGGAAAACCCTTCAAACCATTAAGCACAGAATCATAAAAGTATGACTGCAAATAGAAAATCGTATAGTGTATAGAAAAACACACATTCTATATTTTCCAATTTTCCGGCTTTGGATTTTCCGATTTTTTTTTTATAAACTACCTCGGGAGTAAGACGAACACAGCAAAAAAATCATCCAAATCGGTCAAGTCGTTCTCGAGTTTTTGCGTTACTAACAGACTAACACACGGCGATTGATTTTTATATATACAGATGTTTGACTAATATAAAAAGGGTATAATACAAATCTACGTGGTGAAATCAAATGGTATTTTAATAAATAAAAAGAAGTGAAGACTTAACTAATGAAGATTATTGGTATGTGGTAAAAACTAATGGATAGCAGAATTGTTCTGTACAAGTGAATCATTGAAGAAATGTGCTGGGCCAACTTTATTGGAAAAATTACATTTGACATATTACATTAATCAAATTGAATCACGTCAAGCTGTTTGTTGCTGAGTAAGATTTCCAGAGGAGTATCATCGGAGAAAAGAAAAACATTCTAGGATGGTGGCATTTTGATGTAGCAGATGGATGTCTGCAGATTATCTGTTTGCTGAGTACTGTAGAGTTTGCTGATCTTGGACGGTTGGGACGTGTTGTATGTGTGTGAACAGTGCATTGCAAGAAGGTGCTTGAATGGGTCAATTCCCAGATCAAAAGGAGATTGCCATCTGGAATGTTGTGTGAACCAAATAAATGGTGGGTGATTTCTTATTAAAAATTATAACTAGAAATGAAATAAAGACAATAAGAAGGTGAACTAATTAAGAAATAATTACTTACTGTGTTTTTTAATATTGTTGTGTACCATTGAAAAGATTGGGCAGTTGTCATTTGAATTTCAAATTTGTTTTGGCAGTTGGTTGACATAAGTATTGTAAATGATGAGAATGAGATTTAAATTATTTGAACATCAATTCTTCAGAATTAAGTAACTAGATAAAAGAATCCACCCCTGATTTTTCAGGAGCTATCTATAATAGTAATTATTGACATAATACAAAATAGGGCAATTTGTAATTTTAAAACAGATTATTATCAATATACTTGAATGTTTAGTTCAATATATTTATTTCTCATGGTATCAAACTAAAAGGATTATGTAATTTATTGCGGATTTAATTATTGTGCAGTTTTCAAGGCTAGGTGATGGAGCAAGTCATCATAACAAGGTAATAATACCATGAGATAAAAAAAAATGATTCTGAGCAGGCCTTGATATGTGTTATACGTTTGGCAGTACTGAAGTGTATTGTCGGTCTATGTCAAATTCGAGATTAAAAGGTTAGGTTTTGTTTGTTGTTTGACACAGACTGACGTAAAACTTAACCTGCAAATCTCGAATTTGACATGGACTGACAGTGCTACCAACAATACACTTCAGTAGTGCCAAACGTATAACACATATCAAGGCCTGCTCAGAATCATTTTTTTTTATCTCATGGTATCTTCTTCATACAGAGCTTGGCGAAACAACCCGATCCACATGGGGACATGCATTATCCTGAATAAGTGGAAAGTTTGGCCCAGCAGCGCCAGCGAATTAACGAATAACACCACGAGTTATCTATCATAAATACTTCGAGATCTCAGATGATCCACAAACACATTTATTAAAACCATTAGTTTGACCACCAATGCACATTCCATCCCAAACCATTATACTGCCACTTTAGAATTTTTTCACCGATCCAACACATGAGTCTAGTTATATGAGCACCAGTTTTCCATACTCTTTCTTATGCGTCGATTGTAACGGCCTATTTTGATCTTGCCGTTTGCAGGTTTAAATTGCTTGTTCCTTTTATTGCTGACTCCATGGATTTTGGTAGTGGATCTAAATTCATTCGGTAGTTTTCGGAAATTGACACAGAGGAATTCGTTTGAGTGTTGACTGTGGGGCTGTTTTTGGTATCTGGTTCACAATGCATTTTTCCAGTCGTCGATTGCTAGGAAGTTTTTTCAGCTTTCTTAAGCGGTGGTGGAGTTCTTTTCAACCATGATGCAAGCCGTGCAAGTTAAAAAATTTCAATACACTTCCTCACAGGGGCACTTTTCACCTTAAGGTGGGCGATTTTCTTTGAGTTAGTGGTGCTCCTTTTGCGATTCGCGTTTAGGCCTGGTACGAACCAGTAAGCGCGCTTTGTCACATTCGGCGCCGAAATTGCGCACCTTCCATAGACGTGCTAGATATCGCTTGGAGCAGTTATCTGCCTGGATGGCTCCTGCTAGACATACTAGTTTTGCAGAGGCCTAAGGCTTCTGGCATTTGAGGAGATACATCAGGACGTCGCACGCGGCTAGGGCGTTAGTAGCCCAGAGCTTCTGCGGGCCTTGTCCCTGCGATGCTCTCGGATAAGCGATTCCACAACTACCCGGGGAATTCTGATGGTCACGGCTGCGTTTGGACATTAGCTTTATTTGGCAACTTATTCTTAAATTCTGAGGTGTTGGTAAGATAGTACCAAGGAAAGTTTTTTAGCGCTTAAAAGCAGCCAGCTAAAGGTAGTGAAATATTATTTTGAGAATATAATTTCTTAAATTTTGAACCAGTCATCATCTCTTAAATTTAAGACATTGGCCAATAGGACGTTCTACCATACTGACAATATAGCGACTCGCGATTTTCGATTTGGTACGAGCTAACTTGGTTTTGTTTCACGTGTCAAATGAACTAATTTAGAAATGTCAGCTGACTTTTCGAGGTGAGGTCGTGCGTTTTAAGCATAAAAAGCTACAAAAAGTGTATTTCGGACAAACATTGATCATTAGCATTGATACTCAAGTAAGAAAATAGTAGTACACTCCCTGTTTCATATATTTTAAATCATTATATTCTCTTCCTAAATATAATTCGTAGTATACCTAATAATCTATATTTTTTTAAGAATATCATTTCGTTATAATCTCATTACATGAAAATACAACTGGTCCTGCGGACTCGTATTTTCAGCTTTGGGATTATAACTCATAATATTCATCAACAAATTATCGATAATAGGCATACTACTTATTATATTACCCCTGATAATACATACTAGTATAATATTTCTAAATTTTTCGAAGCCCTATCAACTAACTTCTATTTCTTAGTTAGGGATTATATTTTTTCCAGCACATGAAAGGCTGCATCAGATGGGATGAGTTTTTCGTTGATTGCTACCTACGCAGTTTTAGTAACTGTATTATGATTTTATGAGTCCCAATACTATTAAACGGACAATTCAATTTTGAGCCAACATTTCAAGAACTTCTTTTGACTATTTAACTTTGTTCCTTTTATTTTTTCTTGTCCTAACGTAGCTCTTGTACTATTTTTAACATACAACTTCCTGGGTCGTTTTGAATTTATCGGCCCAGTTTAACACTTATGTGCCCACTTGGAACTAATTGTGCCACTTAACCCCAGGTTCTTATGAATTGACGAGCCTGGGTAATGCGCATGCGTCTGGACGCTAGTTACTTTAATTTTGGGGTTATATTCAAATGTATTCAAACATTGTAACAAGTAAGGCCTCGTTCGTATCCTCCACTCCTAACATAATATGTTTTATTTGACCTAACGATAACTACTCGCTTTTTTTAGCATAGGAGTGTGTACGCTGGAAGCCGTACACGGTAAGTGAGTTTTATTTAGGCTGTGTGTCAGGCTGATTTTATTATTGTCGTCGTTGATGACTGGTGTCTTTTTGTAATTTGCTTCACTTTTTATTCATTTAATAACTTTAATTATTGCTTGATCCTTACCCATGACAACAATTCGCCGAGAGTTTGAACTAGCCCGTGTGTGATCGCCTTTTGTTGAAGGGCGGTACACTATTATCAGCTCGTAGAGCAGATCTGTACCCATCTGTAAAATAAGAGTGATCGTCAATCTTCTTCTGTCCAGGTGATATAGTCTCGCGCCCTACAATGGGCGCCCATGTACGCATGGGTTTCTTGATTACCCCATCGTAGTGCTGAACCTATGGGAAAGGGCGTGTGAAGTTCTAACCAACCTTGCGTAAGCTAGGTACTCTTGGTGGCGCTAACAGTAACATTGTTCCGGAGTGCATTTTTAAATCACAAGCAGTACTTGTTAGATTTCGAAGACCCTGGATTGACGCATACTGATCTTGAGCAGCTGTAGTTTGTGTGACGTTCATTCACATTACCAATTTCTCTTTGACGACGCCAGAGTCTGTGATAACACTGTGATGTGTTTCTAATACACCAGCATCATCCTTCTCTGTTTCTCCCCTTTCTAAGATTCATTTGATCACGTGTTGTATGACACATTTAACAAAGATTTTACAGTTACATTTGTTACCTACTGTTCTATTGCACCAATACATACAAAATACATATTCCTAGAACAATTTGATGTGTTTGGCAAGGCAGTAAAAACTGGATCAATTGACATTCCTTTAGCCCAAGAAAACTGCTTGGAGCTGAACTAGTGATCTCTAGGTGCTCTGCCAAAACTATTACGACTATTAAAGTGTGTTGCAACTCACTATTAACGGTATTGCCATTATGCAAAATTTATAGAGTAGGTGATAATTTTCAAATAGCCATTTCGAACGCAATAATCATTAAACGTCTTCTCTAAGACAACTTATTTGTAAACATGAAATCATCATTGTTGGGTGCGGGCGATGCACCTTAAGACAGCAATCACAAATGCATCGTCACCACTTAGCGCAAAAACAAAAAAAGCCACTTGTCTGTAGCAAATTTGCGTATATAATTTTCTGTGCTGTTTTGTTTACAACTGTTTATCAAGAGCCCTCTAGCTTTTGTTTTAACCAAGTTACTAGAGAAAAGAAATAGCGAATGTCACATAAGTTTTGGGAAAAATTTCATCGACGTAGAAATAAAGGTAAATGATGTTCAACCTTGTTGCCATGGTAGCAAATATTCTATAACACTCAAACTTATGACATTTCGTAGATATCAATAATTTGCGCTGTTATGTCGTACAAGCTTGAAATCCGAAAGAGCATTAAAACCTTGTTGGACACATGCATAAGTGCGCAATTGTAAACATTTTTTGCAATCAAAATATTTATCAGACAAACATTTACAGAATAACTGTAGAATGCAAACTACCTTGCCTCAATTTGCCAAAAAGTTCTGTGAAAGTGCAAAAAGCCAAGTTGGAACGCCATTACGAAAGTTATCCAGATAATTTCATATTTCTCGTGGGGTATTGCAAACTAAAAACCTAAAGTACACAATACACAGCAGATTCTTTTTCTTCTAACCTTTTATGTCGCCCATCATTGAACGTAAGCCTCTCCTAACTCTTGCCATATTTCTTGAGTTTGTGCTCTTCCATCCAACAGAACCCTGCTCTCTAACTAGGTCATCTTTCCATCTCATTTGTGGTCTCCGTTGTTGACGATTGTCTAGCCATGGTCGCCATTGCTGTGTTTTATCTCCGATCTTTTGCCTTGCGTTGTGACCAGCGAAGCTCCATTTTAGTTTTGCAGCATGTTCAGCAGCACCTTTCACTTTTGTTTTCTACCTTATTCAGACATTATCTTTTTATATTTTAGTTTTATGTTCGGCATACCTTGTTCCATTGCTCTCTACATCTTTACAAGTTTGTCGATATTAGCTTTAGTAAAAGTCCAGATTTGGCAACCGTTTGTTAAAATTGGCAATATGAACTGGTCGAAGACACAGCTCTTTAGATATTGTCGTATTTTCGTATTTTGTAGGACGTATGCCAATTTCCCAAATCTTGCCCAAGCCAGTCTCATCCTTCTGATGACTTCTGCATTTTGATTTTCTTTATTAATTTTGACTATTTGGCACTTTCTATTATTTTACCATTCACTATTATGCCTCTTTTGTATGTTGGGTTCGTGATCGTCTTTGTTTTACAAAAAATCATCTTTAGACCTGTTTTTTCTGAAACTTACACGAGTTGCGCCGTTATTTCGCATTCTCTCTGATATCAGTATGATTAAGCTTCTTGCCATTCATGGTGACACTTACTCTAGAATAATTATTCAGAGCTTGTTCAACTGCCCACAGTTCGACGGTATCGAACGCTTTCTCGTAATCTATGAATGTTAGGAAGAGCGGGAGGTTATATTCGTATAGTTTTTCTATCAGTGTAGGTGATCTGATGTGCTGTAGTCTTTTCGGAAACCTGCTTGTATAACTGGTTGATTTGCATTTGTTTCGGCGGTTTTAATTATTTTTATGAAGAATTTGTATAGTTGCGATAATAGCGAAATGGGTCGGTAGGTCTTGAAATCGCGTATGTCCCCTTTCTTATGCAATAAGACCGTTATGGCGTTGTTCCAGTAAAGCAGTAACAGTAGGACTTCTTTTCCTTCTTTAATCATTTCTGTTAGGATTTTATCAAGTTTGGCTATGAAATTAGGTGATACTCAATATACAAGTGTTGGCAATATACAAAAATTACTTTGAAAATAGCAGAACTCGTGTTATAGCAGTTTGGGAACTTTATTGTCGGATCTCGTATAACTCAAGAATGTTTGGAAAACCATTTAATTTGAAGAGATTTCAAAGTAGTAGGTAGGTATTAAATACTACACCGGACATTATGTTTAATTATGTTGATAAAACTCACAGCTTGTATCAGACAGTTTTATTATGCCTGTGGGAATCTTAGAAGCTATATCAGATAGAGAAACAGTTAAAGATAAAAAGAGAATTCGTTTTATTAACTTAATGGGTCCCGGCTGGTGTAGCTTGAACAAGTGTGCACGTTCGATCAGTAGAGTTAAGCAACGCTCTTTCTGGTCAGAACTTGGATGGGAGTTCCACGGCTGCTTCTTTCGGCGCCTCGTGGTACGGCTGCCACGGAAATAGTTGGTCCCGGCATCATGATAGTCGTTAGTGGGGATGGAAGTCCCCATAAATGCACAGCGAGGCCTATAATTGGCCTAACGGCTGTTGCTGAGTGAGAAATAAATAAAATAAATAAATAAATCATTTTCTTTATGTTTGTTTAATTCTTTTTTTGTTTTATTTAGGAAAACTAAACGGGAAACGTGTTAAATGATCTTATTGAGTATAGGATATTCTTTAGTTCATTTGTAATTTTTTGAGTGACGGTCTAAAGTTGTATTTCTTCTAATGGAAAGTAGGTGATCGTGAAACTTTAGAACAGATTTTGTTATTTACGATTCTACGCGTTAAGAAATTATAAGTTGGTTGAATTGTTGAATATAATAAACATTATGTCATCTATAAAAATTATTACTTCCATCTATTTCAAAGTTAACGCAAAAATAAACAAAACTTAAGTTTTTTAAGGTGCTTACCCTGTATATATTTGTCTGAAATTTTCTCGGTTTCATGCCAGGTAAACATATAGTCTGCATGCAAAAAAAAATATCGTCATCCTCCAAAAAGTTATACCGCCAACAGACAGAAAGACAGACGAAATTGAGAAAACCTGTTTTTCGTCATCTAGAGACCCTGAAACGTAAAGATCTGAAGAAATCTCGGAAGGTGATTTTTTCGCGTTACAATACAAGTAAAAAGCATTGGGGCACAAACGAATTCTGACTTCTGTTTTCTAGCTATTGTTAAGTCTTTATTAATGTAAGAGTGACGGTAGACATGGTCATTCTTCACATTCAGTATAATTGAACAAAACAATTGGTTTTAAGTTGGAAATATTCCACATTATGCGAACTACCCAAGTTCATTTTTGAAGAAGACTACCTATATTTACATGTATAATATTGGAACTAGTACAGCAGACACGTTTAAAAACATTTATTTCGGACAAGTTTTCAGAAGAAAAATTTCCAAGTTAAACGTTTAATATCTCGAGAGCCGAGACACCGATTAAAAGTTACGAGCCGCTATTTCTTAATGGTTCGTCAGTCATAAAGACGCAACAAGATATCTCTCCTAATACCGAGTTTCATCAAACAAAGGCGGCGGATTATACCGTTTGAAGTGTGATGAAATATGCTAGCAAAATTCGCCTTGCAAAGTAAAGCTCGCAGGACACGTCAGGAAGGGTTCCATTTAAATGTGGAAAGAAGGAATTAGTTGCTTTATCTATCATCTCGAAGATTGTTTTAGAGGGATTGAGAGATACGAGTGTTCTTGCGCGCCATAATGATTTTGGGAAATGTAAATCATAAATTATAGTAATTTTACTTATATTTATGTTAAGTGCACTAGATGTATTACATTGATGTGATAATAATTATTGGATTTTTTAAAAACGTGTTAAACACAAATCTAAGCGTGAAGTTAATGTAAAGAAGGTAATTTATTTCCACTTTTTCTTTATTAACAAGGACAATTTGTTGACATGTATGGAAAAAAAGCAAAACAAATGAATCATCTACTTTTTCTGTAGTAGATTAAAATTATGTACCTTGATCATTGTTAAATATAACCCTACACGCCCATATGCGTTGTTGTAATTTAATCAAGAATTTATGCAAATTCCTATCCTTTGTTGGGTAATGCTTTTCATTTATATCGTGCTGGTATTCAAATCCGGAAATGTATGAGATAAATGTGATACATAACTGCTGAAATTAATTACACATAATGACGTTTCGTTTCATGCATTTTCCAGTTTCTGTATAACACATGAAAATCGCTGATAACCGTAGTACGGCCAACATTTTTCTGTTTGCTTGGTTTACTCACAATTTACAGCGCTTTTGCTCTAGGTTTTGGCTTTTTTGTATATTGGTTGCCGCGTTGTTCGAATGATTTCAGTTGGGGTCAGCATTAATCCGAAAACTTTCATTTTTGTTTGAGGTTTTGGCCAGTTTATACGAGTAAGAAAATTCCACCTGTTTTCTACGTATCCACGCGATGGATTGTAGATACTATTAATAACAGTAAATTGAAATACTTACTCATCAATTATACCCATTTTGATCTAGATATAATTTCGCTTAATTAGAAATACAGAGGTTGTTTTACAAATCAAAGGAACAAAAATGTCCATGTAGAAAGAACAATCATTTTTTTAATCAATTTCGCCCATTCTACTTTAACGAGTAATTAAAGCTGGAAACCCGTAATACATATCGAGATTCGGTTTGCAGAGGTACAAAAAGCGTTTTTAATTAGATTTCGCTGGCAATGATGTATTTTCAAATTAAATATCACTGCTAATTAAAGCGTCTGTATTGCGAAAACGTTTGGATGGCTTTTATGTAT
>OW679197.1:66376011-66432133 GCA_940337035.1 Agriotes lineatus | reverse complement strand
AGAAAAACAGATTAGTTGAAACAATTTTAATTGGTTTCCATATAAATAGTTATAGGGAATTCGTTTTATTACTATAATGGTAGATCGCCATAGATTCTAGATTCAGTAGTGAAACAAGGTGCACGTAGTCTTTATTTCCGATTTCGTGCACGTCTATACTAAGGGTAGCGTTAGAGGGTGGGCAATTCTTTTTGTCTACACTTAGTTTAGAGGCATTATTGTATCGATGCACAAGTTTAGTACTCGTTTACGAGTGTAACAACATTGATTTCGCATAAACTGCTCGTTTGATGGTCGACTTTGGCCGTGCACACGAATTTTATATTTAATTTGCATTTAGGATGCTCCGGTATCTGCAATTTATTAAGCTCCGTTAAGAGCCGCATTGCGGGGCTGTAAAACTGTACAATAACAACCGGCGTATGGGTTGTAATAACTATAACTGCAACTACTAACTGAAAACGAGTGCTCTGGCCAGCGCACCGAGAGCTTTATTCAATTTTCCGGAGCGCTACCTACCTCATTTTTACACCGGTCGTAAAGTCGCTTCCGGGGGCGGCCCATTCATGCATCTGGCATACTTTCTTGAAAATAGACGTAATTGATAGTCGAGAAATCGTGAATGATTTACGGCAGCATCAGTTTACTGCATATTGCGCTGGCGATAAGAAAATGTTTAGCGGTGGCCTGCGCTTGCTGCACGAGATATTTCGTGGGATGTGCTGTTTTATTTTTGGATTTTATTTGCGTTTTATATATCGTTTTTTTGCACGTAAGGACAAACGGAAACAGGAAAGCAGTCGTTATTTTTCTGCACGAATAATGTATATTGAAAACTAAAGTTTTTTATTGTTAGTTGAGAAAGCGTGTAATGCATTATTTTAAATCTCAGTGCATATTTTTCTCTTGATGTGTAAAATGAACAATGCACAATTAAATTGAATTTAAAGGAAATTTTATATTTTTTTATTATAGACAGTTTCAATAATAATACTGATAGAAATATTAGTTCCTTGATAATGTTTCTCGAATTAATAATATTAATGCAATGCGGAGGCATAACTTCATGAAAACGTTATTATAAAGTTTTTAATAATAATATCTAAACTGTGCGACACGTTGTTTAGGACACATAAAATATCCTACATAAAGGGAAAGGTGCTGCTGTAGTGTCTTCTAGTGCTCTTTCTAGTGGCCATTTTAATCAGATTATGAGAGGATAACAAATATAAATGAAAAATTCCACATTCTTAATTCAAAATTTCTAGGCCAGTTTGTTGAATAAGAAAAATTAACTTTCTCTCCACTTTTATTATAGGGCTAGCTCTCTTTACGAAATGACATCAGTATATACGAACACGGTGTGTCTGCTGATACACGCAACATAGTGAAATGCCAACGGTACATTTAGCTAAAGATCAACGTAGCCTGTGCATGGTCTGCTTGGCATGCACTTGTTATATCTCTCTTAAAACTGATAAAACGGATCATTTACATATTTTTGCTCAAGTTATTTATTACAGGTTACTCAGTTTTGGCTATGGTATAATTAATAATTCGTTTTTATTTCAAACCAAGACTATTAATCTTTTCTATACTTCGAATGCCATGAGATGCCCTGGATATCACTAAAATTTATTTTTACTTGTAGATCATTCAGCCAAAATTGTGCTACTTTATAAATAATGAAAGGTTATGTATATTTTAATGTGTAAGCTGGCTCACTGACTACTAACAAGCATATAATTAATTGTTTAAAATTGATGATATAGAAATAAATAATAGGAAAGGATATTTCCAGTTATCTTAACCCTTTAGTTGCATTGAAATATTTTTTTATAGCCAACGATTTCTTAACAATTAAATTTTGTTGTTATTTTTAAATGCGAAGCCTTGTATATTCATCAACTGAAATTTTAAAAAAACATTCTCTTCGCAGTAATGTTAACAAGGCCAGGGTTTATAGCTCAGCGGTAGGGTTACTTCAATGGCGTCGGTTTCGGAAGAGGAGGGTGGGCGTTACCCTCAGCTAGACACTGGATTTGATTGGAACAAAGTTTATTATATTTACACTACTAACTAACATACAGATAAGCTTATAACTAGGTAACATATATGTACAGAAAAAGAAAATGGCGGATTGGCATCCGCAGTTGGAAGCTGGTGTGGTCCTTCGGAGGCGGTGCCGGCGGCTAAAGTGGCTCCGTGTCCAAATCCCACGAAGACGGCAGGCTCTCTGTCCAGCGAAGGCGATTGGCTCTAAGTCCAGCGGAGGCGATTGGCTCTAAGTCCAACGAAGGCGATTGGCTCTAAGTCCAACGAAGGCGATTGGCTCTAAGTCCAACGAATGCGGTTGGCTCTGAGTCCAATAGATGCGGTAGACAGCTAAGTCCAGTGGATGCGGCAGGCAGCTAAGTCCAGTGGATGCGGCAGGCTCTATGTCCAGTAGATGCGGTAGACAGCTAAGTCCAGTAGATGCGGTAGACAGCTAAGTCCAGTGGATGCGGCAGACTTTATGTCCAGTGGATGCGGTAGACAGCTAAGTCCAGTGGATGCGGCAGGCTCTATGTCCAGTAGATGCGGTAGACAGCTAAGTCCAGTGGATGCGGCAGACAGCTAAGTCCAGTAGATGCGGCAACCAGCTATGTCCAACGAAGGTGATAGGCTCTGGAGAGGGCTGGGGCTGGTAGATCCTTGGAAAGCTGGAGCTGCTAGCTGGTCCTGGAAGGCTGGATGCTGTTGGCTGACTCTCCTGGGTTGAGTTGCTGCTGGATTGACCCGCCGAGGCAGAGTGATTTCGTACTGCCAGCGTCCGACTATTTAAAGGTGCCAGTCCTTTGTCAGACGCGATCTCGCAGCTCATTGGTCGAAGTAGAAGGGATGTTTTGGCGCGTTTAATTGAGCGGCGTGATCAATTATCGACTTGATTTGGGTCGCAATCAATAGTCGTTGAAATGTTGATTCTAACGACACCCAATTTGCTAGGTTTTGGTAAAGATTAATTGAAATTGGAATTTTTTAATTCCGTGTTCGGCGTAAAACTTACTTAAGCATTACTCTTATTGCGTATGTTAAGAAGTTATTTTTGCTTCGATTGGTTGCGCGCTAATTTTATATTAATTTTGATACTATTCACGCCTTCCTGGGATGCTTCCTTCCGCTAATTATAACTTAATTTGTAATATTGCACCCTTGCCCGCTGTATTCGGTCGTGGCCCTGATTTCTCCGTTACAAAATGCGTTTTTCTCGACCTGCCTGGGTGCTAGAGACTTGGGGTTGATTTTATCAGGTGGCGGTTAATTTTTCCTATCGGCAGGTATCCTTATGTGGGGGTTTTGATTGGGCGCACTCTGATTTAAGAGCGTTTTAGTAATTGAACTTGGATTATTAATTTGGTAGCGCGTTGGGAGTTGTTCTCAGCGGCGCCGTTTTTTGTCGGCTTCCGGATTTATTGGAATGTTTTGTGTGCTTGCAATTTTTTTGTTTTGGGGTCTGGCGAGCCGTTGGCCCTTTATTGTCTTTGTTGTGCAGAGGTTTGCACTTGAGAATTGGTGCTCCTTTGAGCTGGCATGCCGCGATTTATTGTTTTATTTTTGTAACGGTTTTCTTTTAAATTGGTGTAGGATCGGGGCGATTTGCTGGTGAACAGATGTTTTTGTAATTTGTTCGCTGCCTGCTTGGCGATGAAAAATTACTTCGTTTGTCTGTTAACCGGTTCATATTAATGTGTAATAAGAAGCGATTTTGAATTGCAGAAGACATTTAAAAAATAAAATTTCGCGGAGATGATGTCATCTGGATTTTTCTATACTAAATATTAACGTACATTAGATGCCACTTTTAAATGCAAATACTGGATGTTCTTAAAACAAGTCAGTGTTGATGATTATTTCGTCTAATGCTGATTTTTTGGTTGGATGAATGTTTTATTGTTTTTGTTAAATTAAAATGGGGATTACAAGGTTACTAAGTCATCTGATATGCACCTCTTGGATAGAAAAGTACAGTGGAGTGGAAATGCATCTGTTGTAACTCGTATTTTATTCGCATATGTACTTCTAATTATATAAGAAAGCATTTGAGACATTTGTGTTACGAATATACTGTATATGAAAACATAGTAAAAGTACATGGTCAATTATAATAGAACTAAGAATACTGAAAGACAAAAAAGTGGGACACTTATTATTTTTATAATTTTGAAACTGTCCGATACACTAGCAGTAAATTAGTTTTAGACAATAATGCAGAACAGTAAAACATCAAAAACAACAAACTCAAAATTTTTATCGGTAATAATGTCTTAAGGGCGGTAAACATTTTTCACGAGACAAACTAGCTTGATCAATTTAATGTTAGTGTTAGTTTGTTGAGATGGATTTTGGGGAGCATAGACAGCTGCTGCAGTGGAATTTAAGATAATCTTGGAATGTGCCTTTGGTTGAGGTGGATTTTGGGAAACAAGATCAGCTGCAGTTGAAGTTGATGTAATGGTAGAATGTGCCTTTGTGGCTGTTGGTTCAGATTGATTTGACGGTTTATTGTTCCTAATTGCTTCTGTCAATTTTGAATGATGTTCTTCGTCCAACTGCAAATATGGTGAAATTAACTTAGCACTTGAATGACCAGATATTTTAATGATCGCTTGTTCCTGTATTCCAGATTTTGACAAATTTGATACAGCTGCTGAACGGTGTGAATGATTGATAATTTTTTTTTTACATTACGTCTAAGTCGATTTTTCTCGCAGAAGTCTGAGTCCACTTTGACAAAAGGTTTTTTCCAATTGGAATATTTACATATCATTTCGACAATTTTGGGTTGTCTCTTTAAGTAGACGGACTGTACAAATATCTGCTTCTGTTCCGCTACGAGTTAGCTACTTATTTTCAGTGCATTTTGCTTCTCCGCCCTGCATAATTTTGGAAAATATAGGATTGTAACTGATTCAACCAGTCCATTGGCCATTATTGGCAATTTCATCTTTAAAATATTTTATCTTACAGTTAACGCCCTAATATTTTCTCCAAGCCAATTCATACGCACTTACATGGAACACCTTGCTCTGACGTCCATCTGGATTATTTTCATCCCAGGCTCTGGCTAAAGAATAAATATCTGCTTTACTTAAAGCGGTTGTACTTTCTTTCCTCTTATTAGGTATCTGTGGTAATAATTTACGCTTTGCATGTTTTGCATCCCGGGCCTTTTTGAAAATAACATGTGCGAAAGGATTAAATGCAATTTTATAATTCTTGTAGTGATATTCTTGCAGAAACTTTGCAGTTGTATTCCAAATACTTTTTATGGAAGTTTCCCCGTAATCTTGCCCATTCGATCGCTTCATGTTAAATGCATAATCCTTCAAAACATTAGCAATGCTCTCCAGGCTAATGATTTCGTCAAGCGTGTATTTCTTCTCGGCATAAAATTTGTCAAATTGCCGCCACACAGAGGTTCTAAACGACTTATTATTATTAGTATTTCTTGGAGTAACATTTTCAATTTGTTTATTAATGTTTTCGATTGAAATATTTCCTAATCGGTTCATCATTTACACTGACGCACAATGACAGTTTTAATAACAAACACAACAACATCTTTGAAATACCGCCTTCATTAAAACAACATATTTAGGGGTTGCCATGGATACAACTGATAAAAATAAACTGACAAAATTCTAAGGGAAAATTTTTATTTTTTGCCACTACAAAAACACGATTGATTGAATTTTGAAAAAGCATGGCTTTTCATTGGAGATGAAGGAAATAGTCAACATAAAACACAAGAGTAAATAAATAAATAAATAAATGTGTTAAATTGAAGAAATGCTCCAAAACTAACATTAACCAAATTAAACATAACATAAAAGATTGCTATTCATGCATTTGACATAAACTGGCAGATACAAAAGGAAACAGCAACGAAAACAAAGACTTAAACAAAATATGCACATTCGTCGACTAGATGATGTTCAATTTTTTGTTAAAACTTAAAGGAATTTCGAATTAAATATCATAATGACGACTAAAACTAGTGTATTTTGTTAAATTAGAGCAGCAAATAAACATTTCAAGGCAGATTATCCATTTGCTTTTAAGATAACTTATAAAACTAACTGTCCCACTTTTTTTGCCTTTCAGTGTATATAAGAAAATCATATGCGTACATTTCTTGTTCTCCGTTTTTTTTCAGAATTGCAGATATTTCACAAGTCAACAGTTTATAGAGAGCGTTGGCAGCGAAACTACTACAAGCTGAATACTAAGGGAATGTATTCAAGTCAAGTTGCAAAAATATTGCCGTCGCTCTTCTTTTTTTTTGTTCTTTCTCTTTATGTAGGCTATCTGTAAATAACCATACTAAGTGTGGTGTTCATGAGCCATCTTCGGCCGCGGCCAGAGCAGGTAGCTAGCCTTACTCTTTGAATTAGGAAAGAATTCCCTGCTACAGAGGTGACGACCGCCAAATGTGTTGGCATGGTAGTGCGAGAGCGAAGATGAAGCAAACGTCCGTATTTGGGTTTCGAACCCGCTACCTGCCGATTGCGATCGCAAACGCTCTACCTCTCGGCAACCCGCTCTCGATCGGACGAAAAATGATGCTTTTCCGGCGTGTTTCCGGGCCGCAAATGCATATTCTGGTATGTACTCGTTGCTAAGGCCATAAGAAATAACAGGCCTGAAAAAACATAATGTAACGTAAGTAAGTTATGTACTATTCCATTTATTCCGATCGAAGAAAAATAGTGTGGGAAACATGTAGAAAAAGTGAACTTTCCAGTCTCCTGTGGTTGCTTGACTGTCTCGACTAACGCTTCGTCAGGAATTTCCACAGTAGTACTTTTCCTACTAATTACACAATATACTGTTGTTAACTTGTCAACCTTTGAAAATTAACCTAGTCTTCGTAATTAATTAAGTTGTAAAGGATTTTACAGGGTATGGCATGCACGTTCAGCATAGTTTGTGGGGTAGATTTTGTGGTTCAAAATAAAAATGTCCATATAAACACGGGTCCGAAAATGTTTAATAAGAAAGCTCACGCGATGAAAGCTTTGCAAAAGGTTTTGTATATGTACCTGATTTTACCAGACGCATATAATTTTCCGATCAAACAAGTTCTTCAAGAGGGGGAATTACAAATTTTTCGTAATATGCACATTTGACCCGATAAAAATCCACATGTCACTAGAATGGTGGCGAATCAGCAAAGATTTTTATTTAATAACGTTTGGTGTGGCATTGTTTATAAATTTTTAATTGGGTTCCATATTCTAACTAAAGTAGGGACAAGAAATCAGACGACGTGCGCCACCAAGCAAATTGTAGTGACGTCTTTACAGCTCATTTTAAATTATGCGTTTGGTTTATGCTTATCTATTATTAAGAATAAAAGTTGCGCTAGTCCCATTTTAAAAAATTAATTACACGTTAACGAGAATATAGAAAAATAATTCTATTGCTTTATGTCCTGCACCCCATTATAAAGTTTATGTGTATTTAAACAGGTTTTCAAAATAGTAACAAATAACGGCAAAATCACAAATTAACCTATTTTTATTAGTTGAAGAGATAAATTATTTTTTTGTCATAATTCTGTCAATAATGTCAAAACTGACGACTGTCCACCATCGATACGCTGTTCATCTATAGAAGGTAGATATATCAATCGATCTTTCGCCGAATAATTTCTGTGACTCCTACAGCCTTAAGGACAACCAATAATCACATTCGGTTTCGATATTCTACACCAATATTGTGAAAGAAGAAAGAAGTAGTAGCAATTTTTACGACGTTGTTATTAGTATTTAGAGATGGTCCGAATCATTCGGAAAAGCAAGAATAAATTAAGACAAAATATGGTGTAAATTCTTATTTTTCTAAAAGAAATATGTATATAAATATACACTCCACAAATAACTCTATCGCCAAAATAATTCATTTAATTTTTCTTAAACAGCTTTGCTCTTAATATTCATTACTAATGAAATATTTTTGCGTAGGACGCACTTCGTAAAATAAAATTATACTGGAAATCTGGTAAACAAAGATCTATTCACTTGAAGCTGTAGTACGATAGATCTTATAGAACTGCCCAACTGCTTTCAAGCGCAATCGCATAGTACGACAAACAGTCGAAACAACAAATTATGTGTAAAATCGTTGCATCTGTGGATTGTTAATTGTATTAACTATGAGAGTCTGTTTTAGAGACTAAACAATATGTGAAACAGGATTTCGTGTTACTTAAAATATATTTATGTGCAAAATTGCCGTATTTTATACATTGAAGGGCGTTTAGCACCTACGTCTAAATTTCCATCGCAAGTTACTTGTTTTTCTTACTGCCATTTTCGTTTCAAGCGTATCGATATCGCTTAGAAAAAAGTTGATAGGATAACAAGATACCTTGGCATTTGCTTCAATTCTGAGTAATTTAAAATATATCTTATTTAATTTTAAAAAAATAAAAAAATCATATAAGAGCAACAGCGATTTTGTAAGAGACATTAAACGAATGTCAGAGGTCACTTTCCTTTGATCTTTTTTTAGATTTATCTAGATGTGAGTTTTTAATAAAGCATATCAAGATCAAAGTCGAGCAACATCGTTAGGTCGAGTTTTCCTTACAGAAATTATCTGGAAATTCAAATTACTCTCTCTTAACCGTAGTCGCCATAGTCTGTTATCTTAGTTGAAAATTAAGTAAATATACTGTATTCAAAACGTTTTTAGACCAGAGCAGGGTATGTTAGGAAGGCACCTTCGTTGGTGTAAACAAGACTTTTTCTGTTATAAATCTATCTTTCTAATAAAAGTCACATTGGATTGATTATAAGATTTACGACAAAACCAGTGTGGCCAGTTGTATACAAAACCTCCATGTTGTAATTATTATTTTGCGCTTAATTAAATACGAAGTCGTTGGTAAAATTTCATTTATTGGGTTTCTGTTTATCTATAGTAAACTGGATGAGAAAGAAAATTACTAGAATTGAATGTCGTAACTACATCTTGTAATTTTAAATATTCAAATGTCACATTTACATTAATCAGTGTCAAATTAGATTTTTGTTACTTGCTTTTCACTTCTTGTTCAAGTTGAAACGATTTAACTACCAAGCTAAAAACTTAATTTAATTTAAAGGGGGAAGCATAGGATATCTCCCATAGAACTACTTACCTATCGCTTACAACTTTTATAACATCTTCAGGTGCAGCCTATTTCGAGACAGTTTCTAAAACAGCTAAAGAGATTAAAACTAAGATCAATCTAACCACATTAAATGCATTGAGAGTAATTGTTCACATGTATGTAGAAAAAAAGCACTCAAACAACGGTTGTCCGCAGAAATTAACATTTTTTTTTCTATTCACCAACTCATCTGGTGTAGATGTAATCAGTGTGTGATCGAAAGAATTAGATGCGGTTAGTGATGAGCAGTGGAATAATTATGTAAGACATACAGAAACACTAATCTTTTTAAAGTGGGAGACTGAAAAATGTATAGTAAATGCTTCATTTAAGTTTAATTTAAATGCAAAATATAGCTATACATCTAGCGAAGATGATAATGAAGTTGAATAATAAGTGTGCGCTTCTTTTTTATTTTTACATTAATGATTAGTTTGTTGTCAGTTATTGGTAATTAAATTATAAAATTTCGCCAGCGGCGTTTATTCTTTTTAAAAATTAAACCTTCACGTTGATAGTTTTGTACATTTAAAAAAATACGCCTAATAAATTTTTATTTTGTTGCCATGATTACATAAATATATCAGAAAACTGTAAGAAATTCAAAATAATCCATGTTTTATTTAATCGTGTTAATTAATAATGCTCAATCAGTTATATATTCAAGCAGAGACATAAAGTAACAATGTTTAAATAACACGTTTTACAAATGATAGAAACATATAATAGTGATATTATGTAACGTATCCAGGAAATGTTAAGATTTCTGAACTTCAAAATCCATGAAGGCTGCAATTTCTTTCTTAGAATTCCTATCGGAGTAATGTCAATGTGTTCTAGATTATTTTTCGTGTCTTTGAAAATTTCCAAACTATTATAGGATTAATTTATATATTCCATTGTGCTGTTCGTTTAATCAACCACTACAACTTATTATTCAAATTAATTTAACTGAAAGTTGTTTTCTTTTGTATGTCTGATGTGCATTACAGTGGGACTAACAAACTTATTAGTGATATTTGAGGATGGTATGTTTCAAATATTCCAAGTATTCAAATGAAGTAGCATAAATGATACGGGCGAACCCTTGAGTCAAAATAAGAAGATTGCGGCAAACATACCTTAGTACAAAGTCGCACCTCTATAGCTCTTTGAAGGTCAAGACGAAACAAAATATTTAAATTAATTAATCAACAAAGGCTTGACACAGAGTACTCATAATTGACACATGTGAGTATATATTGCTGAGTAATACACACTTTTTGGATCCGAAATTGATGCACAGGGGGCGCTGTTGCAGCTAATCACCGCAGTATGTTTTGTCCGCAACATTGCGTTTCATCCTGTATCATTAACCTTTTTAGGAACTACTATAGACCAATTTCATCTACAGATTTTTGTTACTCACAAAACCACCTAATTAATAACACACCACCTATCTTTAGTACTTCGCTGCCTACCTATATAAATTGTACAGGCGAAATGATTGCGGAAAAAACACAAACGTATTATCAGCAATAGGGGCATTTAATCAAACCCAAATAATCGCAGTAACACATGAATTATATATGTTACAGTAAAAGCTGGAAGTTTAGTTAATGCTAACATTTACTCGCAGAAGCTAGCAGTTACTGATTGTTGTTTTCGTTGCAATCCTTGTTGACGTTTACTAGTTAATGCTAGCAATTACTAGAAAAAGCAACATTCACTGGTATGTGGCAGTAAAAGTAATAAATTAGGCCGCAAAATAAAAGTATATTTCTCATAAAAGTATAAAAACTGCTTATAAAGAAAAAGGAACTCTTAGAACTAATATATAATGTGTAATAATAAACTAATCTCTGAGTAGAAACAAGTAAATGGAATCTTACTTGTTAGAACACGGTAGTGACGCGTGGCATTTCGATGTGCATAAAATGTTCTTTTACGGGCACTATCAGTTTTTCTAATCCTGCCACATCAATAACATCAAAACGTTTGAAGAGTTTATAATCAGACGGTTCTTTGACTTTCTCTTGTTTAGCTGCCTTTACTTTGTTTATAACTTCCTTATATTTACTTAATGTAAAGGAAAAACTGTTACTTTTCTGTGTCAGTCTATCTTCCTCGAGTCTAGTTAAAAAATTTGCTTCCATTGCGTTTTATTTAAGTAACACAGCACCACTGTTTAATTACACTAACAATAATTAACAACAGCCCGTAAACAAATTTTGTACATAACCTATCTATTCTAGCTTTCGGCTCGAATCGTGTGCATACCCAGTACGCAAACGCGCCCACAGATTATAGTAAGACATTTGCTGGGTAGGACTGGTAAATGCTAACAATTACTAGTGAATGTCAATCATGAATTTTATTTGCCAGCTTTTACTAACATATTAGTAAATGTCAACTTTCACTAGGAATTGCTAACATTTACTAATTTCCTGCATTTACTGTAATATATACATAAGCCATGAAGGCTAAAGTGTCAGCAACATGAGATTTGTAAGACACTTGCCTAACAAATAAATAAACAACAAATAGGAATCAACTTCCAACTATTTTAATCACAAGATATCGCATTGAGCATTGACATGTGGGCCCACGTCAAAAGGACACGGCGGAAGTGAGTTGTGGGTACGTACGTATTTCAGAAATTTTGGAACGATTCATCATTCACGCTTTTAGCGTTATAATCTGATTGATTAAAAGGAGTAATTAAACACGCTTCAGTTGGATGTTCTAAGGTCTTAGCAAGAACTGAGCATATTTGCGGCAACTGCCTTCGTCGATAAAAACGCCGAGGAATGCATGTACTTACATTTTGATTCGATGTTATGTTCAGCGATTGTGAAGGGGAAGATCATGGTATGTTGCATCTTGACAAATAGGCTTCTAAGCAGGATTTGGCTGCTTTATTTCGTAGAACCCAAGGACGTCACGAGCAAAGAGAGCAGTTAACTGCTGCAAAAAGCGGCCTACTGCATTCAGTCAGCTCGCACGTAGAAGCGAAAAAATGGTTTTATGGCCGTTCGTGAAGAAAACAACGCCGCTAGCGGTTTTCTTTTGTTTAAACAAGGGCGGTTTTGGCCTGCTCCTTTAATTTCAAATCCCGCGAAGGCGCTCCGTAAAAAATAAATAATCGAGAAACTCGACTGCTTGCCAGCGAGACTGCTCAGGAAAGCCAAGCGAGCGCGCTTCGACCAGAAAAGCTTTGCAGGTGCCTTATCTCTAATTTCAGGCGCTTTACGCGATAAACCTGAATTCCTTTGCTACATTACTTAAATACTCGTATAAGGTGATCCGAATAAGTTAAATGCTAATTTATCTTGAAAACGAAAACTGCGATAAAAGAATTTAAAAGACTAAAAATTTGTGGATGAAATTGGTCTAGGTATCATATTTCTAATTTTAATGATGCAGGGTCAAACCCAATATTGTGACCAAAAAATACCACAGTGATTAGCTGCAACAGCGCCTCTTGTACACCAATTTCCCAATCATTAAAAGGGTGTATTACTCAACAATAAATACTCAAATGTGCCAAATACGAATACTCTATGTCAAGGCATTCTTGAGTAATCAATTTAAATATGATATTTCGTATTGTCCTTTAAGGAGCTGTAAATAATCTGGGGTGCCTTAATCTTCTTATTTTGACTCAAGGATTTACCCGTATCATCTAGTACATTTAATAAAAAAAAATAAATGAAAATGTATCATAACCTCTTATTCCACTTCTATGTATGATCAAAAATGATTTTCATCTAGTATGGCTATGGAACAGTTTCTAATTTATGAATGCAACTATACGTCACTTAAAAATCAAATGTCAATTTTGAACATTTAAATATAAATGTAGTTACATTCCTAAAGGGTACTATTCCATTGTCATACTAGATGAAAATAATTTTTGATCATACTTGATTATTTCATCAGTAGAGTTAGAATCACTATCATTCTCTGTTTCAGATTCAGATTCCTCTAATGAAATATTAAGTGGAGTAATATTTTCAACCGAAAGGTTTTCCATGTTTTTATTCCCGATCATACACAATTACTTTTTCGTAATGATTATAAAAATTTTGCCACATCTTCGCCATACATTTTGGAAGATTCACGTCGCATGTTAGCAACTGGGTCCTTGAGAAAATGTTGGGAATTTACAATTTATGTGTTGTAATACCAGGGAGTTTTACAAACCTCCAAGCCATTTATATTGGGTTGTATTGGTAACGGTCCGGGGCTATTCTAAGAACCTCATATTCGTGTTATTTCAAAATTTCTTCTTCTCGGTGTTTAATAGATTTTATTAGTAGCTTCAGCGTACTTATGCGAACGTTTTGTCCGTTCGTCCGTCCGTCCGTCCGTCCGTCCGTCCGTCTGTCTGTCTGTCTGTCTGTCTGGATCGCCTGTAACTTTCGAACGGCTACGGATATCCAAATTTTGAAAGGGGGCAAAGTTGTTGCTAAGGTCCCGAGCACCTTCATGCGCTATTTGGTTTTGGCGAAAGGTGGCGATTTTCCACTTTGCAAAATTTCCAAGCATTTTAGCACAGTGGCGGCTTGTTCACTTGGCGCCATCTACAGAAGTTCGGTGGTCACGTTTTGAACTACACATTCTGGGTGCACTATAATACTTAATGTTTTCGCAGTGCTGAAGCTACTCTTTAGACCTGTACTTGAGCAGTTTATTAAGTACCAAAGCTAACTTTTCGTATTTTTTCTCTCAATTTTGACATTACTATTAATCGACCATTCTCGCATTTAACTTGTCTTGCAAGACAATGGTGGAGATTTATCAATTTACACATAATGATCTGGTGTATTGTCCAAGAACACCATGCATTTAGATTGCAGCTTAGCCAACATCGAAATAAGTTAATGAATCACCTAATTTTGAAACAGTTTCGCTTTGTTTTATGATAATATAATCTTTGCCATTGTTATAATAATGAAATAGTATGTGTAAAACTGTAAATATCCGCTCTCATTTACAATGGACTTTTTAATCTGATTCATGCACCCGTTGATCAACCGTGGATCCATTTTGATAGATTCATGTACAGCGAAATTTTTTAATTGTAAAAAGGTTCTCCAATACTTAATTTTAGATGCAACATCATGATTCTATTTACATAGAATTTTGAGCCCATCGACACGTTTGTACTTGGGGTACAAGTCGATCTAATAATTTTGAGCAGCGTCGTTCTACCACCTTCATATTCAAAAATATCCCTCGTGTCTGTTAGTAATTTGTTCAGCGACCAATTTTCAAATTGTCGTAGGTCTATTCTAAATGTACCATCTAAATATAAATCTATTTCTGGTCGTACACTGGACCATTTTGGTAAATGATTTGCCCTAAAGTTTTGTACAGCATTGTTCGTGATACCTGCAATTACAAAGAAATATCAATTTAGAAAATGAATAGTAGAGCAGATGCAAGTCTTCGTAGAACGTATGCAACTTCAAGACGAAGAATGTCACCTCAAATACATCAAGTCGGTACAACAATGATCTTATTTAGTGGAACGCGGTATCTTTAAAGTGTTCGACATTTTATTTTGTATTTTATGTTTAGGAAAATTTTGTTTCGACATTTTAATAACCGGATTTGTTCAAACTTTCTTCATTAATCATAATGAATTAATATGGCTCAGAAAATTAGATTATATTATTTTACTTAGAGTTATCCTAATAAAGTGTATTTGGCAACACAGTACTATCTACATAACCTAGTATTTAACATCTGACATAATAACGAACACTAAGGTTTCGATTAACGGTTAACAACAGGCTTTTCTATGTAATAAATGCGAATGACCATAACTACAGGTAACGATTCGATATAACATCGGACATAAATATTTGACATTCATTCCGAATACGTGTGCAAGTTAATACTGCGAGAGTTGAAGTGTGCTTACAGCCGCCTCCGAAATTCTCGCCACGTCTTAAAGGCCGAAGTTTTGCAACAAATTCGTGACAAATTTAGGAGGTGAAATTGCGAAACTACATGTGTCCCAGCAATAAAACGATAAAAACAACAACAAACATTATCATTAGACCTGAAGTCCAGCTCAGCTGTAATATAACATTAAATGTTCCTTGACAAGGCGTGTGATTGACGTCCAGGGCTGCCAACAGCCGCCCCGGGGCGCTAAAAGGCCCTGGAAACCGCCCCGAAACCGCCGCGCGCGGAACTTTACGATTACGTCGCAGTGTGTGTGTTAACACCACACGTGTTTGCTGTGAAGAAACTGCGGAAAAACCGGAAAATTCTCGTTTGATTCGCCGAGATCGCCAGGCGAGCTTGGTGTCATCCGCGGAAATTAAGTAGCTGTACACAAGGTTGCTGCCCTACCCGCAATTTATTTAAATTGCCGACAGCTATCGCATTTTCTTTCGCAAATCTACTTGACGCTTGAATTTGAATCATGGTTTCGAGACATTTTTACCGAACAGTTACGTAAATTCACAACTATTAATGTGAGACATCAGATTTAGGCTTTTCAGCTTTCAGTTTAACTAATATGTAGCTATACGTAAAAATTATCTCAAGCCTGACATGAAACTTTAAACAATAAAAAGAAAACATACTAACAATAGTAATTCAAAAAAGGGCACACTATTAGTAATGTAACTTTTTATTTTGTTAACATTGAGTAATTGGAAGAAGGTGTTTGAAGTTTACATTTTATATACTCAATACTAACCCGGAATTTGTAGCCCGGTAAATTTTCTTTTGCGCCTATGAGATTTTGTTCCCACTCGCACAATTTCAGAGAGTAAAACTCTTTCTTCTGGGTCCGGAAATGTTTGTATTTATTTTGTGCAATATAAGTTGTTTTGTTGTATTTTCCGTTAAATCAGTGTGTGTTTGAGAATTTGAGAAGTTTATTCAAAGGCAGCATTGTGTAAATGCAGACATTCTAGACGTGAATTTCACGTTCCCAATCGCGGTAGAACACCAAAACTGATTCACGATGTTTCGAATATGCTTGCGCAAGGCAAGGTAAGGTAAACTAGCAATATTCTGAGATATATTTCCTCCCCGATTAATTCCACATTTTGGTCGGCCGACCAGCACATCTCCCGATCTACGTGCTGCAGACTTCTTCCTTTAGATTAAATGAAATGTTTAAAAACATCATTCATCCCACTGCAAAAAAAAAAACAAGTCGTGTTGGCTGACTCAAGACATAATAGGGCTGATTTATTATGCAGAGTAATGAAAAACTTGATTGAAAAGTGTCAAGCATGTTTTAATTGTAATTGTCAACAATGTGTATATTATTTAATCAGTGAGAAAGTTGGACATTGTACTATATTTTTATACTATATTTTTTCTACTTATTTTAAATAATTTATTATTGGAACTACTAGTCTTAGAACACAACATTATTGCCCTATTTTCAGGTACTGAAGCTGGTTCTCACGAGGGGATCTTTCAAGAGGTGAATAATGATTTATTATTAACTGCCGTTAAGCTCCTTGCTTAACAACGGTTAATAATGGACTTAACTGGCGAACGCCATTATTTTGCGACACGTGACTACACAGACTTGAAGTTAGCCCACTTAATTTTCGTTGATATTAATAAACTCTTGTATTTACCTCGAGTTATAAATGCTAAGATTTAAGGTGCCAATAGTGCAAAATAGCTTTATGTTACAAGTACGAAATTAAGGCCTTATTGGACGCGCCGCAAAACAATCATCAGCAAAGATTGTTCTTTGTTTACTTCTGTTTTCTAAGACTTTTAGATTTAACTTCGAATTTCCATGGAAATCTAGATTAGATAAATTTTTTTAATTATTTGGCAGTATTTTCCACGAAAACCTTAACTTATGCAAGAGATGCAAGAAAGAGAATTAAAAACCCTATCAAAATATCTAAAAATCTACAGGGTGGTCCATTTAAAATAAAAAAAGTTGAATATTGATAGTCGAAACAGTTGACTGTAATCTGCGAGAGGCTATAAATTGGGGCCTTTTTTTAATAGATCGGACGGTATATATTTTTTATTAATAGTGACTAGCGGGAATCAATGCGACAGTCAGAAAGATCTATTAGTAATTCAATAGTACCAAAAGCCTTTTCGTAATCCACAAAGGTTACTGCTAGTGGGATATTCTATTCATTGCATTTTTAATGATCATCTTGATATTTTGCAAGTGCTCGTTGGTGCCAACTCCCTTCAGAAACCCAGTTTGCTCCATAGGCTGGTCATTGTTCAGTGTAGTCTGTTTGCTATGATTCGAATTAGCAATTTCTACAAGTATGACAATAGGCCTATTCGGTCTGTTGTTCTTCAGCTCTTTCTTATTTCCTATTTACTTCCTTTTACAATAAAGGAAGTATTGGACGCACTCAAAAAATTCGAAATTGAGTTTTCAACAGATCTTCACGTTTTAGAGTCCCCTGAACCCAAGAAACATGTTTTTGTTCATTGGGCTGTCTGCCAGTCTGTGTGTGTGTGTGTGTGTGTGTGTGTGTGTGTGTGTGTGTGTGTGTGTGAGTGTGCGCGCGGGTATCTGTGTGCGAATAAAATATTTCAAAAACGAAAAGAGGTATCACGTTGAAACTTCATAACTAAGTTTTGTGTACTATCTAGATGCGACAGCAAGCTTTTGAAGAAAATGGCGTAACCGGAAGTATGGTGTTTACTCTTGTGATTTTTCAGTTTTTCTTCGATTTTTGCAAAAACCGCTCTAACAATTTTTTCAAACTTTACATTTTTATTACATTTTTAATGCGTATTGATGTGAGATAAATGATTTTCCAGTTGAATATCTCGAAAATGGGTTTCTTTTGTTTTCCCTTTCTTTTTTTTTATTAAGTCGCATTTTAAGTAGAACACCCGGTGTATTATCAGCTTAAAAATTAAAAATCTTTTTGGCTAATTATAAGATCACTGTAAAAGGAAGTCGTGTGCGTGTATCACACCAGATTTTTGTAAATATCACTTCTGCGTTAATCTATTCTTGTGGTATGATACTAAGTTGTGAAACGCACATTAAATAAAACTGTTGCATTTTGTTCTCCTCCATTCTAGATGTATTCTGTTAATATTTTCCTTTGCTAGGAGCTCTCCGATATATGTATTGTATATATTCTTGTATATTCAAGTCTGACATTTTCTTGTATATTTATATCTTTTTTTTTCAGAGCCAACATTTATAATTTTCCTTTGCTTTTTGCTTTTTTCTCATTTTGGCGGTAGTTATATTGCATACAGGGTGTCCCATAAACTTCTGCATTGCCCAAAAACTAAAATGCGCTCATAAACTTCCAAAATTATCTGATATTATACACTATACAGGATGGATAACAAACTAATATTCTGTTAAAGAGTGAAGTTCCCTTATTTCTAAAGATGACAGAAAATGGTACTTAGAAGTGTTATTCAGAATAAACAGTTATGCATATTTATGAAAAGCCGGCCTCCTGTAATTAATTTCTTTTTCAAAATAATGTGTCACACAAATTCAATTCCGAGAATCAATTTATAAAAGTTTCATTCGGAGAAGCAACAGGTCGTTCGAAAACTACTTAAACTACGTAATACAGAAACTATAATGACTTTCCTAACTAACATTTTTGTTATCTTCAGAATAAGGGTACTTTACTCTTTTGCCGAATTATTTTTTTATCCATCCTGCATAATATCAGATACTTTTGAAATTTTATGAGCGCATTTTGGTTTTTGGGTAATTCAGAACTTTTATGAAGATAATTAAAAAGGTTTTTCATGTGTAGAGAACTTTATGGGACACCCTGCATAATTTTCTGTAGTAATCTTCGATTTATTTTAATATTTATTTCTCTTCTGTGATTGCTTTATCATACTGTCTATTTTATTTCTTGTTTCCTACTGTAAGCTTTGTGCGCATCACTATCTCCAATAATTTTTTGCATTTCTTCATCTTTATATTTTCAAATTAATATGTTTTATTATAGCTTTTTCTATTGCGTGAACACATCATGCTTTCGTTTAACATACAAATAACTATTGTTTGAGAACAATTAAAACTCAGCAAGTACACTAATTAATATCAAAAACTACTTATTAATTTACAATTTTTAGAATGCAAGAAAAAGTGGAACAATATAGCGAACTATGACAGTTGTATAAAGAGCAATACAAATCATATTAATGACCACACTGCATAATTTCTTAAGAAATAGTAATCAAAATCGGGGATTTGATTGGTCTCGTCATAGGACTGACAAAAGTTCCTTGTCCATAAACGTGTCTCTCATTTAATTATTAATACCTTAAACATTATTTTTATTTATAGAACTTGTTGAAAATGTTCCGTTAACTAAAACGCAAGCTTCCATCTGTCGAACCATTGATTGTTTAACATACTCAAAGATTCCTGGCGTATTTCTTATAATTTCGCAGCAGTTCATAATGCGATCTCGTAATTCCTCTAATTCCATATTATTGATTGAAACTTCATAAGCAAGCGTCTTTAGGTACTTCTATAGTGGTATATATTGAGATGGTTTTAAGCCTACAACTTGGCTCTGTTTGCAGTGCAAGATATTTAACCAAGTCAATAAAGCACAGAGTTAAGATATTTTATGAAATTGCAATTTAAACAATAATAAAAGTATTAAATGCATTGGTAATGAGATGCGAGAAGTAGTAATTAAACGGATAAAAGCAAAGCATATTTCAGAGAGTTTGCACAAAGTAATATAATTAAATAAAATAGCTTTGTGCATACTAACGCCAGGCCAAACAAAATTAATTGACACAAAAGGTTTATGTGCAAACAAAATGACCGTAATTATTAATAAAAGTACAGGTCAGTGAATGGCAAGCAATCAGAAAGGTGAATGAGATTGGAATAAAGGATAATAGAAAATTGCAAAGAGCAATCCTGAAATTAGGCAACGGAAAGGAAAGAAAGCGAGCAACGTGTGTAAATTTGAACTTAATTTCCAGTGCATTAATAAGACAAAGTGAAAAAGCAGAGCTGTGATTTTAAAACATTGGGGTGCGTAACGGAAGGAACAATGAAAGTTATATGCCAAGGAAATTTTTTTTTAGATTTAAGAAAATGTTAATTTAAGATTTATGTAATCAAACTTTACTTCATTTGTGTATTTTGCTATCAAAACTAATTTCTAATTAACAAAAATTATCGCGGTAACAGCAACGCGATGCGTTTTTGTAACATAAAAAAAAGAACAATTGAAAGATAAATTAAGACAGTTTGGGCGAAATGGTGCTTTCTTAAAATTTATATTTTTACAATAATAAAAGTGATTTACCCATATAAAAAGTGTTGCATTTTATTGTACACATCACCGTGCACCAGTGTGAGCGTTTGTAGCCAGTTCCACGAAGTAAAATTTAAGTTTTCCCAATTTGCCTCCGAGGGAGTATCGGCAGCCGACAACTGAAATTTTCCAACATCGTTTCCGGCCCAAGGAAGCATCTGAAGCCAGAGATCTGCACTGCATCACTTCAGCGGGGCCTGCAGGAGCATCCTGAGTGAGATTTGCAGCCAGGGGAGCGTTTCCAGCAGAGAAATTCCAGCAGCGTCATCTCCGATAATCTTTTGGACATCTGTACGAGGTAGGAACTATCTGTAAATTTTAGCGTTGGAGTTCGGGAAACTTCCTTATTAACTTCACGATTTTTTTTAACATTCAAGTGATCGCTGTTGCACTCCAGAAGTTTTTGTGTCATCTGACAGATTGTAAATTTTATTTACCAGAATCGCGTATATGAGCTACTCAAGGACGAATAATCTAAAATAAACTACTAATTTGTGAATATAGTGAAATTCTGAACGCAACCTGAGATAAGCAGTTTTGTGTTTGCCGGGAGCTAGCTTAAATAATATTGCAGTTCAATAAAATAGTAAGAAAGGGGCATTCAACCATTTTATTTTGATCATCAGCGAATACATTTCATTTTAAATAGCCTTAAATTACTGACCGGCAAAGTGAGCGCAGTATAAAAATCAACCTGAGAATTGTGTAGTGATTTGTTCTAATTTAACTTATTAATTTTGTACCAGAATAATATCAAACAAGACGGGTAGGTCATTACAATATATAGGATTGCAATCCGGGGAACACGAAGGCCATGGTCCATCTCGACCAATCCGCTGATCGAGATAACTTGCATTTAGGTATTCTGTAGCAGTTATGCTGAAACACGCGGGCTTCCCAGCAGGCATGAAATACCTTTGATTACTTGTAAGTATTAGAGCGTCAGCCAATAGAGCTATTAGTTCATGTTCTAACAACTTGCTATAATGTTCACCCTTTAGAGTAGATGGCAAAACTTATGGACCCATTAATTTATTTTCGGCGTTACCAGCCCAAATATTTAAGGAAAATCTTTGTTGATGTCGAGCTGATTGTTGCGGAAATTAACAACCGCTTTTCTTGTAAAAATAGCTTCGTTTGTAAAAAGTATTCTAACATGAAAACCAAGTTTCAAACGATTTTCCAAACCACCGAGCAAACTGGTAGTCAGCTTGCAAAAATGACTGTACTCATTGTATAGATAAAACTCTCAACGCTGATTGATCCAATACACCCATTTCAGCCATTTCTGTTACTCGTTGTTGGATCTTGCTCTATTCTTTCGAGTACTTCTATACTTAGGCCCCTTTCAGACGAAACGACTTTTCGCCGTGCGCCGTGTACGGCACAGTGCCGTGCATTTTGAAGACTATTGATTCATATGGAGCCTTTCATACGAGACGGCCACGACTTACGCCGTACACGGCCGCCGCGAACACCACGGCGTTTATCAAGCTCGGACACGGCGCCGTGCCGTACACGGCGTCTTGATATACATTGTGGTACATGGAGCCTTTCAGACGGAACGACTTTCCGCCGGTGAGATGGCGTTTCTCACATTGGTATTTCGTCTAATGAGTTGTTCTTGCACTTTATTCGAATGTTGCTATTAACATTCTAATGTAATTGAGTCATTCTCAGTCATCTATTACACAATACTGAAAAGTGAGATACGATTAGAAGCCTACATACGGGGTGTTTATAAATCGTAACATCGTTCATAATAGAGATATTGAAAAAACGTCGTTTTGTTTTAAATGCCAGTACGTAGCCTACAAATTGTAATCTAATTTAAACCATGACCTTTGATTTTTGCGTACTGATACACGACTTTGGTATTTTTAATGGAACACCCTGTACATTTTTAAATATTTTAAATCACTGCTGTGGTAGTATGCTTAAAATAAAATTTGGAAAGTTATTATTTTGTTTTAAAAAATTCCCAAATTAGTCCCTGACACCTAAAATCACTAACAATCGAACAAGAAATGCAAAAGAAAGTATACCTGGCTCTCCTCAGGGACGAATTATCGCAGCCCGCGTACTAAAACAATTGAAAACTATGTTTCTTAAATGAAATAATTATGTTCGCATTATATTTAAAATAAAATATTTCCATTTAAAAAACAAAGTTTTAAATGATTTTACTGCGTTTGATGCGATAATTCGACCATGAGGAATATTTGGAGCTAAGTGGAGTTTCTTTTGCTTTCGTTGTTCGAAGTTTAATAATTTTATGTAAGTCATGGCCTACTTGAACTAAATATTTTTTTATTTAAAAAAATAATGAGTTCTAAACTTTTTGTTTGAGCATCTTTCAAAGTATTTTTACGCTTCCATTAAAAAAACCAAAGTCGTGTCGCAAAAATAGGAAGCCATGACTCAGGGTGTCTAGCAGATATGGCATTCAAAATTCCCGTATAATTCCCGTATTTTCCCGGTCATTTTATTAGGATTCCCGGATACTTACTAATCAATTTTTAGTTGTATTTCTACAGAATATTAGTTGTATCAAGTTGTTACCTTTGAGTACTGCATGATAAAATTATAAATAATGTCATTAACGTGAATGAACATGAAATTCATAAGTTTTCGAACAAATTTCGGTCTGACTTTTAGGTTTTTCATTAAAAAAAAGTGGACGTGACTACCTCCCTGGACTTTCCCATACTGGAAACTGTTCATATCGTCTTTATTCAACAGTCTTTACAACATATCAAAATTTCAACTCGATGACTCACGTCTTCACCGTGATAAGCGTTTACACTTTCACGTAAATTGCGGGTAAATATAAAAGAATATGTAGTTCAAAACGTGACCACCGAGCTTCTGTAGATGGCGCCAAGTGGACAAGCCGCCACTGTGCTATTTATGTATTATTTTCCTCAAAACGGCTGTAGCACCGAGGTGAAATTTTCTAAGTACCTGGAAATTATATTTTCTAGGGCATACAAAATCGATTTTTTTATTTACGCGGAAAAAGATTCTTTGACGCAAAAATATAACAACCGTTAGAATAAAAAAATTATTTTTCAAAAATAGAGGGGGGAGGGGGCCGGTGCGCTTACATATATCCACGAGTGTAATATTTTTTTGCATACTCATATGCTCCATTATGCACTGAGCAATTCAGTGGAAACCCCAGCTACCTATCTTGTTTTGTTTATTAATTAAAGGGGTTTAAATTTTCAAACTTCAAAGCTTCGTAGAGGGCGCCACAGATAATTCATGAAATTCTTTAAAAAACAGATCGATAGCCCTTTTCGGGGTCTATCAGTGTGTGAAGTTTAAACAAATTCCTGTGGGCAGTTTTTGAGAAATGATTTTTAGAAAATTTCCAAAATTTAGAAAATTTGTAATTTAGGCCCCTTAATATTTTTCAAAACACTTTTTATATCACCTCATGTTAGCCTTCATATACTATTCAGAAAAAAAAAATCAATTGAATCGATTCATCCGTTTTTGAGTAATAGGTCGTTAAACTCAAAATTTTCAAAAAATCATAGCGCCCTTCATTTTAAACCTAGCGAGTTCGGCAAAAAACTAACAGATTTGTCTTATGACCCTCTATCGTTATCCGCGATAAGATTTTAATCACGAAAACAGTGATACCAAAAAAACATGCGTAACTTCCGCTTCCGGTTTAGGATTTTTTTGAAAAGCTTATTTTGTCGATGAATTTTCGATACACCCCCGCATTCCAAAGCGCGTCACCCACCCACACACAGACAGACATTTTTTAAAAACCACTTTCTTGGGTTCCTAGAGGCCCAAAACGGATATTTCTGTGAAAATCTCGATTTCCAAAATTTTTATGATTCCAAGACTTCCCTATACCTATGGGTATGGGAAAGTAAAAAACTGTCTCGCGCGTCCCGTACATTTTTGCAATTATTCAGGATAATTCGAAAATTTTTACGGAAATTTCGCTTATTATTTCCGTAAAATGGCAAAAATTACTGCAAATTCCCTTTGATAAAAAAATTCCCGGTTGCCTAAGAAATTCCCGCATATTTCCCGCATTTTCAAGGGCACTTTCAAATTCCCGTATAATTCCCGGTTTTCCAGGAATTCCCGGTCGCTAGACACCCTGTGACTTAAACTGATTTATGACAGTTCGTATGCTGAATACTGGTATTTAAAACAAAAAAAGTTTTTAAATATCTATTATTAATGAGTTACAAGCTGTCTAGCGATATACAAACACCCTGATACATCACGGCCCATAACACGCCGTCATGTTCACGGCGAAAAGTCGTGTGCTCTGCGGCGCATCTTTGGAATGCACGGCTCTGTGCCGTATACGGCGCACGGCGAAAAGTCGTTTCGTCTGAAAGGGGCCTTACGGTTCGTACATTTCTCTGAACTCTACGATCAGTAGTGCGAATTTTGAAAGAATTGCTTTCACGGAGATGCTTGTAAAAGTGTTCTTAGCAGAACAATTGCGGTGTGGAAGACCTTCCCGATATAGACGTTGGGCGGCCCAGCCATCTTAGTAAAATGTAATATCAGTCGTCTTGGCGTTTGAGAAACGATTTATTTTAATTTTATTTTTAAATGAGGAGGAATTAGAGAGAACGTTGCGAAATAATTAACAAAAGTAAATGCAGCTTATTATTGACAACAAAATAATGCCGAAATGTCGATTCAATTGTCTCAACACGTCACTTGATTAAGCGGCTTATTGAACATATTAATTTAAAAAAAGCATAAATCGTAGTGAGTACGATTAAAGCTTTAAAAGTCTCTATTTTTTCGAAATTGATAATTAAATGAGCTGTTTATTGATTTTTTTCATCCTTATGATGAGCTTACCGGGGTCGCCGATTTTGACCAAATATTTGAGTCGCATAAGATTGATTTGGAAGGTGTTTTCATATTTGCTCTACATTTTTGAAATACGGGAGCGGAACCAGAGTAGTATTACTTCCACGTGTTAAGGAAGAAGTAGTCTAACTAAAACTTTAAAAGCGATCTATTTATAGGACTGATGAAAACGTAGTTACAAGATTATCTACTTTCTAAAGAGATTTTGAAATACTAAATTTGAATCTGAATCAAGAAGAGCAAAACCATAAAACCAGAACAATGAATTTTAGTCTATCCAATTTGAATATCTATACATAGTTTAAATAAGTTGCAAAATATTTTTTTCAGTTCTCTTAATTTTTGGAATTGTAATCAGGAGACTTCATAAACGATTAAAGACCACATGGCCAGTGGAATTTAGGGATTTAGGGATTTAGTGACTTTTTGCAAGCATCGTGACATTTTTGAGCATTGAGGTTCGGGGTACGATTTTGAATTCTTACGTTGTGTTAAATTTCTAACTTAGCACGCTTTATTTCAGTTTAGTTAGGGAGCCGCAATAATAATAATAATAACATTATTAGTTCAAAAATAAATATAACACTAACAAAATAAACTTATGAACCAGGCGAAGTCCATTTCGATGGGAAATCCATAGGAAATCCCACCGCCTACTCCACGTAACCTAGACAATTTTATTGCACCAAATGTTTTGCAATTCGATTATCAGAATCATTATAAAATATTTTTTATTTTTGTCCAGTCGGCGACAAACTAGTATTGCGATTATGGATTAAAAATACAAAGGCGATTTAAAAAAGAAGCAAGAGTGTTACGACAAAGTGGGTGTGCATTATTTCTAAAGTAAGATTTTTAATTTAAGACGCGTTTCCCTCCGTTTGTAATTTGAATAAGAGAAATCTCAATTTAATTTTAAAAGGACTAATACTTGAAATCTTTAAATCGAGGGGTAGCCTGTTGTAACCATTAGCGACACAGTAAGAAAAAGAGCGTTTAAATAACGCAGTATGATGTATAGGCGGAGTTAATAGACCTTTATATCTGAGGTTCCGATTATGTACATCAGTACAGAAGGTTAACATTTCGTATACGTAGACATGAAGGATATTTAACGTATTTACAATTAAATTGTGATTGGTTAAAGTTACCAGTTTTTTCGTTACACCAAAAATAAGACGTATACATGGGTTTGGAGTTTCTGAATCCCCTTAACATCTATGGAAGTAAGACAGGGACCATAAACTGCATAACAGTAGTTCATTCTAGACAGGACCAGAAAGTTACAGAGTTAGATCTTAATTTTTTTATTAAACAGGTATCGATTGTGATATATGGCTTTGATAGAAGTTTACGATTTGCGTATGCAATCGGTTACATGTTGACTAAACCTCAGGGCATGGTCAATGACTAGACGTACATTCTTGGCAGTTTCTTGCAACGGAAATGATACATTATCAATTCTAATATCTGCAAATTCAATAATAGTGCGCCTGTCAGATTTCCTACCAAACAGAATTGCAACCGATTTTTTATAATTTCACTGTAAGGCATGATCTTTGGATATATTTAGTAGCTTCTGTAAGTCGATATTAATTAGATTAAACGACTGATTAGCAAGAGTTTTGGGAAAAGAATATTATAACTAGGTGTCGTCGGCGTAGAAGTGCACTTTGCAGGATTGCAAGAAGTGATAAAATTAAAAGTATAAATAGTGAATAACACAGGACCCAGTGTTGTACCTTGAGAAACGCCTTTATTAATATAAGAAAACGAAAATATCGAGCCATGAATGTAACAGCGTGAGACCTATTAATTGGAGAGATAATTTTTGAAAAACATCCGAGCACTAGGCCTTAATCCAATATAGTGTAATATAGATAATATATACAATCAGTAGCGTTAATGATATCATCAATAATATTTAATAAGGCGGTGGTGCAATTAAATCCTGATCAGAATCCAGATTGAATATTAGGTAAGATTTTATTTATGTTCAAGTGATTGCGAAGTTGAGTCGAAACAATTTTCTCCAATATTTTCGAGTGCTGAGATCCCTAAATTCAGTTGGAGAATTCGTTTTTGATAAGGGAATTACAAATGCCTTCATCCAGCAGTTAGGAAATACAGAATTTGTTAAACAATAGCTGAAGATATGAGTTAAGAAAGGAAGAAGAAATGGAACACATATTTTTATCATTTCTATGGAGATGCCGTCAAAGCCAAGGGATGTTGATTTTATTGAACAAATAGTTTTAAATACTACATCTTCAGTATCCATAGAGAAAGAAAATTGAGAAGATAGCGAGTTTAAAGTATTATTGTTATAGAAATTTATTATATTATCATTAACAGGTGAATTATGTATACAATTAATGAAATAGTTATTGATATTATTGACATTTGTGAGATTATTAGGGGAAGTATTTTGCTTATTTTTTAAAATTTCCCCAATTCAGCCCACATTTCTTTATTACTTAGATTTTTGAATATATTATTATAATAAGCTTTTTTTTCTTTTAATTGATAATGTTGTGAGATTGCGTAGTTGCCTGTAATATCTTCCATGTTCCACATTTTGTGTCTTTTTAAATTTGCCCTTGGCTTTGTCTCTCATTGATATTAAAAGTTTAGTATTTTCGGTCAGCCATGACGCCGAGGGTTTAGTTAAACGAGAAATGTCATAATTATGGTGCGTGAATATCCAATAAAATATTAATAGCTTTATTTAGAAAATTTCCCTTATCGTCAATATGGATTAAAGATGTGAGTAAAATAATTGAATATCAAGATTTTTAAAATCACGGTAAGTAGTAAAGACTGGAATAGGCTTATTATGGCTTGAACCAAATTGGCAGATACACTATCTTCCACACTAGTAACGTCCGTCGATATCGGGCAAATCATTTGAGATATAGCAAATTATTGCTGTATTTTCTACCATGCCAGAAATTATTAATGTTATCATATCCAACACGAAGAACAAGAAAATGGCTATAATAAATTCGCTTCTGAGTCGCCCTACAGAGGGTGGTTTCTATTGATATACCAACCCTTTAAACGTAACAAAACCTTCTGACAATAATATTTTAGTTTTCCTTGAGATGTAAAAAAATTAGTAAAATAAGAATCAGAGGGAACTAAATACATCAAGCAACCCTCTCACTTATGCATGTTAGGGGCGGTCTGGTACTCACGCACGATTACCTAATGTTTCTGGCAATGATATTTGGTATTCCTTATGTTGTAAAAAGCTGAAATATAAATCAGGTGTAAAAAGTATGTAATTTTCATTTAATGATTTTAAGCTCCTCGTGTTGGATATGATAAGGTTAATCATTTGTGGCGTGGTAGAAAATACATCAGTAATTTCCTATTGCCCTCTTAAGTATTTGCATTGAGTTTCGAATAATTCTTGATATTAAGTACTGTATTAATTCACTGCAGCTACCAGATATCATTTTCTAAACATTGTTGCCAATAGTGTTAAATGGTTGCTTATATGACGTGGTGACTTGATCTTCAATCTTTTTCCATATCTCTGTATATATTACGAGACAAAATGGTGCGTTAGTGGTTTTGGCATAAATACAGCTCAAACATTAGACTTAGGCACGTAACCATTTGAGACTTTTGCTAGATTAAAAAATAGTATTTTCCACAATAAGACTGGTTTTAAGGAGTACATGAGGTCGTAAAAATCATAATCATAAATATTTACTTTGGTTCGTGATCTTTTTAAATTTTCTGGAAATACCTTCATGAAAAACTATGGTTTTAATGGGGAAATGTAAACTATTGAAACTATTGCAAAAGCAAAACAAATTTATAAGCATGGTTTATAGTACTCATGTGTTTAACAAATTATAATTTAAATTGTTATTAATTTATTTGTTTTACAAAATTATATGTGTTTTGTTTGAGAAGATAAAACAGTGACATATTGTAGAAAAGAAAGCATTTTATATAAAAATGTATGCTTTGAATAGTACTACTTTTTTTACAGTCGGTTGTTCGCAACTGCTTTAGAAAAAACATAAAATAGATTTGTTTCAATCTTTTCATTACTCTCCGAGGCTCTAAAATCCCGGTTCAAAGTCATGTTTTGTTTTGAAATTTTTAGGGGCATTGAATTGCTATAAGAATGAAAAACTGATTTTATAATAATTCTTAATTTTTATCCTTCGTAATCGCATGGTAATGCAATTTGAAATGTAGGTCGGCTACCAATTTCTTTCCCTAAAATCTGCTTTGTGTTAGCATTTCCGCACATTAATCCCCATCAAACGAAATTCAGAAGGAACGCTCTCATTTATGTTTCGTCTGTGATGTATTAACTCACGTGGAGATGAAAATTTCTCGTCCAAATTTCCGCGACCGCTTCGACTTTCATTTCGGCGTTCATTTCTTTTGTGTAACTTGCAAATTGCCGTGCCATTTTTGAATATGCTTGAACTGCTCCCGAACGCTTCTCCCAACATCCGATATTTCCTTTTCCCAAATGGTTTACTTTTCGTTGAGTTCTCGTTTGTTTAGCTTTCTTCTGATCGTCTTATTTCACGGATCGCAAATTTTAAGGGCTTTTCCCCACTTTATTTCGGAAAGTCCGGCGCTATCGAAAAGTCGCATGAACTGCGGTGAAATATGTTCGGCCGCCTCCCGCGATGGCCCGCTCGAATTGTTTTGTTTCCAGTTTTAATTCAAACAAGTGTGAATGCGCCTAATCGGACGCAAATAAAATTCTTACAATTTTCTGCACGCAACCGCCCCAGGAACACGAATGCATTATCAAATCAATCTTGGCCATTGTGAAATTAATTACAAGGCATTAATCATGTAGAATTATTTGCTTGTTATGTAACATGAAATGCAAATGATTCGTTTGTAGGAGCTCACGGGGGTCTTGTAATCCCTTTGGCGTTCTACTCTGAAACCCCATAAAAATTACCAGGTCGTTATCTCGAAATGGAAATTTGCTTGTAATTTCTTCGCTTAGTGCTACATAAATTATGTCACTGGCCGGATATGTAGACGTACTGGAAAAACCGCCCTAAAGTTTAAAATACATTAAATGATTCTTGGAATACTTAATATTTACGCAGTTTTTAGTCTGTGACTGTAAGACTTACTTCAGTGGTTTCACATTGGAGATTTGAACATTTATTTTTGAGCAATAAACGTGTCTCCAGGTGGAAAACTTTATGGCGGTGCTTCAAAACCCTCAAGTCACTTAGCACCACAGCATTGTGTTGATCTTTCCGAATTTATACGTTTGTTCGTGAAATTTACCGTGCTGGCTGCATTAACGACTAGTTTAGTGCATGTTATAGTTAAATTATTTCCAACGATGGTTAATGTATGCTGTAAATTTTGGGGATCGTATCTCCTAGGTAATCAGGATCACTATTATTATTACCCTATTCAGTGGTTGTATAAATTTATGGAAGCAGTTTACATGCCTTGCATTCCGTCATTGATGATATATTGCAAAACATAAAATGCAGCTATCACATAATTTTCCGTAATAACTAAAAACCAAAAAAAATTCGACTGAAAGCTGCTGAACCAATTATGATTTAAATGTTGTTCATTTTAATGGGTTAATTAGTAAAAACGCTGCAAATTATTCGATTATTATATTATATTATATTAAAATATTATATATTTCTTTCAGGTACGCAAAAGCTGGAAAACAGTTGTACTCGTAAGACCTCGGTCTCTTTTAGGAGCGGTGAGTGATTTTTCTATACTTTGAAGCTAGTGGAATATTTGGAAAAAATCATAATTTATATTTAATAATCTTGTATGGGTCAGCGATATTGCTGCTCGTATATTATACTGTTACACAATAATAGTTATTAAATTAAAGATGAGACTACTCGAAATAAAAAAGTAAATTAGGAATTGCAATTTTATTCTCTCAGTTATATAACGAATACAAATTTTCCGTAGTTTTAAATAATTTAAATTCGAAGTTCATTTCGTTGTATATTGTGTTCTCTGACACTAGAGTTATTCAATAAACAATTTACAAACGTCTTTAGCTATTTGTTTATATATTTTTTTGTAGTTATAGGAACATTTATAATTTTTGGAGTTGTATTTACTCAAACTAATATTACATATAACGGAGCTCCTTACAACGGATATTTTCCGTAAAGATATTTTTTATAAGTGTGTATTTTTTGTAAATACTGATGTACAGTAACATTTTTTACTTGACATTGTTTCTCAATTGGGTCGAAATGTATGCATCCAGTCAGCTATAACGTTTACAATTTTTAGAAGTTAATAACTCGAATTATCCAAAACTTTTCGTTTGTTAATCCAGGTACAATAGACCGAACTCATAGTATGTTTTGCCAAATGCCATAAAAACTAACTTCTTTAATTTTGAACGCATGTACTGGGGATAATAAAACAATTATCATTGGGTTTTTCAAAATTTTGTACTATCCTATGTACTACGGAAAATGGGATAGTTGTTATCGGGTACAATAATTATGTATTGTCGATCTTGAGTTTCGTTCACTTAGAAACCAGAAAATGACGTTAATCCAAATTAGTGCTAAAAAATCTCATATATTAACAAACGATTCGATGATCAACAATAATTCAAAACAAAGATAATTTGGTACAGAAATGTTATAACAAATATTTTTGTGCATTTTGAAAAATAAGACTACTTTATTCTTGAGTCATTTTCAGATTTTCCAACCTCCTTCCGTATACGAAAGGAGATATTCAAATTTTGCAAAGCGCATTCCCAGTTTAAGAGGATGCAGTGACTTATCAAGAACACAATTTTCCGATAAATGGATAATATCACAATTTTCCACTGTGTAACTTTATAAGCAACAATCAAAGGTGATTAATTCGGTCGGTATTGTAACAACGCAATGACAGATATTTCGTTTACACAAGTATATTTTAAATGACAACCATTCAACCAGAAAACGAAGGGACTAAAAACGAATTTGAAAATTGCGAGTATTCCCTATAATGTGTTAAAAATGAATAAATCGGCCTCACATGATATATATCATTGGACTGGGAAATATATCCTGTTTCTTATGATGGCACAGCCAATTATCAGTTTCATATAAAAACTACAACTGTATGGCATTACTCGAAATTCGAAACACTTTTTTTAAAACTACGCCACTGCATGCTCATCAAAAAAGTGTCTGAAATTACTTTCATTTATTTTCATAAATAAGCGTGACGTAACCATAAAGCGAAAAGTCGAAAAATCGCATTTTCGTAAAATAATGCATTGATCTGCCCACTGTAAAAAAGGCGACGAGACAAATTGTAAAACTTCTAGATGATCCTACTGCTAAATGTCAAGTATAAAATTCTAGATACCCATCCATCAAAAATAGACTGAGCGGCCATATTGGGACTTTTATAACTGAATTCCAAAAGTATTTGAAAGTAAGTGGGTCGTCTATAGCTGATTAACTAGGCCGAAAATGAAAGTTTACATCTTAGTTACCACGACCGCAAGTACAACTTTACGCCCGGCGGGCGGTAAAGTAACTTTGCCGCCCGAAAATGACTTTATCGTCCGACACCTTAACTGTGGTAGCAATTTTTGGCATTAAAAAAACCTAAATTTACTCAAGTGTTTGTTCCATGCAGTTGTGCGTAAAACGTTGTACGTACCTCAGGCCGGAAGTAGATTACGCCCTTAGCCAAATAAAGGCCCTTCTCCTTCAGGCTTCAAATTTTGGCTGCGGGTGTAATCTTACCCCTCCGGCCTTCTATACGTAAATAATAATTATTATAGTCCTGGAAATGCAAATTACACACATTTACTAATTTTCCACTTCAAACGTCAATGATAACATTTTAGAGTAAAATAAAATTAACTTTTTCAGTTTCTCATGTTATTAAAAATAATGTAAGTATGTAGAGTATCAGCCAAACAATTGAAACATTTGTTTAAATTATTGTGAACATTTTTACGTATTTTGTAGTTTCTAAGATTCACATTTTTGTGTTGCAGATACTTCAGACAAATTGAAGTTGTATTAATATAGTATTTAAAAAATGGAATTACATGAAAATTACAAAGGAAACGTGTGTTATCTTAAAATCACAAGTGTAATAGTGTGAATTACTTCCAGATAGACCTTATTTCTGTATACAAATTTGAGTAAATTATTAAAAGAATAAGTAAATAACTGCAAATATACATTGTTTACAGTTTTGCAAGTCAAATACCGAAATTATACGTAAAATTAGTTGCTTATGAGCGTTACAGTTTTTTTTGTGAAGTATTCTTCTCTTTTTAGAAATAATCTGAAGGCATCTCTATATGTAAACGTATGTTGTGCCTGCGTTTATGCGTCTCTGATTGAGTCACGTTTTTATCGGAACCGATCGGGCATAATTCATCCACGATCGGCTGTGTCGTCACCGCGTCCTTTATAAGGCAGCCATAAGGCGAGCAGTTAAAGCGTCTCAGTAGCAATCGGATTCTGCATGGAAGCGCGGATTGGTATCCCAGCGACTGCATTAGTTTTTTTCTGTGCAATTTGATGTAATTCGTGTATCCTTTTACTGCTTCAGTACTATTATTAGCAACGTTAAAATATTTTTACCTATTTTGTACATCATAATGCGCTTCTTTGTTGAAGACGTTAAAACATTTTATCTTGTGTAACTTTTTTATTTACAATTCAATTTTAAAAGTACACCAATGTTTTTATTAGAGTAAGTCCACCTATGTGGTAGGCTCAGATCTTAGCAGATTAAACTATTCATGTAATATCAAACGTTGTCAAGACTGGTCTTTGTTTTTACTCCACTGTAGCGATTTTAGTGTGATCTACGCAAAATTTATTTTTTAATTTTTATAGATAATGTTTTCTCGTGTGGAAAAATACGTAGAGGATGGGGATTAATTTATTAGGTAATTATAAATGTAAATTTTCTTATATGCAATTGTTTAGATCTATAAAATCTTATGAAACCATCACATGTGACTGATCTGTTTTCATACATATGTTTCCTACGCTTGTGTACGGAAATGTGTTACAACACTTTTAAGCTCGTACTGTTGCTGGTCTTGCTCTCCGTTCCACCTTGGGCTAAACAGCAAACAGTTTGTAAGCTGCAGGAGCATTCTCTTGTAAATTACTACATAAGCACAATGGCACAGAACAAAATATGCTAACGTAACCGGCATGATGCCTTATACGTTTAAGATTACCAAGTACAAAGCCAACTTAGATGTAATAGAGCTAATATGATGTCCTCATTGTACCGGTAGGATCAAGATAAGCTCCCTACAAATTTGCTTCGGCGGTTTCTAGATGCTTTATATGCTTAATAGAGATCATTCTTTGAGCTTCGTCATTTTTGAGGCTTGCCTAAATCAGTCTTGCAAGACGCACTGTCAGTTTGCATCTTGATAATGAGTTAGGGAGTCTTCGTTGAAAAACTTAACCTTAACATCATCACTGATATTTTCCAAAAATAGTTACCTAATGTACACAATCTGCGGTCCATATTTAATTTCTTTAATATTGCAGAATAACGGACAGGGCGTTAGTAAATTGGTAAACGGGAAGAAAAACCGCTTTTTCATTAGATTTTGTTTTCAGAAAGCGGTTAAACTTGTCCGCATATTTCTTAAAATAATGAATGTAGAGTATCAGCAACGTTTAAGAATTTTGTGTTGTAGATGTATCAGATAATATCAGTTAGTTCTAATAATTAATATTTTATAAAATTACAATTAGAAGAGTGTGTTGAAAGATTCCTGTCGTTTATAAAGATAACACGTGTTGTTTTTGAATGATCTGTTTCTGCAAGTGCAATAATGTGATCTACTTCCCTGTAAACTTTGTTGTAGTCTCAAAATGTGAGAATGCTATTGACAAGTATAAATAAGTATCTGCAAGTTTTCCTAATGTTTTAAGTTATTATGCTAGATCTATATACAGATTGGTGGTGAATAAAATGTGAACATACAAAATCCAATGAGCTAGATTACAGTTTATGGTCTTTGTATGCGTTAGATAGAAATAGAGTAATATGCGATTAACATCTAGTATCAGCAGAATCAAGGGGTTTTGGTTTAAAAAACATTGAATTCTACTGTACTAGATTTCAAGTCATATTAGTATATTTCTGTCTAGCACATACAAAGCCCATAAACTGTATTCTTGCTCATTGGACTGCCTATGTTCACATTATCCACCACCAATCTGTATAAACAGGGTGCCCAACTGTACGCAGCTTTAAGCAGTTGAGTATGCAACACACATTACATCTATACTGTAATCGCGATTGAAATGTAATGTTTGTTGCATACTCAACTGCTTAAAGCTGCGTACATTTAACTTTGGCACCCTGTATATCACGTGCGGTTTTTCAAATTGACCTACTGAAAATATACTGAAACATAGTTCAAATTCCTATTCTTTTTATTAGGACTCTTCAATCCTAAAGTATTATCACTTTATCATGATGTTACCATCATTTTTTTGTAGTGGTTAATTCCTCTTTCCAGTAGTAGATACTTCAAAGTGTAATAGCGATTTGGCAGTTTCTGTAATCTTCCATTTTGTTCGATTGGTTACCAGGCGTCTCCAATTTTCTACTTTCGTGTAGCTACTTCTCAAAGCATTTTGTGGTATATTTTCATTTTTTCTTGATGATCCGATTGCTTTCTAATCACGAATGTCGATAACTGCTTCAAAACTAAATTTTTCTACATTTAACTGCCTGTCGCCCAGATTTTTTAATTTTCTGCTTTGCTGCCAATTATATCACTGTTGCAATCAGTTTATTTGTGAGCTGCTTATAGGTGCTAGATGGTTAGCACAAGTTATTGTCTGAATATTATTCGTTTGGATATTATCTTTGAGTCCAACTTTTCTTGTTATTGTATGTAAAGTGAGGTTATTTATTCTCATGTGTTCCCTTCGCAATGTAGGAAACGTCGCTGATTACATCTACTTAGGACACCCTGTAACACTCCGAAAGGAGAATCAATATAAAAAATCATCAGGCGGTTAAGACTTTCGAGGGCAGCATTCGGGAAATTATCACATACGATGTGTATACTCCAACACCATTCCTATAAATTTTAAACGGAAGGTTTTCGATGTACGATGCATGTATTCTACCCGTAGCTACGCATGAACTCCAAATAGTTGCCCTAACGATAAAGAACGCCAATAAATTAAGAGTGATGCACAGGGCTATGGAATACAAGTCACTGATATAATTGAAAGAGTAGCCGAATTGGAATGACAATGGGGTTGGGCATGTTGTAAGACAAAGCGATCAACGCTGTATGGACCCTGGACGACAAAAATTGCACATTGATGATGCCACACTTACGATGGGTGGATGACAAAACAAATGTCCGGTAATAGTTGGCATCAAAAGGCTCAGGATATATGTGAATGGAGGAAATTGGGAAAGGCCTTTGTCCAGGAGTGGACGAATAGGCACTAAAGAAGAAGATTCCGTTCGTATGTTTTGTATTTTCTTCTCTCTTTAAAATCATATTTGTTATACTCACTAATTGAAGTAACTCACTAATTGAAGTAATTCTGTTACCATCAAGTTTCTATCACCTGTATGAAATGCACCATTGAGATCAATAAATAATAATGCAATGCTCATTTGCTTTCGAGAAATTCTCTCCATCGTGTGTAGTGTATGGCATCAATAGTAGTTTGTCCTGGTCTAAATTCTTGTTGGTAGTCTCCAGTTATCTGTGCACAGTACAGTAGTAGTTGGTTTTTTATCGGTGTTGACAGAATTTTATAGACAGAATCAAGTAGTGTTATATCTCTAAGGTAACAATATTTGCTGATCTTCCTACTGCATTTCACCTTTTTTTTCTAAATCTTTAATATCGATTGCAGGTTTTTCTCTATATCGAATTGGCGTTTTTACAGGGACATTTTATATTGTTATTTTCTATTTCCTCTAATTCGTTATTAATATATACATGCTTTTTTGTTTATATACTGATTTATTTTGTAATCGTGAAAAAATATTTTCCATATTGCTTCATATCTTCACGTTTCAGCGTCTCTAGATGACGAAAAACATGTTTTCTCAATTCCATGTGTCTGTCCGTCTCTTCATCTACCCGTTGGCACTATAGCACAAAATCTATTTGCTGGAGGAAGACGACATTTTGATTGCGGATTAGATGATGTCTACATTGCTCGACATTGAATAATACTTTCGGTTAAATATCTACAGGGTGAGCACCTTAAACAAATATTTTAAAATTTATTTTGAGGTCAACAGATCGTCTTAAAACGTCTTACAAAATTATATCTGGCTTTTTCTGCTTGAATTCCAGATCTGTTGGTTAGAGAAAAATAATATTTTGCATATACTTTAGCGTGGCCGAGCGGTTAGGGAGCTCGATTGCGGTGCTACGATGCGGGGTTCAGTTCCCCACATCTGTCAACTGGCGGGCGGCTCATCCAGTCGCTTTAGAATTGGGTACAGAAACCACGGTTGTGGAAGTAGGGAAAGTAAGGCAGTTGTCGAAGGCGTGATACTAACCACATCACCCAGTACGCCGTTAACGGTGTGCCAGGTGACTGGGTTTCGGAAAGAGATATTTCGGCGACCCTGACTCGCCGAGTCTCAGGCAATATTCTACGTGTGGAACGAAGCGCCCTTACCTTTTGAACTTTTACTTTTGACCAAAATAGATATATTTTGGGCCTTACTGACACAGGATGGGCAGATTATTTACAAACATACAAGAGAAACATTAACGTTCGTAGTACAGTAAGAGATATTTTCAATATTTTTAGTTTCAAAATTTCCATATGCGAGGGAAGTTCAGTGTTAAGAATTTTACAGATTATCTATGCTTAACTGTTCTTCATCTGCTTCATCTCCTGTATGTAGCAACTCATATCTGGCTTGATATATTTGTCAGTCATACTATTCATTAGAATGCTTATAGCCAAATCAAATGGTAGAAAATATGGGAAAGTTTTGATGGAGTTTTAATATTTGGTTCCTATATGTTTTTTGGGTCGCTGTACACGAATATCAGGTTGGCCAACAAACATTTTGATCGGAAACATGTTTTTTAAGCAAAAACGGTGTAAAAAACGTTTCTTTTTAGTTTTTCTAAAATTACCTGAAAGCTATCCATTTTTCGTAAATGTTGAACCTATATGAAACCTATATGTACTTGAGGTTTTTTTCTCCGACCAATCGTTCAGCCGCAAGAGTTCCCCGAAGTTAGGTTGTAAAAAACAAAAAAAAGGGAATTATCCCAGTTTATTTCAAAGTAACTCGAAAACTATCCATTTTTCGTAAATAAGAAATGGTATACGAAATTAATCTTCATAAATGAAATGTTGGCAAACCTTATATTCGTATACAGCGATCCAAAAAAACATATAGGAACCAAATATCAAAACTTTCCCCTATTCTCCCTTTTTGATCACAATTTGACTGGACTATTAACTTTCTTTATATATCTAAATTCCTCCTGGATACCCTTAAAATACTATTTATTCTTTTATTCTATTGTACGTTTCTACGTATTCCTGCTTGTTGCAAATTTCCCTTCATCTTCTGTAAATGTTTCTAGATTATCCCTTCTTATTCTTTATATTTAAGGCAATCGTTTGCTTGCCCACCCTTTCATATTTACTAGAACAAGACAGTGATCAGAGTGCGCATTAATCTTATACTGCCAAGGCTGATATCAAGACTGTTTTTTAATATACGCTAGTTAGTAGATTTAGTGCAATCTAAATGATATTCAATTTTTAGTTTTTATAAATAATTGTTACACCCAAATAAAATTAAAAAATTACGTAGAGATTAATATTTTATTAAACTGGTTTTTCTGCTAATGTGGGGAAACTTGGAAACACTTTTTTACGCGGATCAGTGTTTAAAATTATTGGCAAATGTAGAAATTTATTGGAGGTATGTACATAATTATATTAACTCACGTAACATAAATAATTTGACAAATTAAGAATTAAAATTGAACTACCTTATCAAGTATGTTGTAAAATTTTATTTATGCGTTTGTATAGGGGAATATGAACTTTTTTAGTTCTTTTTGTGTGCTTTATATGCCTAATAAGGATAATTTTTGGAACTCCGCCGTTATTTAAAACCTGCATAAATAAGTCTTGAATTGGACACTTTCAGTTTCCATCTGAAAAATTGGTAGATTCCTGATATAAAAACCTGACTTTGTTAATAATTAGCGCTATCATTGTTACCAAACGATACACTATTGTGCGGTGCCATATTTAATTTTTAAAATATTGCCGAATAACGGACAGACGTTAGGGGGGCGTTAGTAAATTGATAAACTTTTTATTAGATTTACTGAAGGGGAATTTCCATTGTGTGGTGTCTTAGATGGAGCACATCGTTGTTATTAGGTTCCACTAAAACAAAGTTTGAGACCATAATCCTCGATTATCTCTTATGATCTCTTAAATACTTTTTCATCGCGAAAGCTTTACTCGGTTATTGATTCCGCAGCAGGTTCGCCAGGTCCATATTCCTCCTTTTCATAATTACAGGATCGGCGGGCGGTTATTCTTTCCCGGCAGTTAATTATGGTGTGAGGGGCCCCGGTGTCCCCCCAATTGATCCCGTGCGTGAGAGGGGATCTTTTCAATTAGAACTCGAGGGCAGCAGTCCGCTTAAATGCTATCTGCTGCACTTTCCTCGGTTTTTTCCATTTTACCTCTCTTCGCTGCACTTAAGTCGGCGCCGTTGTTTGCCATAATGTTTTTCTGGATTAAATTAGATAAGAGATGAGATGAATTATTGGAGACATCTGTGGTTTTTACTCGAAAATGGTGTAAAAAGAAACGCGAAAGGGGAATTAATGTCTGACAGTTTGGAGCGTCTTTATCATTTTTTCTTGTGCTCTAGGAAACCTCCGAAATTAGCAGATTTCACATTTTTCTTTGCCAGCGAAGACGTATTTATGGGCAAGTTCCTCTACACACACACTCGGGATTTTTATTAAAAGCTTACCTCTTATCGTTTGCTGCTATTGCGAGAATTCTCTGTACAGTTAAATCGTAGCTTTATTTATTCACATGTTACATGGTGTAAAATCTGTATGTGTTTTTATTTACTACCTGAGTGTGTTATTCGTAAAAATTAATAACTACGCCTCTGGTCGCAAATGACCAGCCATGCACACAATCCTGTATACAACCGCATGAATATCATAATCACAAATTACAAAATAAGTGCATAAGAATTGCACAGGTTGCATGTTGGTAAATCCGTTTCTCACTAAATTACCTCAACATAGTCGTTATTTGTGAAGGTTATAAATATGCCGTGAGCACGAATCTAATTATGTATTTTCCTTTTACTGGAGCTCCTATTTTAGGCTTGTGTTCGTTAAGAAAGGCGACAGTTACGGATTTTTAAAGTAATATTTAACTGCAATCTAATCTACGCTAACATTTTAATTTGTTCTATAATTTACAACTTACTTTCCGCGCAATTAAAACTATCGATTTTTACATACATTAAAATTGCTCTGACAGGAAAGTTGGAGTAATGTTTCTGGATTTTTTATTTTTGAAAAACTAGAGTTAACGACGAACATTTAACGTTGTAGTTCTTGAACAGTTCATCTCCGTACTTCACTAAATTTGATTTATTTCAAACAAAATTTTCGAATGTAATTTTTATCTCTGGAGGAAAAGAAATAATTTTCTGAAAAAAGGTCAATGTAAACTAAATTTTGGAAAAAACATGAGTAGCTATAAGCATATAATTTATATATTAACCACTATTTATCAGATTTTGAATTTTTAGTTAATCTTTCTTTTGATCTTCTTTTAGCTCTGTTGGCAATAATCGCCAATTGGTGATATTACACTTTTGTAACATTCAATTTTTAAAGTACTACTATAAAAACTGCAGCTAGTTTTCTTGCGTTCAATACAGTGGTTTGTACTAGACATTAAATATCTCGGAAAACGTCCTTTGATAAAAGAGTTTTTCTAAAAAATAGCGTAAACCTTTGAACATTGTTGGGGGGTATTCGTCACTTGGATAGTAAATACTTATAATTTTTTTTGCCGCACCCGTATTGTTTGGAATGTTGTATTGCTTGAATTAATTGGCGGGTGGAGGTCCCGGTAATCCCCTAGTCCACAACAGCCTTGAAATTTTAAAGAGTTTCGTTACATAAAGCGAGGTAATCTAGATTAAAGTTTCGTATTAAATTACAGATTTCCCAAAAATGTAAGTTATTTTTATCCGGAAACTCCGAAAAACATTGTTTTTACAAACTTTAATTTTTCTGATTCTTTAGAATACGGAGTAGTTTCGACAATATCACAAGTAACTGAAATGTAAAAAACAATATTTTCAAATGCATATATGTACCTACTATTTAATGTATTTTTTAAAAGTCGATTTTCAGCTTTTTGAGAAAACTTAAAAAACTATTTCTTCAAAATTTTCTGTATTTTCCAAAACTTCAAATGTCTAGGTTAAAATGTCTTTTTCTAATAACATGTACTTAAAAATGTACGTTTGCTTTGTAGTTCTGTGGGAATAAAACATTGAAATACCAAAATAATCATAATGGATTTAGTTTTTTCTGCATTTTCTGCGAAAGAAACTATGTTCTAGTAAAGAAGTAATAATTATTTAGTAGTGTAAATCCTAAACTGTGTATCCAGTGTGTCCCAGTATTGATGTTACAAGAGGTGAGATGGACTAAAAATATTTGAATTTTATTTTAAGATTGTGGGATTAGGTCCCGCTTGGTCTGAGGAGAATTTTAAGAATATTTTCAGTTTTTGAAAAAACAAGTCGGCCTTGACAGTGAAGCGAAAACTATTTTCTTTTCAGGTAAACTACCCTTTCTGTTCATGATACGGCAGAATTTTACCAAGAAAAGTTGTTCAGAATTGTAAATTATGGCCCTATACAAAATTTCAGGAAGATCTACCTACTTAGGTTAAACCGTCATTTTTAATGAATACAATTTATTTTGCTTAATTTAAAAAAATTACGGTTTAACTTGAGTAGGTAGATCTTCCTGTAATTTTGTATAGGGTCATAATTTATCATTCTTAATAACTTGTTTTGGTAAAATGTTGCCGTATCATGAACAAAAAGGGTAGTTTACCTGAAAAGAAAATAGTTTTCGCTTCACTGTCAAGGCCGACTTGTTTTTTCAAAAACTGAAAATATTCTTAAAATTCTCTTCAGATCAAGCAGTACCTAATCCCACAATCTTAAAATTAAATTCAAAAATGTTTAGTCCAACTCACTTCTTGTAATATCAATCCTGGGACAGGCTGTATATAATTTTTAACTTGCGAATTTTTGTTTCTTTGAAAGAGGCCTAAGTAATAGTATCTTTTAGAAACTTCAAATTGTATAGGTAATGGTAGGAGTAATATGGTTCTTAAATGGCAAGTGGTTTATTTGAATTGCATAAAAATACTCCGAGGAGTTTAGGCATTACTAAATTAGTTAGATTCTTCTAGTAGTTTAAGGTTGCGAAATGCTTAGTACATATAAGATTCTCAGGCTGTATGCCTAAACTTAAGATTATTTTCTTAATGATCAGTAGAGCTTTCAAAGCGTTCTAATAAATAAGGGTTGTTTCTGTAATTATTTTTTTAGTTAAAACCATTAGAATAAATTTAAAATCCATTCTGAAAGAATCATAACCTACATACGTATTACCAGGCTGTATGCCTAAACTTAAGATTATTTTCTTAATGATCAGTAGAGCTTTCAAAGCGTTCTAATAAATAAGGGTTGTTTCTGTAATTATTTTTTTAGTTAAAACCATTAGAATAAATTTAAAATCCATTCTGAAAGAATTATAACCTACATACGTATTACCAACTAGGTTATTGGGGCTATTGTTAATAATTCCATATAAAATTGGAATTTCTAATACTTAATAGTTAAAAATTACACTTAGAAACATTTTAAAATCTTATGTATGTATATTTTATTGGTCGCAAAGTAGTTTTGATAAAATTCACGAATAAAATTATGTAGATTTAACATATTAATAAAGCGGAAAGTTGAAGTCAAAATATTAATTGAAAGAGAGAACAACATTTACCATGCATAGAAGAATGAGATGCAACTTGAATTTGTAACTGTTACTCAGAATAAGAATTTCTTGGTGAAAGATTTGATGTTGTCAGTAGGCAATTCTTGATTAGTACCAAATTTGCTTAAACATTTCTAGTGTTTCTTAGAAAAGCTGACAACAAAGCATTTTCCCTTTTCGTTTAAAGTTTTTATGTTACAGCAAAGGCTGCCTATAAACGGTTATTTTAACACGAGCGTTATTTCTTTCCTCTTCAGCCCTAAGGCATCGGACGCACTTAACAATAAAGGAAATCGCATTTTATTATTATCGGTAATTCGTTCCCTCGGAGAGCTTCTTCAATTAAAGTGACAATAAATAACCAAACAAAGAAAACCTAAAGAAAGCCATTGAATGTGCGGCGAGAGCAATAAAGGAAAAAGGCGGCCAGGAACGCGCACAATGCCAAATCAGAGTGGACACCGAAACGTGTTTCTTAAATAAACACAATCATCGGGCAAATTGAGGGTGTGCGACTGAAAATCTGAAAATAATTCTATAAAAGAAGACACATTTCCCGCTTTTCTGTCACGTAACTCGGGTATTGAAGTTATGAGATTACGGTTTCGCGTGCTTCGAGCAGATTTCGGAGGTTAGCTTGATATCAGATGGAATTAATTTTATTTAGTTTTGCCCCTTTTCGGAATTATCGGGAAATAATTTGCCTGGGAGCAGCAACTTATCGGAAATGCACTCGCGAATTCGACTCGAGGCCCAGCGACGAAGTTAAATGCAGATCCATTAGCGCTTTTACCGCTGCGGTTAGTTTGACCACTTCAGAGGGCGAAGCGGAAATAGCGGAAATCAAGTCATGTTTCCGCTGCCATATTTATTTCTACGCTTGACAATCGAACGTTTCAAAGCAATTCCGAATGAAAAAGTATCTGCTTTGACCCCAGCCCAGAAATGCTTCCTACACAAACAGAACTTTGTTTCCGGAAATATATAACGTCCTTGGAATGCTGTTTTTGTGGTTCCTCCGCAGCGGTCGCGGCAACCGGAAAACCTAGCGAAATTTGAAACGCAAACGACGTTTTTAGAATGCAAAGTTAAAACTGGCGCCTTTAGATGCTTAAGATTCTCAATCTGAATATAAAATGGGCAGACATTATCGACTAAGTTCTCATTGCTTCCCGTTGTTTGATTAGTGAAGTTTATATCCCGCTGAAATTAAACGCTTAAAGTTGTTTGGAGTTTTGAAGATTATGCACACCGTGTAAGTAGTGTGTAATCTATGCATTAAGCTTCAATATGCAGACATAGCGTAGTGTGCGAATTCATTACTGTTTCATAAGCAAAGCTTTGTTCAAGTAATCCCTAAATGTAGAGGGAAGCTTCTATAATATTTATATATTTTTTGTATTAAACTACATATTGTTTTGTATTGTGAATAAATAAAATTAATGTTAATATCAACCACAAACCACGACGCTAAAATTGTGAATAGGCGATTTCAGCGATGAAGTTGGGGAAAGGAAACTTCAAAATGAATACGGTCTAAGGAACCGAATGAGAGAGGGGATCGCTTTTAGCATTTAGTAGTGAAGAGAATGTAATAATTGGAAATACGAGTAGGCTGTATACTGTAAATCGCCAAGAAGTACTAATTACAATATCTTGAGAAAGCAAATAAACTGTATGTTGATCAATATAACATTCCGAAATTGTGTTACAACAAGCGAAACATACCATAGTGCAGATCATAATCCAGTAGTTGCGGACACCCAAAGCTTCTGATGTTTTCCAAGTTGGCTGGTGTGGACAGGTGCGTTATCGTTCACACCATTCGAAGTTACCAGGGCGCTTCCCTTTAGTAGCATTCCTTAATTTTACTATCTAGTGTTTTCTGCGGTAAATAGTCATGATTAAAATGCCTTCAAAATCCCAAAATATCGTTGCTATAATTTTACCTGCCGTCTTGAATTTCCTTGGTGCTCATTCATCCGCACGCTGACAACATTTTAGAAATCCGTTTTGCGCTCATTTTGGACATATCCGAAACGTTGTACAAGACGTTTCCCACTCTTTCCCTAGCAATTTCTATTTCAACTGCTATCTGTCACAGTTTAATTCGCCGAACTTGGAAGAATGAGCTTTTCGATGTTTTTTTATTTTTCTCAGTAGTGCACGCTGCACGTTACCGGTCTTCCAGGGCGAAGATCATCTTCAGTGGTCCTTTTTTAAGCTGAAATAACCAAAATACAACTCGATATGATGGTGTAGACTACCTTGTTTGAAAACATTTTTATCTTTGTCGCGTTTAAATTTTATTTTTGTGAGGTATTTAATTACAGCACCGTGCTCAGTTTTAACAGAATTTTGAAATTATTCTGACATGGTGTATTTTGGTATACAGTTATGCCATCAATAAAAATATTTGAGCGATAAAATGTGGCAAAGATACTACGTAAAGATGACTTTAAAATTTGTACAGTTGGGAGCATGGAATTGTTTACATTTGTTTTTTATTAAGGTGTCTGGGAATTTTTATAAGCTTCTGGAACAGTTACGTTAAATTGTTTTTGAGATTGTTTACAGATTTGTGGAGGCTAGCGCTAACATAGGGACATGCAAGACAATAATTGCTCTTTTACACTATAATGTACCTAAATTTTTTTAAATGTAAAGTACCGCTGTATAGTAACAAAACAAAGAAATTTATGTAGTTGATTGCACAAAAGAGTATTGTAAGTAACAAAAGCAATGTAAATTAAGTCTTGAAGCAAATGTAATAATGTGACAGCTACTTGTCAGTACAAGGTAGCTGCCCCGAAAACTTATCATGCATCTTCGCACAAACCGCTACCAATCTGTATAATAAATTTTTGACAGTTACCTCTTGTTACTTAATAATTAAATTATCACAGTACTGATTTGATTTGCAATAGAAAAAATAGGTGCAAACTTTGCCATGCTCCCAACTGTACAAACTATTAGTGATTCACACGACTTATCAGCCCGCTGTAGTAGCTATCAATCAGAAATCTATCCAGCAAGTAGATAGTCTGAGGTAGTTGAGATGCTTACAATTAATGATGAATTTGCCTCAGATCAAGAGATCAAAAACCAGAAGAGAAAAACTGCATAACGTGCATACTTTTTTATACAATCAGAATCTTAAGAAATAATTGCAGTAGGGAATGGTCTAACCCGAGCTGGATTAACCATAAGGGACATAGGGCCATGACCCACGGGCGCAACACGCCACGGAGGTGCTTTTTTAATGCACCTGAAATCGATTATGTTATTCTTATGATAGTAGTTATTTATGATACAAGTATGTTATATTACCAATAATCCGCGACAGAAAATTTGAGTCCTCGAAGACCGCCCCATCGAGAGGGTTTCTTTCTCGAGTGTATTATTTGCAATAACACACGCATGCCATATAAATTTTATCCAACAACTCATAAATATCTAAAAAAACATAAATTTTGTATTGAAAGCTGTGAAAAGTCAAAGTGACAAATTAACTGCGAGTCAGCTAAAGTGCTAAAGTACCGGGAGATCAACTAAATGTATAGAGTCGCCTGTCATTTGTGTTGTACGTTTGGAAGCACTGAAGAAGAAAGCATACAGATTGAAATAGAGTCTGAAGGTGAATATTAATTATTGAGATTAATAACTCCTGTTTTGAATCCAAAATTGATTAATGAATGTTTATAATAATTTAAAAACAATAACCATTTTTCAAACAAAAATAAACGTGCACTTTGATATAATGCAATTTTAGAAGTAAGCAAATATATCTGTCTATATAGAGACCAATACTTTTATAATAAAAACAATCGACAATAAATGTTTGATTCATTAACATCGAGATGCTACTCTTCCAAGCCTAAAATTTTGAAGTGTGAGGCTACACTTCAAGGTAGTTACAAAATTCTAACGTCCCGCTGAGTAGCCTGACTACTTTGTCTTAAAACACGGTTGCAGTCTCAACCGTGTGCTCGGAATTAAAGGGACAGAATCAGCGCAAGTAACGGAATACTGTATAATCTCCAGGCAATTCTGTTCACGAATTATCTCCAAAACGGTGACTTTTACGAATAAAAGCCGCAATACCTTTTTTGTAAGAAATTTCGTAAGCTACAAATTTTATAATTAATATTTTTTCTGTAAAAGTGACCGTTAACGAGATATTCACGAAACATCGTTTTTGGTCACCTTTGACCCCGCGTAAAATTTTTAGCGGCATTCGGATCGATGGGGACTTTTGACATTTTGTTGAGAACCACAATATCAAGGCTTATGCCAAAATCCAGCTTTCCGGGAATTGTTCCGAAGGGCCATGTCTAATTTCTCTGGACTATACATTTATTGCATTTGTTGCGGTTTCAAAGTATTTTTAGTCTTGTTTGATTTCGGTGGGCCCGTTATACAGTGGTAGGTGTAAATAAATACTTATTATGTACAGCAAGAGCGCCAACAACCCAAACATGAAACATGAATAAATCCGACCTGATTCTAACGCACAGGTTATTTGTCAGCGTTTTTAATCAAACTCAAAGTCAAACATGCTGTTGGTTTGGGGGTTGTCGCAACCTACATACATGTCGAGTTCGGATGCAGGGGCACACCACAGTAAAATATTTGTAATTATTTCAATTTCGGTCAGTATATCTACGGAAGTAGATGAAGACTTTCAAGAAGAATGCGTCTAATTTAGATATTTTACATAAGGGTTAAGACTGTTAAGAGAAGAAAATGGTGGTAAAAGTTTCATACTGGCTGAGATGCTCTAAACTTTAAGGCAGCTATAAACTTTTGCAACATACGTTGGTATAGTGCTAAGAATCTTTTTGACAATACTCGCAACCAAAGTTAAGTGGATAATAGTATATTATTATATTAGTTTAATAAGAGGGCCTATTATAGCACGAGTGGGTGTGGGGTACGACAAAATTAGCAAGGAGTGATCAAATGAAACGAGTGCTACAATGCATCTTATTAAACGAGTATAATATCCTAACATGTGAGTAAACGAAAATGAAATCAAGCTTGGCTTTGAAAATTGAAACATGTCGATTATCAATTCACATTATGTTGGATATGGACTCTTATAACAGTATTATTTAAATTAAAAGCATCAGAAGTAATAGACCACATGACTTATTTTTTTCAAAGCCAAGCTTGATTTCGTTTTCATTTGCTGACATGTTATTTTATTTATTTCGCATAAAAATAATCAAAAACTTGACCGGACATCAAAGAAGATAAATGTATTTTTCAGACCTGAAAAGAGAACATTTTTGTAAGTAATAGTTTGATGGACTCAAAAACAAGATATTTCTCACTATTGTGTTGAGAAGGTCAACTGGTGGCCTCTGTAAATGAAGACAGCATCATATCTAGTTTAATTTCTCGTAAATTGCGGAAAAAGTGAAGCGTGGCAACCACACGACTTTCTTTTACTGCGTACCTTGCACACACAAATTTCAGTGACAATGAGTTTTAAAATACATATGTAATACCAAAATAATAGTTATTTATGTACCTAAACACTGAAATTGAACTTTTTATAACGTCAGCAACACTTAATTGTCAAGGAACGCAAGCACATGACAGATAAAACGTAATTTCAGTGCCAAGAGGCACACTAATTACGTTTTAGTGCAACACAATTCTGTCAGAAGGGTTTCTTGTAGGTTGTGTTGAGCTATAACGCCAACAGACAGACAGACGGAATTGAGAAAACATGTTTTTTGTAATCTAGGGACCCTAAAACGTGAAGATCTGAAGAAATCTGGGAAGGTTGTTTCGCGATTACAATACTTTTGTCGCTTTAGGCGAGGGAAGTAAAAAATCGTACAACAATGGAACACTATGCCTATTTCTAGTAATGGCAATGTCGGCATTGTTTACTGCCAATTTAAAAAACAATTATTCGTTCTCTCCCTATATACTTATAAACCTGCATATCTTTAAAAAATGTCTGATTTTTATTATTTCTCTTTTTTGGTTTAAATGTAGTATAATGAAGACGTACTTTATAGTATATTATATTTATACCCCCCCCCCCCCTCATGATGCTAAAATAGTAAAAGTTACTTGCCGCCCGCGCATGGTTCCCGAATTCAAAATTGAGCATTTTCAAACCCTCATAACTCGGCAACCATTGGCGCTACAAAAAATGTCCGAGCAAAAATGTTCTACTCGTGAGAGCGTTCTATTGATATAGGGATGGGGCCATAATTATACGGATGGGGCCCCAATTATATATAACAACAATGAGATAACATGAATAAAAAATAGAATGCTTGAGTAAGAAAGAGATGGCCATACGAAAAAATTATTTTAGTAGGCATGTTTAGTTGACAAAAAATGTAATAATTAAATTAAGCGTCAAGCCTTCTCGAATATTTGCTGCTATGTTTATCTCTTTCTTACTCAAGCAATACGAGTTATTTTCTTGTTCATGTTATCTCATTGCTGTTATACTGGGTGTCCACTTTCAAACTGGAACATAGGGATTTAACATTGTTTTTAACAGTTTTATGGATTCCTGCTCGCCAATTCAATATACAGAAAATGTTTTGGTATCAATGGAAAGAGAAAATAATTTAATTTTTGATACCATTAGATGCGCAATAATTTTCTCTTTCCATTGATACCAAAACATTTTTTGTAGGTTGAATTGCCGAGCAGGAATTCATAAAACTGTTAAATACAATGCTAAATCCCTATGTTCCAGTTTGAAAGTAGACACCCGGTATATAATTCTGGCCCCATCGGTATATAACAGCACTAAGATAACATGAACAACAAAATAGAATGTTTGAGTAAGAAAGAGATGACCATACAAACAAAATTATTCTAGTAGTCACAATTAGTTGACATATGTCATAATTAAAGTGAGCATCAAGCCTACTCGTATATTTGCTACTATATTTATCTCTTTCTTACTCAAGCAATATGTGTTATCTTCTTGTTCATGTTATCTCATTGCTGTTATAACGGGTGTTCATTAGAATTTGTGGTCTAGTCGGCTTTGGAACTGATTAAGTTATGTCGTGCATTAAATCATATGGCTGCTAACTGACACTGGTGACACTGTAAGTCAAATTCGATGTTAGCAGGTTAGGTTTTGTGTCAGTTTGTGTCAAAACTGACGGAAAACCTAATCTGCTAACATCGAAGTTGACATATACTTACAGTGTCACCAGTGTCAGTTATCAGCCATATGATTTAATGCACGACATAACTTAATCAGTTCCAAAGCCGACTAGACCACAAATTCTAATGAACACCCGTTATATAATTGTGGCCCCATCGGTATAAAAACTAATTATTTCATTTGTCATGTATTTTACTGTAACTTAACCATTGCAAAATGTGATAAATTACAAGTAGCCAGATACACACTAACCCACTGTGGATACAACCAGGTAACTAGATTAAGTATCGTGCGATTTTTTTTGTCGCGATAGTACCTAATGTTTTCATTGCAAGTAAATCGCTATTAATTTTATCTAAAATAGTAACTTTTTCAAAATGTCAGTATTGCTTAGAAACTAATGGTATTGCAGTGGGAACAAGTCTTTTCATCTTAGCATCCATCATATCGGCTTTTTTAAAGTGGTTTTCACAAACAACGATAGTTTTTCCAATCCGCCAGTCTTGTTTTCATTTTTGTGCCACTGTTTTATTGGATAAAAATTTTAATAGAATAATATGTGTATGGAACAACTGATGAACACCACTGCCACAAATGATATCATTCAGAGAACAACTTAATTAAGCGTAATTTCACTTAAGCTTAGTACGCAACACTCCAAAAGACAACTGCCCTTTCAAAATAGTTTTTAACGTCAAATATACAGGGTGTTCCTAAAAGATGCGAAAAAAAAAGTAACCGCATATACTAGAGCTCAAGATAAACCGATTTACTCCAAATTACCTGTATACAAAAATCCACCCCTGAGGAGTTACAGCCATTTAAAGATGGTGCAAAATGCTTTACCGTGTCTTTGGTATGAAATGAAAATATACAGGTAGACTTTGAAAACACTCGTATTTTTTTATGTTTAACAAAAAATTTAATTAACAGTTCCAAAGCCTGCTTGTTATTTTAATTTCATGCAGTGAATAATATCCGTGCAAGCCCTGGAATATTTGAGCATGTCAGAAACTCTACGGAGAAGGATTTGTTCATGTATTAGTGAAAATTGAGAGCATTTTGAACATTGGTTCCGATTTTCCATTTGTTGTGTGATTTACCTTGTAGTTTTTAACAAAAATTTTGTTCTCAAAGCCCACCTACTATTTAAATTTCATACAAAAGACACGGTAAAGCATTTCTTACCATCTTTAGATGGCTGTAATTCCTCAGGGGTGGATTTTTGTATATAGGTAATTTGGGGTAAATCTGTTTATCTTGAGCTCTAGTATATGTGGTTAATTTTTCCGCACTTTTCAGGGACAAGGTATTTGAATGTTTTTAAAACTTAGTGTGGCCATGGAATGGCGTAGCAGAAAATATGGCATCACAGCCAGTGTCATGGCCTGGAACCATATAGAGCGCTTTGATAATAATATATGACTTTTGTTGTAAAGCATTTTATTTTTATGAAACAGTTACTATAATTTTAAGAATACTTTTGTCAAAATTAAGTAAAAGATAGAATCTTACTTGGAAATTAGGGTAATCAGAAGAATGCTAAGAATTCCATGGATGCAACGTACCAGTAGTAAATTGAATAGAAAAAGAACAACAATTAATAATTACAGTCAACGAATGTAAAACCGCGTATATTGGACACATTTTAATAGCTAAAATACGACATACCAACCTCAACTGATTATTATTGAAGGCCATGCAGAAAACATCTGTAAAGGAATTTACACGAAATTTCCATCGCAAGATTAATGTGAATTACATCAATTTGCAAATTAAAAAACATTGTGGCCGGTGGGATTCGAACTCTGCCTCTGCTCTGCCTCTGGACCACAGGATCTTGCTTGCATTATAGGCTTACGACAGCGGTATAAACAACGCGCTCACGACAGGGTTTATGAAAAGTGTTTATTCTGTATATGTTAGGTTCACAATATGCCCGTTTACGTCTAGGGTTAAATAAAACCTGAGCTATATGCAAAATATTACTTTTATTTAGCTAATCGTTCTTGAGTTAAATCAAAATTGGCAGAATTTTATTTTTTAAAACCCAGGTATATAGTTAACCGAAATTCCCTCGGTTTCAAGCAAGGTAGATGTATAATCTGCATGCAAAATATCGTCTTTCTTCAACAGTAATAGTCGTTGAGCTATACCGCCAAGACGGGCAGACAGATAGACGATGGAATTGAGAGAAAACGTATTTTTCGTCATCTAGAGATAGACCCTGAAGCTCTGAAGAAAGCTCGGAAGGTGATTTTTTTCGCGAAAAAGGCATTAGTGGCTCAAAAATGTAAAAACAGAAATGGACAAAATGAATTTGAAGAATAACCAGAACAGCAAAAGACCGAGAAGCTTTTGCTGATGTCATCAGCCAACCTTCATTAGGAGAAAGTACCCCAAGAAGAATTGTATTGTTGTATAGTATACGCCAGCCTCTAGACACACAAAATAAGAAACATAAATGGTATGATTTTCCAATTATATGTATTATATTGTGAATTATTTTTCAACCATTTAGTTTCAAAAATGTAAATATGAGGACTTTTCAGTAGAAACACGTTTGTAGGCTGTAACATAATTTGTATTGGCTAATTTTTTTAAATCTCCATGTGCACTGTTGTATTTATTCATAGATCCCTGTTGGTAAAATTTTTGCTGCTTTTGACGAACCTCATTCTTTAATGGCAGTCTGCATTTCGGCATCCGAAGTAAATCGCTGTCCCTTTAGCGATGTTTTTAATGGTCCAAAGACATGAAAGTTGCATATGGGGAGAAATCGAGACTGTAAGGCGGGTTTTCTCACACTTCCCAGCGCATACACTTAAACAGAGCTTTGAACCACTTGGTCTGTATGATACACGGGGGACGTGCATTATCAATGCAAAAGAAGAACACCGTTTGTTAGTTTACCGGAATATTTCTTCTTGATGCCGACCATAAACATGATAACAGTCTTACGGTTACCATAGATAGTTTCATTCTCTCATCGATTTCTGGTGATTCACGTCCTTCAACGGCTAAAAATGAAATAACAGCACGCATATTATATTTGGACGAATTTTCTGGAACAAACGCCATTTCCGAGCTCCATAAAAATGCACTTAATGAAGCAACGGGAAAAAAATGATAGGCGCCAATGACCGATATTTATGCATTAAGAGATAAATGAATATGTTTTTACTTGAAGTGTTGACATGGTTATAGACCGAGGGCAGTGGCCCGCGGTCTGTAAGTTAACCAAAGGTAAAAAACATTAATATCTCCGGTGGTGCATATAATATTTTTTTCTACAAACGGCAGTAAAATATGGCATTATACTGCTGGATTGATGATGCTAAACTGTCACTTTATTGCCAAGCGGCAGATAATATTATCTGCCGCTGACGAGCGGCAGATAAAGTTATTATCTGCCGCTGACGACTTTATCTGCCGCTCGTCAGCGGCAGATAAAGTTATTATCTGCCGCTGACAACTTTATCTGCCGCTCGTCAGCGGCAGATAATATTATCTGCCGCTGACGAGATCAAGTAATTTTCTTCGAATTTTGTTCACAAAGTTGTAAATAATTTGTTATAAAAACGTTTGAAGAAAAAATACTATATGTTATTCGGAGCAAAAGTATCTTTATGTGGCTCGCTGTACTTATCTGCCTCGCAAGCTCGGCAGATAACCGTCCAACCTCGCCACATAAAATATAACTTTTGCTCCTAATAACATAATATACTATTATTTAGTAGCATATCAATAATAATAGTATGAAACATTAAAAATAAGAATCTGTAATTAACATCAAGGATTGCCTGAATGTATGGTTGTTAAGACATTGTTTGTAGTTGCATGGTTACCATGAGATTGAGGGAGAAACAATTTGAAAAATCCCTAGGGAGTTATGAGTAGCTTTTCATATTTTGTGTCTATGACGAAAATAAACCAATATTCATGTTGCTAGTAAATAAATTATTTTAACAACCGCATACAACTATCATGATGATCAAGTCGCGTCTGTGCTATCCAAACGTGTTTCTATAGGATAAAGTAGATTCATTTTAACAGTGTCTGCTAGGAATATATTTTATTGATTTTTCTTACGGTACACCGTGAATAAAATTATTGAAGATCATGAAAAATATAACATAAATTAGAAGTTTAATTTAGGGACTATGAAAATAAGTATCTATTGTTAAACTAAGGTAAGCACCATTTATGTTGTCTGCAACAGGCTACATTGTAATTATCGCAATGGAAAACGTGTGGCAGTAGTTTTTTAACCGCAGGCTGCTTAAATATTAAATCATATTTGTCAATTTGAGGTTTTTCTTTTTCTGTTATTTGTTCAGGTCTTTTATACATTTCGCACAATCATTGCTATTAACGACCATATATGTTGGAAGGGTAACACTGGAAACGCTGAGGTTTTTAGACTAATTTTAATGTGATTTTAATTAGAATCTGGATCTATCTTAATCATTAGTTTTAAATTAAAGATGGTAACAGTTTTCCCAGTCATTAAATATCGATTGTAACTGTAAGATAACTGATACCTGCTGTTGTGGCTTTGGTAAGTATGGGAAGCTCTCATTAAAATTATTAAACCAGAGGCAATGTAGCAATTCTATTGTTTTCTTTTATAAATTATATGCACCGCAAATAAATAAACGAGAAACAAACAGAAGACCGCAGTGCACGATCCTTAATTGAACTTGCACGCGGAAGTTGCAAAAAATCGTCTCGGATTAATTTCCGCACAAAGAGCTTCAGCGAGGTAAAACCTAATCTTTTGTTGTGGGCGCAAGGAAGTTGCGCAATTTTTATCTTCGAGTGGTAGTTTGTTTCCGGCTTAATCTAGAAATTGTTCGGTTGTTCTTTGAAAATGAATACTCCCCTTACCTGTTGTCCGCTAATTTAAAATCGCCTTTTGTTCCGCAAACAGCGAAGTTTGCTCAAGTTCCGAGTCCCGTTTATTTGTCCTTCGCGATGGAGGAGAGGCGATAGATATTAAAAATTTAATTTGGAATTATCTTGGTTACGAAGTTATAATTCGCGCCCCGCCCCACTTTAAAACAATCGCGGATGGTTTTTCAATTTCCACCGCTTGCTTTTCCTACTTAGCGGTTTATGTGAATCGATGTGCCGTTATGTCTTGCACCGAAATGCATGCGGTTTTGTGATTTGTACGAAAATAAAACGACGCTTGCTGCGCTTCGTTTGCAGTGCAGGCTGCAGATAGTTTGTGGTTGCAACGCTTTGTTGCAGTTTTATTCAATAATTTATTGTTCTCGTTCGCCTTCGGCGGTTCTTTTTCTTTTCGCTCTGCGGGCTAACCCGCTCGAGGCTGCTTTTTATTCATTTACAAGACATTTGACACAAGTTACAGCGAAACGAGATTTCGCTGTCAGTGACGATGTTTTATTGAGGAGATAGCAGTTGAAGATGATAGCGAGCTGGGAAATAACTCAGATCTTTACGTGAAATTATGGCAGGGACATACACTGTTACTCTGCCCAATAGGTGGTAAT
>OW679197.1:66324484-66375911 GCA_940337035.1 Agriotes lineatus | reverse complement strand
AGGGGTTTTGGTTTAAAACACATTGAATTCTACTGTACTAGATTTCAAGTCATATTAGTATATTTCTGTCTAGCACATACAAAGCCCATAAACTGTATTCTTGCTCATTGGACTGCCTATGTTCACATTATCCACCACCAATCTGTATAAACAGGGTGCCCAACTGTACGCAGCTTTAAGCAGTTGAGTATGCAACACACATTACATCTATACTGTAATCGCGATTGAAATGTAATGTTTGTTGCATACTCAACTGCTTAAAGCTGCGTACATTTAACTTTGGCACCCTGTATATCACGTGCGGTTTTTCAAATTGACCTACTGAAAATATACTGAAACATTCGTTCAAATTCCTATTCTTTTTATTAGGACTCTTCAATCCTAAAGTATTATCACTGCATCATGATGTTACCATCATTTTTTGTAGTGGTTAATTCCTCTTTCCAGTAGTAGATACTTCAAAGTGTAATAGCGATTTGGCAGTTTCTGTAATCTTCCATTTTGTTCGATTGGTTACCAGGCGTCTCCAATTTTCTACTTTCGTGTAGCTACTTCTCAAAGCATTTTGTGGTATATTTTCATTTTTTCTTGATGATCCGATTGCTTTCTAATCACGAATGTCGATAACTGCTTCAAAACTAAATTTTTCTACATTTAACTGCCTGTCGCCCAGATTTTTTAATTTTCTGCTTTGCTGCCAATTATATCACTGTTGCAATCAGTTTATTTGTGAGCTGCTTATAGGTGCTAGATGGTTAGCACAAGTTATTGTCTGAATATTATTCGTTTGGATATTATCTTTGAGTCCAACTTTTCTTGTTATTGTATGTAAAGTGAGGTTATTTATTCTCATGTGTTCCCTTCGCAATGTAGGAAACGTCGTTGATTACATCTACTTAGGACACCCTGTAACACTCCGAAAGGAGAATCAATATAAAAAATCATCAGGCGGCTAAGACTTTCGAGGGCAGCATTCGGGAAATTATCACATACGATGTGTATACTCCAACACCATTCCTATAAATTTTAAACGGAAGGTTTTCGATGTACGATGCATGTATTCTACCCGTAGCTACGCATGAACTCCAAATAGTTGCCCGAACGATAAAGAACGCCAATAAATTAAGAGTGATGCACAGGGCTATGGAATACAAGTCACTGATATAATTGAAAGAGTAGCCGAATTGGAATGACAATGGGGTTGGGCATGTTGTAAGACAAAGCGATCAACGCTGTATGGACCCTGGACGACAAAAATTGCACATTGATGATGCCACACTTACGATGGGTGGATGACATAAAACAAATGTCCGGTAATAGTTGGCATCAAAAGGCTCAGGATATATGTGAATGGAGGAAATTGGGAAAGGCCTTTGTCCAGGAGTGGACGAATAGGCACTAAAGAAGAAGATTCCGTTCGTATGTTTTGTATTTTCTTCTCTCTTTAAAATCATATTTGTTATACTCACTAATTGAAGTAATTCTGTTACCATCAAGTTTCTATCACCTGTATGAAATGCACCATTGAGATCAATAAATAATAATGCAATGCTCATTTGCTTTCGAGAAATTCTCTCCATCGTGTGTAGTGTATGGCATCAATAGTAGTTTGTCCTGGTCTAAATTCTTGTTGGTAGTCTCCAGTTATCTGTGCACAGTACAGTAGTAGTTGGTTTTTTATCGGTGTTGACAGAATTTTATAGACAGAATCAAGTAGTGTTATATCTCTAAGGTAACAATATTTGCTGATCTTCCTACTGCATTTCACCTTTTTTTTCTAAATCTTTAATATCGATTGCAGGTTTTTCTCTATATCGAATTGGCGTTTTTACAGGGACATTTTATATTGTTATTTTCTATTTCCTCTAATTCGTTATTAATATATACATGCTTTTTTGTTTATATACTGATTTATTTTGTAATCGTGAAAAAATATTTTCCATATTGCTTCATATCTTCACGTTTCAGCGTCTCTAGATGACGAAAAACATGTTTTCTCAATTCCATGTGTCTGTCCGTCTCTTCATCTACCCGTTGGCACTATAGCACAAAATCTATTTGCTGGAGGAAGACGACATTTTGATTGCGGATTAGATGATGTCTACATTGCTCGACATTGAATAATACTTTCGGTTAAATATCTACAGGGTAAGCACCTTAAACAAATATTTTAAAATTTATTTTGAAATCAACAGATCGTCTTAAAACGTCTTACAAAATTATATCTGGCTTTTTCTGCTTGAATTCCAGATCTGTTGGTTAGAGAAAAATAATATTTTGCATATACTTTAGCGTGGCCGAGCGGTTAGGGAGCTCGATTGCGGTGCTACGATGCGGGTTCAATTCCCCACATCGGTCAACTGGCGGGCGGCTCATCCAGTCGCTTTAAAAATTGGGTACCGAAACCACGGTTGTGGAAGTAGAGAAAGTAAGGCAGTTGTCGAAGGCGTAATTCTAACCACATCACCCAGTACGCCGTTAACGTGTGCCAGGTGACTGGGTTTCGGAAAGAGATATTTCGGCGACCCTGACTCGCCGAGTCTCAGGCAATATTCTCCGTGTGGAATGAAGCGCCCTTACCTTTTAAACTTTTACTCTTGACCAAAACAGATTATTTACAAACATACAAGAGAAACATTAACGTTCGTAGTACAGTAAGAGATATTTTCAATATTTTTAGTTTCAAAACTCCACATGCGAGGGAAGTTCAGTGCAAAGCATTTTACAGATTATCTATGCTTAACTGTTTTTCATCTGCTTCATCTCCTGTATGTAGCAACTCACGTCTGGCTTGATATATTTGTAAGTCATACTATTCATTAGAATGCTTATAGCCAAATCAAATGGTAGAAAATATGGGAAAGTTTTGATGGAGTTTTAATATTTGGTTCCTATATGTTTTTTGGGTCGCTGTACACGAATATCAGGTTGGCCAACAAACATTTTGATCGGAAACATGTTTTTTAAGCAAAAACGGTGTAAAAAACGTTTCTTTTTAGTTTTTCTAAAATTACCTGAAAGCTATCCATTTTTCGTAAATGTTGAACCTATATGAAACCTATATGTACTTGAGGTTTTTTTCTCCGACCAATCGTTCAGCCGCAAGAGTTCCCCGAAGTTAGGTTGTAAAAAACAAAAAAAAGGGAATTATCCCAGTTTATTTCAAAGTAACTCGAAAACTATCCATTTTTCGTAAATAAGAAATGGTATACGAAATTAATCTTCATAAATGAAATGTTGGCAAACCTTATATTCGTATACAGCGATCCAAAAAAACATATAGGAACCAAATATCAAAACTTTCCCCTATTCTCCCTTTTTGATCGCAATTTGACTGGACTATTAACTTTCTTTATATATCTAAATTCCTCCTGGATACCCTTAAAATACTATTTATTCTTTTATTCTATTGTACGTTTCTACGTATTCCTGCTTGTTGCAAATTTCCCTTCATCTTCTGTAAATGTTTCTAGATTATCCCTTCTTATTCTTTATATTTAAGGCAAACTGTTTGCCCACCCTTTCATATTTACTAGAACAAGACAGTGATTAGAGTGCGCATTAATCTTATACTGCCACGGCTGATATCAAGACTGGTTGTTGTTTTTTAATATACGCTAGTTAGTAGATTTAGTGCAATCTAAATGATATTCAATTTTTAGTTTTTATAAATAATTGTTACACCCAAATAAAATTAAAAAATTACGTAGAGATTAATATTTTATTAAACTGGCTTTTCTGCTAATGTGGGGAAACTTGGAAACACTTTTTTACGCGGATCAGTGTTTAAAATTATTGGCAAATGTAGAAATTTATTGGAGGTACATAATTATATTAACTCACGTAACATAAATAATTTGACAAATTAAGAATTAAAATTGAACTACCTTATCAAGTATGTTGTAAAATTTTATTTATGCGTTTGTATAGGGGAATGTGAACTTTTTTAGTTCTTTTTGTGTGCTTTATATGCCTAATAAGGATAATTTTTGGAACTCCGCCGTTATTTAAAACCTGCATAAATAAGTCTTGAATTGGACACTGTCAGTTTCCATATGAAAAATTGGTAGAGTCCTGTTAGAAAAACTTGACTTTGTTAATAATTAGGGCTATCATTGTTACCAAACGATACACTATTGTGCGGTGCCATATTTAATTTTTAAAATATTGCCGAATAACGGACAGACGTTAGGAGGGCGTTAGTAAATTGATAAACTTTTTATTAGATTTACTGAAGGGGAATTTCCATTGTGTGGTGTCTTAGATGGAGCACATCGTTGTTATTAGGTTCCACTAAAACAAAGTTTGAGACCATAATCCTCGATTATCTCTTATGATCTCTTAAATACTTTTTCATCGCGAAAGCTTTACTCGGTTATTGATTCCGCAGCAGGTTCGCCAGGTCCATATTCCTCCTTTTCATAATTACAGGATCGGCGGGCGGTTATTCTTTCCCGGCAGTTAATTATGGTGTGAGGGGCCCCGGTGTCCCCCCAATTGATCCCGTGCGTGAGAGGGGATCTTTTCAATTAGAACTCGAGGGCAGCAGTCCGCTTAAATGCTATCTGCTGCACTTTCCTCGGTTTTTTCCATTTTACCTCTCTTCGCTGCACTTAAGTCGGCGCCGTTGTTTGCCATAATGTTTTTCTGGATTAAATTAGATAAGAGATGAGATGAATTATTGGAGACATCTGTGGTTTTTACTCGAAAATGGTGTAAAAAGAAACGCGAAAGGGGAATTAATGTCTGACAGTTTGGAGCGTCTTTATCATTTTTTCTTGTGCTCTAGGAAACCTCCGAAATTAGCAGATTTCACATTTTTCTTTGCCAGCGAAGACGTATTTATGGGCAAGTTCCTCTACACACACACTCGGGATTTTTATTAAAAGCTTACCTCTTATCGTTTGCTGCTATTGCGAGAATTATCTGTGCTGTTAAATCGTAGCTTTATTTATTCACATACGACTGTGACATGGTGTGAAATCTGTATTTGTTTTTATTTACTACCTGAGTGTGTTATTCGTAAAAATTAATAACTACGCCTCTGGTCGCAAATGACCAGCCATGCACACAATCCTGTATACAACCGCATGAATATCATAATCACAAATTACAAAATAAGTGCATAAGAATTGCACAGGTTGCATGTTGGTAAATCCGTTTCTCACTAAATTACCTCAACAGAGTCGTTATTTGTGAAGGTTATAAATATGCCGTGAGCACGAATCTAATTATGTATTTTCCTTTTACTGGAGCTCCTATTTTAGGCTTGTGTTCGTTAAGAAAGGCGACAGTTACGGATTTTTAAAGTAATATTTAACTGCAATCTAATCTACGCTAACATTTTAATTTGTTCTATAATTTACAACTTACTTTCTGCGCAATTAAAACTATCGATTTTTACATACATTAAAATTGCTCTGACAGGAAAGTTGGAGTAATGTTTCTGGCTTTTTTATTTTTTAAAAACTAGCGTTAACGACGAACATTTAACGTTGTAGTTCTTGAACAGTTCATCTCCGTACTAACACTAAATTTGATTTATTTCAAACAAAATTTTCGATTGTAATTTTTATCTCGTGGAAGAAAAGAAATAATTTTCTGAAAAAAGGTCAATGTAAACTAAATTTTGGAAAAAAATAGTAGCTATAAGCATATAATTTATATATTAACCACTATTTATCAGATTTTGAATTTTTAGTTAATCTTTCTTTTGATCTTCTTTTAGTTCTGTTGGCAATAATCGCCAATTGGTGATATTACACTTTTGTAATATTCAATTTTTAAATTACTGCTATAAAAACTGCAGCTAGTTTTCTTGCGTTTAATACAGTGTTTGTACTAGACATTAAATATCTCGGAAAATTTCCTTTGATAAAAGAGTTTTCCTAAAAAATTGCGCAAACCTTTGAACATTGTTGGGTATTCGTCACTTGGATAGTAAATACTTGCTTGAATTAATTGGCGGGTGGAGGTCTCGGTAATCCCCTATTTCACAACAGCCTTGAAATTTTAAAGAGTTTCGTTACATAGAGCGAGGTAATCTTTTTCCAAAAATGTAAGTTATTTTTGTCCGGAAACTCCGAAAAACATTGTTTTTACAAACTTTTATTTTCTGATTCTTTAGAATACGGAGTAGTTTCGACAATATCACAAGTAACTGAAATGTAAAAAACAATATTTGCATATTTGTACTATTTTAAATAGTATGCATTTAATGTATTTTTTAAAATTTGATTTTCAGCTTTTTGAGAAAACTTAAAAAACTATTTCTTAAAAATTTTCTGTATTTTCGAAACTATTCTACTATTCTTTTCAGGTAAACTACCCTTTCTGTTCATGATACGAAGAAATTTTACCAAGAAAAGTTGTTCAGAATTGTAAATTATGGCCCTATACAATATTCAGGAAGATCTACCTACTTCGGTTAAACCGTCATTTTTAATGAATACAATTTATTTTGCTTAATTTAAAAAAAAATACGGTTTAACTTGAGTAGGTAGATCTTCCTGAAATTTTGTATAGGGTCATAATTTATCATTATTAATAACCTTTTTTGGTAAAATTTTTCCGTATCATGAACAAAAAGGGTAGTTTACCTGAAAAGAAAATAGTTTTCGCTTCACTGTCTAGGCCGACTTGTTTTCAAAAACTGAAAATATTCTTCAAATTCTCTTCAGATCAAGCAGGACCTAATCCCACAATCTTAAAATTAAATTAAAAAATGTTTAGTCTAACTCACCTCTTGTAATATCAATCCTGGGGCACGCTGTATATAATTTTTAACTTGCGAATTTTTGTTTCTTTGAAAGAGGCCTAAGTAATATGGTTCTTAAATGGCAAGTGGTTTATTTGAATTGCATAAAAATACTCCGAGGAGTTAGGGCATTACTAAATTAGTTAGATTCTTCTAGTAGTTTAAGGTTGCGAAATGCTTAGTACATACAGGGTCCGGCAACATAACTTCCTTTTTTGAAATGCGCGCCATTCAGGCTGTAGGGGTCGTAGCGGGGCGGGAGTGGTCTCATTCGACAGGCGTGGTTCTAAAGTTTTGTTTCCTTCCATGTCGGTCGCCATCATACTTTGGAACAGTGAGGAACGTGTGTTTGCCGCCGAGTCCTACTTTTCGAACGGATGTTCTGTGATCGCAAACAGAACATGCGCTACTGGGCTCATACCAATCTCCGAGAATTGCATCAATGGCATTTGCATTCACTTAAAGTCACAGTGTGGTGTGCAAATTCCTCAGCTGGGATTGTTGGTCCCTGGTTTTTTGAAGAAAATGATGTCACAGTAACAGTGAATTCAGACCGATATGTGAACATGTTGGAGGAGTTTTTTCCCCACGTTTTGATGAATTGGACTTAGGGCACATTTAGTTCCAACAGGACGGAGCAACGCCTCACACTTCAAGGGCATCGGTGGATGTTTTGAGGGAACACTTCCCTGAGCGCCTCATCTCAATAAGGGGCGATTAGAAGTGGCAGGCCTGCTCTCCCGATTTTTTGTGCGGTTTTTTTTAAATTTCGCGTTTATGCCAACCGTCCACAGACCCTACATGACCTGAAGGCCAACATCCCGGCAGAAATTGCCAAAATACCTGCTGATATGCTGGTAAGGGTCATAACAAACGCCAGAAATCGGCTTATTCAGTGTATGGGCAATGGGGGGCGTCATCCACCTGATACGATTTTCAAAACTGTGTAAAACATAACTTTAGATATGTACTTACATTATAAAAAAAAATAATAAAAAATTCTGATTCATAAAATGGGTTTTATTGCGTTTTGAAAAAAGGAAGTTATGCTGCCGGACCCTGTATAAGATTCTCAGGCTGTATGTCTAAACTTAAGATTATTTTCGTAATGATCAGTAGAGCTTTCAAAGCGTTCTAATAAATAAGGGTTGTTTCTGTAATTATTTTTTTAGTTAAAACCATTCTGAAAGAATCATAACCTACATACGTATTACCAACTAGGTTATTGGGGCTATTGTTAATAATTCCATATAAAATTGGAATTTCTAATACTTAATAGTTAAAAATTACACTTAGAAACAATTTAAAATCTTATGTAAGTATGTATATTTTATTGGTCGCAAAGTAGTTTTGAGAAAATTAACGAATAAAATTATGTAGATTTAACATAGTAATAAATCGGAAAGTTGAAGTCAAAATATTAATTGAAAGAGAGAACAACATTTACCATGCATAGAAGAATGAGATGCAACTTGAATTTCAAACTTTTAATCAGAATAAGAATTTCTAGGTGAAAGATTTGATGTTGTCAGTAGGCAATTCTTGATTAGTACCAACATTTGCTTAAACATTTCTAGTGTTTCTTAGAAAAGCTGACAACAAAGCATTTTCCCTTTTCGTTTAAAGTTTTTATGTTACAGCAAAGGCTGCCTATAAAACGGTTATTTTAACACGAGCGTTATTTCTTTCCTCTTCAGCCCTAAGGCATCGGACGCATTTAACAATAAAGGAAATCGCATTTTATTATTATCGGTAATTCGTTCCCTCGAAGAGCTTCTTCAATTAAAGTGACAATAAATAACCAAACAAAGAAAACCTAAAGAAAGCCATTGAATGTGCGGCGAGAGCAATAAAGGAAAAAGGCGGCCAGGAACGCGCACAATGCCAAATCAGAGTGGACACCGAAACGTGTTTCTTAAATAAACACAATCATCGGGCAAATTGAGGGTGTGCGACTGAAAATCTGAAAATAATTCTATAAAAGAAGACACATTTCCCGCTTTTCTGTCACGTAACTCGGGTATTGAAGTTATGAGATTACGGTTTCGCGTGCTTCGAGCAGATTTCGGAGGTTAGCTTGATATCAGATGGAATTAATTTTATTTAGTTTTGCCCCTTTTCGGAATTATCGGGAAATAATTTGCCTGGGAGCAGCAACTTATCGGAAATGCACTCGCGAATTCGACTCGAGGCCCAGCGACGAAGTTAAATGCAGATCCATTAGCGCTTTTACCGCTGCGGTTAGTTTGACCACTTCAGAGGGCGAAGCGGAAATAGCGGAAATCAAGTCATGTTTCCGCTGCCATATTTATTTCCACGCTTGACAATCGAACGTTTCAAAGCAATTCCGAATGAAAAAGTATCTGCTTTGACCCCAGCCCAGAAATGCTTCTTACACAAACAGAACTTTGTTTCCGGAAATATATAACGTCCTTGGAATGCTGTTTTTGTGGTTCCTCCGCAGCGGTCGCGGCGACCGGAAAACCTAGCGAAATTTGAAACGCAAACGACGTTTTTAGAATGCAAAGTTAAAACTGGCGCCTTTAGATGCTTAAGATTCTCAATCTGAATATAAAATGGGCAGACATTATCGACTAAGTTCTCATTGCTTCCCGTTGTTTGATTAGTGAAGTTTATATCCCGCTGAAATTAAACGCTTAAAGTTGTTTGGAGTTTTGAAGATTATGCACACCGTGTAAGTAGTGTGTAATCTAGGCATTAAGCTTCAATATGCAGACATAACGTAGTGTGCGAATTCATTACTGTTTCATAAGCAAAGCTTTGTTCAAATAATCCCTAAATGTAGAGGGAAGCTTCTATAATATGTATATATTTTTTGTATTAAACTACATATTCTATTGTTTTCTATGAATAATACAATATTTTTTTCTATAGCAAGAACTTTAACAATTTCAAAAGAAAATAATGACAGTCAATTACATTTCAAAATGTCAGTAGCTAGATTGGGTTGCTACGATAATACGAAGCTGTCATATTTAATTTAAACAAAAGTTAGAAAATTAAATTACTTTATCTATCCTTGATGTTAAAGTGCTACTTTATCTACCCTTGCTGTTAAAGTAAAACTTGACCTTTTGTTTTGAGTTGATAAAAGCACACTTTAACATGTGCTATAGAAAAAATAAAATTAATGTTAATATCAACCACAAACTACGACGCTAATATTGTGAATAGGCGATTTCAGCGATGAAGTTGGGGAAAGGAAACTTCAAAATGAATACGGTCTAAGGAACCGAATGAGAGAGGGGATCGCTTTTAGCATTTAGTAGTGAAGAGAATGTAATAATTGGAAATACGAGGAGGCTGTATACTGTAAATCGCCAAGAAGTACTAATCACAATATCTTGAGAAAGCAAATCAACTGTCTGTTGATCAATATAACATTTCGAAATTGTGTTACAACAAGCGAAACATACCATAGTGCAGATCATAATCCAGTAGTTGCGGACACCCAAAGCTTCTGATGTTTTCCAAGTTGGCTGATGTGGGCAGGTGCATTATCGTTCACACCATTCGAAGTTACCAGGGCGCTTCCCTTTAGTAGCATTCCTTAATTTTACTATCTAGTGTTTTCTGCGGTAAATAGTCATGATTAAAATGCCTTCAAAATCCCAAAATATCGTTGCTATAATTTTACCTGCCGTCTTGAATTTCCTTAGTGCTCATTCATCCGAACGCTGACAACATTTTAGGCATCCGTTTTGCGCTCATTTTGGACATATCCGAAACGTTGTGCACGACGTTTCCCACTCTTTCCCTAGTAATGCCTATTTCAATTGCTAATCTGCCACAGTTTAATTCGCCGAACTTGAGCTTTTCGATGTTTTTTTATTTTTCTCAGAATTGCACGGTGTACGTTACCGGTCTTCCAGGGCGAAGATCATATTCAGTGGTTCTTTTTTAAGCTGAAATAACTAAAATACAACTTGCTATGATGGTGTAGACTATCTTAGAGCTTGTTTGAAAATATTTTTATCTTTGTGGCGTTTAAATTTTATTTTTGTGAGGTATTTAATTACAGCACAGTGCTCAGTTTTAACAGAATTTTGAAATTCTTCTGACATGGTGTATTTTGGTGTACAGTTATGCCATCAAAATATTTGAGCGATAAAATGTGGCAAACATACTACGTAAAGATGACTTTAAAATTTGTACAGTTGGGAGCATGGAATTGTTTACATTTGTTTTTCATTAAGGTGTCTGGGAATTTTTATAAGCTTCTGGAACAGTTACGTTAAATTGTTTTTGAGATTGTTTACAGATTTGTGGAGGCTAGCGCTAACATAGGGACATGCAAGACAATAATTGCTCTTTTACACTATAATGTACTTACTTTTTTTAAAATGTAAAGTACCGCTGTATAGTAACAAAACAAAGAAATTTATGTAGTTGATTGCACAAAAGAGTATTGTAAGTAACAAAAGCAATGTAAATTAAGTCTTGAAGCAGATGTAATAATGTGACAGCTACTTGTCAGTACAAGGTAGCTGCCCCGAAAGCTTATGCATGTTCGCACAAACCGCTACCAATCTGTATAATAAATTTTTGACAGTTATCTCTTGTTACTTAATAATTAAATTATCACAGTACTGATTTGATTTGCAATAGAAAAAATAGGTGTAAACTTTGCTATGCTCCCAACTCTACAAACTATTAGTGATTCACACGACTTATCAGCCCGCCCTCGTAGCTATCAATCATAAATCTATCCAGCGGGTAGATAGTCTGAGGTAGTTGAGATACTTACAATTAATGATGAATTTGCCTCAGATCAAGAGATTAAGAACCCGAAGTAAAAAAATGCTATCATAACATGCATACATTTTTATACAATCAGAATCTTAAGAAATAATTGCGGTAGGGAATGGTCCAACCCGAGCCTGATTAATCATAAGGCACATAGGGCCATGGCCCACGGGCGCAACACGCCACGGAGGTGCTTTTTTAATGCACCCGAAATCGATTATGATATTCTTATGATAGTAGTTATTTATGATACAAGTGTGTTATATTACCAATAATCCGCGAGAGAAAAGTTGAGCCCTCGAGACCGGCCCACCGAGAGGGTTTCTTTCTCGAGTGTATTATGTGCAATAACACCCTCATGCCAAATTTTATCCAACAACTCATAAATATCTAAAAAAACAAATTTTGTATTGAAAGCTGTGAAAAGTCAAAGTCACTTACGGAAAAAATATTAATTATAAAATACGAAATTTCTTGCAAAAAAGGCTTTTATTCGTAGAAGTAACCGTTTTGGAGATAATTCGATTTACAATGTGCTTTTTTTATGTGGTGTCCCCAGTAGGCCTAATCCACGTTTATTTTTGTTTGAAAATTTTTTTTGTAATTATTATAAACTAGTTCATTAATCAATTTTGGATTCAAAACAGGAGTTATTAATCTCAATAATTAATATTCATCTTCAGACTCTATTTCAATCTGTATGCTTTCCTCTACATCATCTTCTTCTTCTTCTTGTTCTTCTTCTGCTGTCTTCTGTATTTCCGTAGATTCAGTCAGAAAACGCGATGGACCTACATCTTCAGTGAAGTCGCAATTATCGACGTCATTTATATCGGGTGTTACATTTAAGCAAGGCTGACCTTGACAATTGCCACAAACTGGTGAACAATATAAACCAACTTTTCTGTAGCCGCAGTTTAAGCTACAGCCCTTGGTGCAATTACAAAAAATAGTTTTCAGCAGAATGTCTGGAGCAGGTGAAAACCGAGTTTGAGTTGGCTCCAAAATGTCTTCAAGAGTAAGCTCGTTACCTAGCCATATTTGAACCTAGTATAGACCCGATATAAATGTTGCCGAGCAGCACTAGATATTGGCGGAAGAATAGATAATTTTTTGAGCTGTGTAGATTTTACACGGTTGAATATCTGTTGAGTATCAATAGATCCTGGGGCCTTATACATAGCCAGGAGAAAACGAATTCCATTGTTGGAAATCACGTCTGGAGAATATTCTGTCTTGTAACGAGCTTACTCCTGAAGACTGGGGATGGAGTTAAAGGATAACATTTTGGCGCCAATTCAAACTGTGCTTCCACTTGCTCCAGAGATTCTGCTGAATACTATTTTTTGTAATTGCACCAAGCGCTGCAGCTTAAACTGCGGCTGCAGAAATGTTAGTTTATATTGTTCACCAGTTTGTGGTAATTGTCAAGGTCAGTCTTGCTTAAATGTAACACCCAGTATAAATGATTTCGATAATTGCGACTTCACTGAAGGTCCATCGCGTTTTCTGAATGAATCTATGGAAATACAGAAGACAGCAGAAGAAGAACAACAAGAAGAAGCAGATGATGAAGAGGAAAGAATACAAATTGAAATAGAGTCTCAAGAGGAATATTAATTATTGAGATTAATAACTTGTTTTGAATCCAAAATTGATTAATGAATAAGTTTATAATAATTTAAAAAACAATAAACATTTTTCAAACAAAAATAAACGTGCACTTTGATATAACGCAATTTTAGAAGTAAGCAAATATAATTGTATATATAGACCAATATTTTTATAATAAAAACAATCGACATTAAATGTTTGATTCATTAACATCGAGGTGCTACCCTTCCAAACCTAAAATTTTGAAGTGTGAGGCTGCACTTCAAGGTATTTACAAAATTATAACGTCCCGCTGAGTGGCCTGACTACTTTGTCTTAAAACACGATTGCAGTCTCAACCGTGTGCTCAGAATTAAAGGGAGAGAATCAGCGAAAGTAACGGAAACCTGTTCAGCCTCCAGGCAATTCTGTTCACGAATTATCTCCAAAACGGTGACTTTTACGAATAAAAGTCGCAATACCTTTTTTGTAAGAAATTTCGTAAGCTACAAATTTTATAATTAATATTTTTTTCTGTAAAAGTGACCGTTAACGAGATATTCACGAAACATCGTTTTTGGTCACCTTTGACCCCGCGTAAAATTTTTAGCGGCATTCGGATCGATGGGGACTTTTGACATTTTGTTTAGAACCACAATATCAAGGCTTATACCAAAATCCAGCTTTCCGGGAATTTTTCTGAAGGGCCATGTCTAATTTCTCTGGACTATACATTTATTGCATTTATTGTGGTTCCAAAGTATTTTTAGTCTTGTTTGATTTCGGTGGGCCCGTTATACAGTGGTAAGTGTAAATAAATACTTATTATGTACAGCAAGAGCACCAACAACCCAAACAGGAAACATGAATAAATCCGTCATGATTCTAACGCACAGGTTATTTGTCAGCGTTTTTAATCAAACTCAAAGTCAAACATGCTGTTGGTTTGGGGGTTGTCGCAACCTACATATATGTCGAGTTCGGATGCAGGGGCACACCACAGTAAAATATTTGTAATTATTTCAATTTCGGTCAGTATATCTACGGAAGTAGGTGAAGACTTTCAAGAAGAATGCGTCTAATTTAGATATTTTATACAAGGGTTAAGACTGTTAAGAGAAGAAAATGGTGGTGAAAGTTTCATACTGGCTGAGAGGCTCTAAACTTTAAGGCAGCGATAAACTTTTGCAACATACGTTGGTATAGTGCTAAGAATCTTTTTGACAATACTCGCAACCAAAGTTAAGTGGAGAATAGTATATTATTATATCAGTTTAATAAGAGGGTGGGTGTGGGGTACGACAAGATTAGCGAGGAGTGATCAAATGAAACGAGTATAATATACTAACATGTGAGCAAACGAAAATGAAATCAAGCTTTGCTTTGAAAATTGAAACATGTCGATTATTAATTCACATTATTATAATAACAGTATTATTTAAATTAAACACATCAGAAGTAATAGACCACATGACTTAATTTTTTCAAAGCCAAGCTTGATTTCGTTTTCATTTGCTCACATGTTATTTTATTTATTTCGCATAAAAATAATCAAAAACTTGACATGACATCAAAGAAGATAAATGTATTTTTCAGACCTGAAAAGAGAACATTTTTGGAAGTAATAGTTTGATGGACTCAAAAACAAGATATTTCTCACTATTGTGTTGAGAAGGTCAACTGGTGGACTCTGTAAATGAAGACAGCATCATATCTACATAGTCTAATTTCTCGTAAATTACGGAAAAAGTGAGGAGTGGCAACCACACGACTTGCATTTACTGCGTACCTTGCACACACAAATTTCAGTTAACAGTGACAATGAGTTTTAAAATACATATGTAATACCAAAATAATAGTTATTTATGTACCTAAACACTGAAATTGAACTTTTTATAACGTCAGCAACACTTAATTGTCGAGGAACGCAAGCACATGACAGATAAAACGTAATTTCAGTGCCAAGAGGTACACTAATTACGTTTTAGTGCAACACAATTCTGTCAGAACGGTTTCTTGTAGGTTGTATTGAGCTATACCGTTAACAGACAGACGGAATTGAGAAAACATGTTTTTTGTAATCTAGGGACCCTAAAACGTGAAGATCTGAAGAAATTACGATTACAATACATACTTTTGTCGCTTTAGGCGAGGGAAAAATCGTACAACAATGGAACACTATGCCTATTTCTAGTAATGGCAATTTCGGCATTGTTTACTGCCAATTTAAAAAACAATTATTCGTTCTCTCCCTAGATATAAACCTGCATATCTTTAAAAAATTTCTGATTTTTATTATTTCTCTTTTTTGGTGTAAATGTAGTATAATGAAGACGTACTTTATAGTATATTATATTTATACCCCCCCCCCCCCCATGATGCTAAAATACCAAAAGTTACTTGCCGCCCGCGCATGGTTCCCGAGTGAATGGACGCCAAAGTTCAAAATTGAGCATTTTCAAACCCTCATAACTCGGCAGCCATTGGCGCTACAAAAAATGTCCGAGCAAAAATGTTCTACTTGTGAGAGGGTTCTATTGATATACGGATGGGGCTATAATTATACGGATGGGGCCACAATTATACAGTGAGGTCGTAAAGTTTTGAATAAATTCGATAAAACATTTCAGAAGGGTTTTCACAGAAAATCCTCGGACACGTCAACCATATTTTTTAAAATGGCATTTTTTTACGCCAATGGCATATTTTGATCGTGTTTTGTTTTGGAGCTGTGACGTCATCGGCATTTCTTTTTAAATTGCAACCCTTATTTTTCTTCACGAATTTGGATAGACCACATTTTTCGGAGTACGCAGATGTCAAAAAAGTATGACCTTAAAGAGGAAATCAGTCCCGAAGTTTCGAAAATGTATGTGAAAGTTATGAGAGTGGGCCAATCATTTATCAAGGAAGCGCTGAAAACAAAAGACGGTTTTGGCAGTTATTAAAATTTACTTTCAGCGCTTCCTTGATAAATGATTGACCCACTCTAATAACTTTAACATACATTTTCGAAACTTTGGGACTGATTATCTCAAAAGTTTTCCTCATTAGGGTCATACTTTTTTGACATCTGCGTACTCAGACAAATGTGTTCCATCCAAATGCGTGAAGAAAAATAAGGGTTGCCATTTTAAAAAAATGCCGATGACGTCACAGCTCCAAAACAAAACACGATCAAAATATGCCATTGGCGTAAAAAATGGCATTTTAAAAAATAAGGTTGACTTGTCCGAGGATTTTCTGTGAAAACTCTTCTAAAATGTTTTATCGAATTTATTCCAAACTTTACGACCTCACTGTATATAACAGCAATGAGATAACATGAATAACAAAATAGAATGCTTGAGTAAGAAAGAGATGGCCATACGAAAAAAATATTTTAGTAGGCATGTTTAGTTGACAAATGTCATAATTAAATTAAGCGTCAAGCCTTCTCGAATATTTGCTGCTATATTTATCTCTTTCTTACTCAAGCAATGCGAGTTATTTTCTTGTTCATGTTATCTCATTGCTGTTATATACAGTGTGTCCAAGATAAGGAGGGCCAGTATGGGGATCTCGGTAATGGTAAGTGTTTGGTACGGTTATGTCGTATTTTTAAATAAATTACTCCCTCGGGATTTTAACTATTTATTTAAGCTTACTTACACTAAGCCACAAGTTAACACAATGTTGCCCTGCAAGGGAGCTGTACCGTACTACTTAAATTTTACATTTTGGGCTCGGTGCTAAATTTCACCCCACCCTGGTCACACTTTAAATGTTGGCGTAAACATGCCGCCTACCTTGAAAGCTCGTCAGCTTTCAACATTGAATTTAAGTATTTATCTAAACTACTTATATGCTAAGAACAATATACATACTCAATTCTATGAATATTTTTGTACAACAAAATTAAAATCATCTGAATATAAACACTTCTGTCCGTATGTCCATACTTATATGTTGTAACTATTTGCAATCGGACGAAACTAGTGCACTGCTGTTTAAATGTCCACCATCAGTTATCACGTAATGCGCACACCTTTGTCACTGCACGTTTTACCACACCGTTTGATGTTTTGATGGAGACCACACGCACGACACCGTCTGGTCCAGGATGTGTCGCTTCAATTCGCCCCATTGGCCAGTTCAGTGGTGGTACCCTTTCCTCACGAAGGATGACAAGGTCTCCAGCCTTTAATTGAGGTTGCTGCGTTCTCCACTTTGTGCGTTGCTGAAGATTGGATAGGAACTCTTTCGACCATCTTTTCCAGAAGTGCTGACGTAGCTGCTCCACTAATTGATACCGTGATAAACGGTTCGTAGGTACGTTCAACAGCGATGGTTCTACTGGAGCTGTTAGTGGGCTACCAATTAGGAAATGACCTGGGGTCAAGGGTTTCAGATCATTGGGATCATGACTTAGGGTTGTGATGGGGCGTGAGTTTAAGCATGCCTCGATTAGGGTTATGAAAGTATACATTTCCTCATATGTCAATATAGAATTTCCTACAACTCGCTTAAAATGATGCTTCATTGACATTATACCTGCCTCCCAAAGTCCGCCAAAATGAGGCGATCTGGGAGGGATGAAGTGCCAATTTATTCGTTTTACTGCCAACAAATCAAGAGCTGAACCAAATTCTTTAGAAGTAAACAACGTGTGCAATTCCTTTAACTCTCTATTTGCACCGACAAAACTAGTCCCATTATCAGAATACATATTTGCTACATTACCTCGTCGAGCAATAAATCTTTTTAAAGCATTCAGAAAAGACTGACTAGTTAGGTCAGCTACTAGTTCAAGGTGAATGGCTTTAGTAGAAAAACAAACGAATAGTGCGATGAATGCCTTGACTGATCGTTTACCCCGGCCACGACTTTCCTTTATAAAAATTGGACCGGCGTAATCCACTCCGCAATTTATAAACGGACGTGCAATTTCAATCCGTTGCTTTGGAAGATCACCCATAAGCGGGTAGTCATTATTTTTGTTTGCCGTTGCCCGAAGGCATTTCATACATTTGTGTATGATTGATCGGACTGTGTTCCGACCAGAAATAGGCCAAAATTGTTGACGTATTGACGCCAATGTTAATTCTGGACCAGCATGAAGTTGGTTATAGTGTTCTTGTTTAATTAATAAATTCGTCACATGGTGCTTTGATGGCAACAAGATAGGATGTTTTCGGTTTATTGGTAAATTTGCGTTTCGTAGCCTACCGCCTACCCTGATTAAACCATTGTTGTCTATGAACGGGTTTAAGGAAATCAATTTACTCTTTGGATGTAGTTGACCGCCAGATTGCAACTGTTTTAATTCAACGTCAAACTCGGCTCTCTGAACTAGTTTAATGATTTCATTTGAAGCTAACTGCAGTTCATTGCTTGTTAAGCTACCTGTTTGTTTGTTTTTTGGATTTTTTGAATTGTATATGAATCTTAATATAAATGCCATTGACCTTTCTAATTTTGAAAATGAAGAAAACCTTTCCGTAAAACTTAATAGGTTGTCTTGACGAGTTGCAGTTAAAGTCACCTTTTTTAATTCCAAATCTGTCCCTTGCAACTGTTTAAATTTAGGCCATATATTAACTTCTTGATTTAACCAATGTGGCCCATGCCACCATAACGATGAGGTCGCAAGCGTATCGGTCGATACACCTCGTGACAATAGATCAGCAGGATTATCACTGCTCCTAACATGATGCCAATCAAACGTATTTGTGAGTTTGTGGATTTCGCTTACGCGATTGGCAACAAACGTTTTCCAATTACTTGGTTCGGCACTCAGCCATGAAAGGACAATGGTAGAATCACACCAAAAATAATATTTTGCAATCTTAAGATCTAATGTTTTACTAATTTTATGAATTAGTTGGGCTAATAACAATGCACCGCTCAGTTCTAGTCTAGGTAAAGACACGGTTTTTAGTGGTGCAACCCTAGTTTTTGCACATAATAAATGCGTGGAATAATCCCCTTGGCCGTTTGTAGATCTAATATAGACCGTTGCGCCATAAGCAACCTCAGAACTATCACAAAAACCATGCATCTCAAATATGATAGGGTCCTGTACAGAGACTACACACCTAGGAATATTTAATTTATATAACTCGATAAAGTTTGTTACAAAGTTGGTCCACTGCAGTTGTATATGATGTGGTACAGCGTCATCCCAACCAATTTTTTCCGCCCAAATTGCTTGTAGAATAATTTTGGCAGTTATTAATACTGGACTAATTAAACCCAAAGGATCAAAAAGTTGGGCAATAGTGGATAAAACTGATCGTTTGGTCACCTTTGTTGGTTTTGCACACTGTATTATTTTATACTTTATTCTATCAGAATGGTTATTCCACATTAATCCTAGTGTTTTTGTATCACCTTGTTTGTCAGCGTTGATGATTTGATTTTCAGCAGAATCAGCGTGACTTTGTGGGACTAAATCTGCGTTATTCGAGTACCACTTTTGAAGTTCAAAACCTCCTCTAAATAATGCCTCTGTCAGTTCGTCGCGGATGGCTTTTAATTTTTTGACTGAATTAGCTCCAGATAATACGTCATCGACATAAAAATCCTTTAATATTACGTTATAAGCTAAAGGATAGTTTAACTTTTCGTCTTCAGCTAATTGTTGAAGGCAACGAACAGCTAAAAATGGTGCACATGCTGTGCCATACGTGACAGTGTTTAAACGGTATATTTTTATAGGTTCGTCTGGAGTGTTTCGCCATAAAATTTTCTGAAAGTTCCTGTGACTACTATCAACAACAATTTGTCGATACATTTTTGTAATGTCAGCCGTAAACACATACTTATGAATTCTAAATCGGGTGACAATAGAAAACAAGTCTTGTTGAATTGTAGGACCAACTAACAATGTGTCATTTAAACTCACTCCGGTTGTTGTTTTGGCAGAACCGTTAAACACTACTCTCAATTTTGTGGTGACGCTCTCAGTTTTGATTACCGCATGGTGTGGCAAAAAGTATGCATTTAGATCATTTGAAATTTCGTTTGAAGGCGCTAATTCCATGTGTCCTAACTCCAAATATTCTTTAATGAACGAAGCATAATTTTCCCTTAAATCAACTTGTTTTTTAAATTTGCGTTCCAATGCATAAAAACGTTGTAATGCATTGTCCCTTGACAGTCCTAAATTTAAATTTTCTTGTTTGAACGGAAGTTGTACCACAAAGCGACCTTCGTTGTTGCGCCTATGGGTATCTAAGAAATGCTGTTCGCACTGCAATTCCTCTTTTGTTAAATTCCTTTCATCCTTGCCGTCTTCTATATCCCAAAATCTTGTTACCTGCTGTTCTAACGTATTTAATGTAAGATTACAAGATATATTTGAAACAATTTGTTCGCTACTAATTGTGCCGCCAAAAATCCAACCTAACTTGGTGTTTTGTAAATATGGTTGTCCCCTTCCTAATTTTATTTGCTCTTGACAAATTAAACCCCAAAACAATTCTGCACCTAGCAGCAAATCAATTGGACCCGATACGTTAAAGTTGGGATCTGAAAGCTTGATACCTTGTGGAATTTTCATTGAAGATGCATTAAAACTAAATGATGGCAAGTTTTCTGTTATTTTTGATAAAACTAAGCAATCTACATTTGTTACGAAGTTGCTTATACGTGATTTAATTTCAACGTTTATTAGCTCAGTCACCTTACTGTGGGATTGATTGATGCCCGCTATGGGCAAATCTACAGATATTGTAGCAAGACCTAACTTTCGACATAACGATTTTGTTATAAAATTTGATTGCGATCCAACATCTAAAAGAGATCGACATAGGTGCAAATTGCCGTGGACATCAGTAAGATGAACGAGTGCAGTTAACAATAAAACTTGACTCAACCCCTTATTGTTTTGGCAATGGGCATTTATCAGTGTATTATTTTCATTGGGTTCAGTACTTGACCTTGAAGGGCCTGCTACTGAATCAAACTGAGTAATTATTTTATTTGTGTAATTGTTGTCTTGTGTATTTTCCTTTGGCTGCGTATTCAGATGCAGCAATGTATTATGCCGTTTATAGCATATCCTACAATTGCGTGCAAAACAATGGCTTGCGGTGTGATTTGCCTTGAAACAATTCAAACACAACTTTAATGTTTTTATTTGATTTATTCTGCTTTCAACGGGCAATTTTAAAAACTGATCACACTGATGAATTGAATGATTAGTTTTGCATAACTGACAATTTTTAGTACTTAGAACTTGAGCTGTTGTGCAATTGGAATTCTTAAAGTGTCCCTTTGAAAATGGGTTTGATTTATTTACAGGTTTGGTTAAATTTAGTGATTCTAGTAATTGACCTCTGTGTTTTAAGAACTCAATCATGTCGTTTATTTCCGGGATATCTTTTGTTAAGCTTGATTCCCATTCTCTTTTTGTTACAAAATCGAATTTTGAGGTAATTAAATGAATTAATAAAGAATCTGCCAATGGGCTTCTTGCTAAACCTAAGTTATTTAGTACCTTAAGATTAATAACTATCGAATCTATTAAATTTCTAATTTGAACGAAAGAGTCCTTTGTTATAGTAGGCAAGTTAAATAATGCGCTTATGTAATTTTTGATTAGTAACCGTTTGTTTTCAAATCTAGCCTTTAATTGATCCCAAGCGATTTCATAATTGTCGGCTGTTACACTTAACGGTTCTATTAATCTAGCCGCTTCGTCTTTTAAACATGAATTTAAATAAAAAAACTTCTGCACCCTTGATAATTTATCGTTTTGATCAATTAACGCTGAAAATGTTTCATAAAAAGAATGCCATTGGCTACAATCGCCTGCAAACACAGGTAAATTTAGCGAGGGAAGTTTTAGTTGATTTTCAAATTGGACGCTATTAATGTTATTGTTGCTCGTTGCCGAGTTTTCGTTATGACGAACTGCGCTTGCCGCTTGTGAATGTTCTTCCAAAAAAATATTTATTCGGGCCATAAGACTAAAATAATCGTTTTCGAATGAAATTCGATCGTTTGTTTGACTATCATCGCCTACAAGGTCTTCAATTTGATCTTGCGTTTGCTCGTACTCATCAAAAATAGTTTCACTTTTTGAAAGCCGTAATTTTAAATCAACAGCACCAGTGTTGTCGTTGCAAGTTTTAAAAAATGTGTCCAACCTTGTTAAACGTGCCTTTATCTTGCCGCGTTTTGAAATTAAATCTCTTAGTTCAGTTTCCATTTCTGACACTCAACGAAATTATTGAAAATTACAGAAGTAATGCAAAATGAAATTCAACTTGAAAGAAATGTGCCGGCAGCCACACACAAAGAAAAGTATTTAAATAACGGAAGTGGCAAAGGAAAGGATTAGATGGATTCTAGCCCAACTGACCTGCAGATTTTTCCTTTGTTCAGTCACGTCCTATGCTGATGGTCGGTCCGATCCTACGGTGGACAAGTGCGTCCCAGATGTTGACGTTGAGGTAGAAATTTGCCTTCCCTTGGAAGCTGCTTCTGTACCCCAGCTTGTGATCCGAAACCATGCAACTCTTGATATTCTTGTTATATTAATTGATTTTGCCGTGATTAACGATATCCGGCTGCGTCGAAGGACCAATGTTTGGTACGGTTACGTCGTATTTTAAATAAATTACTCCCTCGGGATTTTAACTATTTATTTAAGCTTACTTACACTAAGCCACAAGTTAACACAATGTTACCCTGCAAGGGAGCTGTACCGTACTACTTAAATTTTACATTTTGGGCTCGGTGCTAAATTTCACCCCACCCTGGTCACACTTTAAATGTTGGCGTAAACAGTAAGAGATACAAATTTGGTTAAATGGGAAGAAAGTTGCGCAATTAAAGGACTAAAAAAATGACGTCTAGAAATCCTTGATACGATTTTTCGTTTTTGAATTATCTCAAAAAAACCGAATTTTTGGATTTTCTTTTTTATTTTTGTCTGGCGTTAATATTAAAGTTAGAGCGAAACTGATTAAAGTTCTTTATAGCAACTTTTAGTGGACTTAATGATTACGTTATCAATTTTTTTATCCGACGTTTCGTCTTCGAGAAACCATCATCAACTTCATTTTTTTAAATACGGTCCTGGTTTTTTGATGCCAAATTTGCAAAGCCCTTGTTACTCTGAATTCAACAATGTGCCACATATTATGGTTTAATTACGTTTCGAGCTTTTTTCTGATCATCATCAGAAAATTTTTTAGATACGGACCTGCATTTCTCATAATTTTGTAAAAATAAGTTCATACAGTAAGTTAGGCCTTTTTACATGCCGTTAAAATATTAAAATGCACATCATAATGTCATAATTCTGATACATTAATTTAATAAGCAACCAATAACTATTAACAATAAACAACAAATAAATGAACAAAAGATAGGCAGAAAGAATGAGAAAACGAGCATCGAAACAATGTAATAGGTATTTAACGTTTTGAAATAGAAGAAGAACTTAGAAGACTGGTTCTTGAAGCCTTTCAAAGTATAACGCCAGTATTGCTGAATAATGTTTTAGATTCTACAGTTAAATGTTATTTATGCATAGAGAATGATGGCAACCTTTTTGAATACGTTCTGTAAATTTAATACCTATTAAATGGTTTCGGTGTTCGTTTTGTTATTCTTTCTGTCTATCTTTTGTTCATTTATTTGTTGTTTATTGTTAATAGTTATTGGTTGCTTATTAAATTAATGTATCAGAATTATGACATTATGATGTGCATTTTAATATTTTAACGGCATGTAAAAAGGTCTAACTTACTGTATGAACTTATTTTTACAAAATTATGAGAAATGCAGGTCCGTATCTAAAAAAATTTCTGATGATGATCAGAAAAAAGCTCGAAACGTAATTAAACCATAATATGTGGCACATTGTTGAATTCAGAGTAACAAGGGCTTTGCAAATTTGGCATCAAAAAACCAGGACCGTATTTAAAAAAATGAAGTTGATGATGGTTTCTCGAAGACGAAACGTCGGATAAAAAAATTGATAACGTAATCATTAAGTCCACTAAAAGTTGCTATAAAGAACTTTAATCAGTTTCGCTCTAACTTTAATATTAACGCCAGAAAAAAATAAAAAAGAAAATCCAAAAATTCGGTTTTTTTGAGATAATTCAAAAACGAAAAATCGTATCAAGGATTTCTAGACGTCATTTTGTTAGTCCTTTAATTGCGCAACTTTCTTCCCATTTAACCAAATTTGTATCTCTTACCATTACCGAGATCCCCATACTGGCCCTCCTTATCTTGGACACACTGTATAATTGTGACCCCATCGGTATATGACAGCAATAAGATAACATGAACTACAAAATAGAATGTTTGAGTAAGAAAGAGATGGCCATACAACAAAGTTATTCTAGTAGTCACAATTAGTTGACATATGCCATAATTAAAGTGAGCATCAAGCCTACTCGTATATTTGCTACTATGTTTATCTCTTTCTTACTCAAGCAATATGTGTTATCTTCTTGTTCATGTTATCTCATTGCTGTTATAACGGGTGTTCATTAGAATGTGTGGTCTAGTCTGCTTTGGAACTGATTAAGTCATGTCGTGCATTAAATCATATGGCTGATAACTGACACTGGTGACACTGTAAGTCTATGTCAAATTCGATGTTAGCAGGTTAGGTTTTGTGTCAGTTTGTGTCAAAACTGACGGAAAACCTAACCTGCTAACATCGAATTTGGCTCTGAAGAAATTTCGGAAGGTGCTTTTTTCGCGAAAAAAGCATTAGTGGCTCAAAAATGTAAAAACAGAAATGGACAAAATCAATTTGAAGAATAACCAGAACAGCAAAAGGCCGAGAAGCTTTTACTGATGTCATCGCCAACCTTCATTAGGAGAAAACACTTCAAGAAGAATTGTATTGTTGTATAGTATACGCCAGCCTCTAGACCAGTGGTTCCCAAACTTATTTGGCTTACCGTCCCCTTTTCAGAAAAAAAATACTCAGTGCCCGCTGGAAATCTACATTCTTTAAGCGAACAAACAGAAATATATTGTAGTGGTAGCTTCTTGAGACTGATAATTATCTATAAGAGTATTTCTAGGTAGGAAATTATTTTGAAAGAATAAATTAATTAGCAATTAAAAAGTACAAGGAGAGATTTATACATTAAAAGTACAACATAAAGATTTGATTGTTTAATGAATGATACATTAGATACAGTTCCTGTTAAATTGTGAATAGTTTATTAAAAAGGTTCGAGCATATAAGTTGATTTAGTTGGGATAGTTGTTTGGTAACATCAGAGCTTAGATATTAATTTGCGTTAACTGACAATCGGAATAACTAAAGTGAAAGCCAAACTCAAATAATTATCTGAAAAAGTCGATTATGAAATGTAATAAAATATCATATAGAAATTTGGTATAAAATATTATTATTATTGCTAGAGAAAATTATATTTTTACAAATAACCATTTTTTTCTGTATTTCTAACCTGTATTTTGAGTAAAAGCAAATTTGAATAATAAAAACCCTTTCTTATAATGGTATTTACCTTCTGGATGGTGTGTTAGATGTGATATAGTAAAAGTAAAGAAAGGGAGAATAAACGAATTTTAATAAATAGACTGAATAAATAAAGTAACAAATGGTATTAAGAAGAATAAAAACATTTAATAATGGCAAATAGTCTTTATGGAATAAATAAATCTGTAACTTGCATTTTGTGTGTTTATTTGGAAAATAATATTACACTATATTACACAACAGATGAAATATGTACGAACGGTTTTTCTAAATCGTCTTATCTTCTCTTCCTTTTTTCAGCTTTCACCGCCCCCTTATTTTTATTCACCGCCCCCCAAATGCACCCGAGGCTACTATCGCCCCCCTGGATCGTTCCAGCGCCCCCCAAGGGGCGGTATCGCCCACTTTGGGAATCACTGCTCTAGACACTCAAATTAAGAAACATACATGATATGATTTTACAATATATATATATTATATTGTGAATTATTTTCAACCAATTGGTTTCAAAAATGTAAATATGAGGACTTTTCAGTAGAAACACGTTTGTAGGCTGTAACATAATTTGTATTGGCTTATTTTTTTTAAATCTCCATGTGCACTGTTGTATTTATCCATAGATCCCTGTTGGTAAAATGTTTGCTGCTTTTGACGAACCCATTCTTTAATGGCAGTCTGCATTTCGGCATCCGAAGTAAATCGCTGTTCCTTTAGCGATGTTTTTAATGGTCCAAAGACATGAAAGTTGCATATGGGGAGAAATCGAGACTGTAAGGCGGGTTTTCTCACACTTCCCAGCGCATACACTTAAACAGAGCTTGAACCACTTGGTCTGTATGATACACGGGGACGTGCATTATCATGCAAAAGAAGAACACCGTTTGTTAGTTTACCGGGACATTTCTTCTTGAAGCCGATCATAAACATGATAACGTCTACGGTTACCATAGATAGGTTTCATTCTCTCATCGATTTCTGGTGATTCACGTCCTTCAACGGCTAAAAATGAATATGTTTTTGCCTGAGGTTGACATGGTTATAGACCGAGGACTATGGCCCGAGGTCTGTAAGTCAACCAAAGGTAAAAAAACATGAATATCTCCAGTGGTGCATATAATATTTTATTTAGTAGAATATCAATAATAATAGTATGAAACATTAAAAATAAGAATCTGTAAGTAATATCAAGTATTGCCTGAATGTATGGTTGTTACGACGTTGTTTGTAGTTGCATGGTTACCATGAGATTGACGGAGAAACAATTTGAAAAATCCCTAGAGAGTTATGAGTAGCTTTTCATATTTTGTGTCTATGACGAAAATGAACAATATCATGTTGCTAGTAAATAAACTATTTTAACAACCGCATACAACTATCATGATGATCAAGTCGCGTCTGCGCTATCCAAACGTGTTTCTATAGAATAAAGTAGATTCATTTTACAGTGTCTGCTAGGAATATATTTTATTGATTTTTCTTACGGTACACCGTGAATAATTATTGAAGATCATGTAAAAATATAACATAAATTAGAAGTTGAATTTAGGACTATGAAAATAAGTATCTATTGTTAAACTAAGGTAAGCACCATTTATGTTGTCTGCAACAGGCTACATTGTTGCAACAGGCTACATTGTAATTATCGCAATGGAAAACGTGTGGCAGTAGTTTTTAACCGCAGGCTGCTTAAATATTAAATCATATTTGTCAATTTAAGGTTTTTCTTTTTCTGTTTTTTGTTCAGGTCTTTTATACATTTCGCACAATCATTGCTATTAACGACCATCTATGTTAGAAGGGTAACACTGGAAACGCTGAGGTTTTTAGACTAATTTTAATGTGATTTTAATTAGAATCTGGATCTATTTTAATCATTAGTTTTAAATTAAAGATGGTAGCAGTTTTCCCAGTCATTAAATATCGATTGTAACTGTAAGATAACTGATACCTGCTGTTGTGGCTTTGGTAAGTATGGGAAGCTCTCATTAAAATTATTAAACCAGAGGCAATGTAGCAATTCTATTGTTTCTTTTATAAATTATAATGCACCGCAAATAAATAAACGAGAAACAAACAGAAACCGCAGTGCACGATCCTTAATTGAACTTGCACGCGGAAGTTGCAAAAAATCGTCTCGGATTAATTTCCGCACAAAGAGCTTCGGCGAGGTAAAACCTAATCTTTTGTTTGGCGCAAGGAAGTTGCGCAATTTTTATCTTCGAGTGGTAGTTTGTTTCCGGCTTAATCTAGAAATTGTTCGGTTGTTCTTTGAAAATGAATACTCCCCTTACCTGTTGTCCGCTAATTTAAAATCGCCTTTTGTTCCCGCAAACAGCGAAGTTTGCTCAAGTTCCGAGTCCCGTTTATTTGTCTTCGCGATGGAGGAGAGGCGATAGATATTAAAATTTAATTTGGAATTATCTTGGTTACGAAGTTATAATTCGCGCCCCGCCCCACTTTAAAACAATCGCGGATGGTTTTTCAATTTCCACCGCTTGCTTTTCCTACTTAGCGGTTTATGTGAATCGATGTGCCGTTATGTCTTGCACCGAAATGCATGCGGTTTTGTGATTTGTACGAAAATAAAACGACGCTTGCTGCGCTTCGTTTGCAGTGCAGGCTGCAGATAGTTTGTGGTTGCAACGCTTTGTTGCAGTTTTATTCAATAATTTATTGTTCTCGTTCGCCTTCGGCGGTTCTTTTTCTTTTCGCTCTGCGGGCTAACCCGCTCGAGGCTGCTTTTTATTCATTTACAAGACATTTGACACAAGTTACAGCGAAACGAGATTTCGCTGCAGTGACGATGTTTTATTGAGGAGATAGCAGTTGATGATGATAGCGCTGGGAAATAACTCAGATCTTTACGTGAAATTATGGCAGGGACATAAACTTTTACTCTGCAAATTTATCGTCAACCGTCGACGTTTTTAGAGTTTTGGCAGGCAGTAGAGCGGCAATTACCGGTAGTACTGGATTTCATTAACATTAATATATTTAGAACCTTTAGATGTTTGGCTCGAAGCGAACAACGTCGTGTTGAAAACTCAAGTTGTCGGTTTTTTAGGCGACCCTTGAATCTCAATTTGTCATAGTTATATTGCTAAACATATTTATAAGGTATATTGAGACGACATATTTAGGTAATAAAAGACGTACATGTTCGCTTTATCCAATATAAATTCCGCAGTAAGGGCCTCAGCGCATTTTAAATGCATAACATTGGTTATGGGCATGGAATAGGATATTTTTCCATGATTATGCATTACGGTGTACTTCCTAGACGTGAGTGGTCATTTTTTGGTTTCATGGCTCTAGTGAAATGTTTGCGGGAAATAAAAATCTATATTAAAGAATTAACTTAACGTCGGCTAACACTGAACTAAAAATCATTGTAAATATAATACAAAGTATTTATTGAATTACTCAAGGAAACGTTGTCAACTAAAATTGTGTTACTGCCATTGTAAATGTAAATACGTATTCTCAACTTGTCGACTGCCAAATCAACCTTCAACGCAGTAAATGCCAATGAGATACTTTTCCATGTATAGAAACTGATAAACGTAACAAAATATGTTTATTGCTTAAATCGTATCTCATACAATAATTGGTAAGATACTTATCAAGTTATCGGTAGTCATAGGTTCAAACAAAGTTTATAATACTGATAATTTCTTAATAGGCGCTAGGCTCTTTTAAACATTTTTAACTTTCAACTACTACGATAGAGCCACTCGAAGTATTTATTACCTCAATGATCAATAATAGCGAATTGTCACCTCAATAATTTAATATAGTGTGTCGAAGCATATGCATAATATCAATTAAACAATTTACCTAATCTAGATAATTATATCGCTAACAAATTAAGATGATGTAGCCAAAATTGTAATATGTTAAATTTTAGAATAAATTGGATACCTTTATGTGAGAATTCCCACATATAGTTTTTGCTATGTCATAAAGTCATGATACTTAAAGTTTCCTATCGGTAGACTGTTACAAATTTGTTCACAAAGTTATATTTGTAGTCAATTCTAAATTGTTATGTTCAACCGTCAAAATATTCTTCAACTTCAATTATTCGAAAAGTACTCTATCACTAATGCATAACGTTTACAGACTAGCAATAAATCTACTCGTGAAGAAACGTTCAGCAACAACTAATTGACCAGCACACCAACGTATTCTAATCACACCAAATTGCTAAAAAAATACATTCTCTATTATTTGAAAGTATTCGACTGCTATAAAAAGCTGTAGAGAAACATATATTATAGAATGGTTATCGAATTTTAACGACAATCTGTGGACCGTGTTTACCCCTCAATATGTCATTTGGGATTATTATGTATTAGTAAACATTACATTTTCTCTCAGGAATGATCGCGAATGCCTCAAAGGAGAACTACTAACGACTCTATGTACATAATACCAACAAAATGGGGCCTCAGTCCGTAGCAAAATTTGATAAGCAGTCTTTTTGTACACGAATGTTTACATTCGTTATTTTTCATTTCGCATCTCTCTTGTTTCAGTATGGAAACGAAATAAGTTGCCAACCTAGTGAACATCTCCAAACATATGTAAATATTAACCAGAAAAAACCTACGACTTCTTCACTTGTCAATCAAACAGGTTAAAAATATACTTGTCGTATACAGTGGTTACCTAATGAGAAAGTGCAAAACTCCTATTATTTAGTTTTCAAACGTTAGAACACGGCAGTTAGTCTGTTACTAACATTTTCCTTTTAAATATTGAAATATAGCTGATTAGTTCCATTTTAAAATTTCCACTAATGAAATATTTGTATTTTTAACATTTCGGCCAATGACGATCAAGTATTAGTGAATATTTGCACAAATACAAATACCACATGTCTAACTGACAACTGAATGTTAAAATTGACGGATTTAAGAATTTTTAGCAATTTTTTACATCGAAAACAGGTAATAAAGTGAATGTAGAAGGAAAAGTGAACGTAGAAGGAAAAGTGAACGTAGAAGAAATGTTCTTTCGAAACTAGTCTTGAAGTCTCGTTTCAATTTCATACGGGGAGGTGGTAGAACAGTATCTTCTAAAGATACTGAACTTTCCCCTTTTTGTTCCGCATATATTTATTCGTAATTTATGTTACTAAGTTTATATTAATTTTATACAGTGGAACAAATAAAATTATTATTATTAAATACAGATACATATATTTCCCTTGCGTAGTTAATACTGGAATATTTATCATGCGGGATATAAGTATTGACTATTGTCCTTCATATTGAAACAACAGCGATAATATTCAGATATGCAATATTAGAAGCTGCGTTTGAACGTTACAAAATCTAATTTCTTGAAATACTACGTAGTGCATATTTCCAGGTAATTGGTGAGATAATATTTTGGAGTTACAAAATGATTAAATTTTCTACGTTCTGTAATTTTGTGAAGACTGTGTGTTGAGACATATTTTCTGAACTATTTGACAATGTATTTTATTTATGTTAATTATCCTTCTAGTGAATTTGTTAGACAAATGAACTGGACCATTTGCATATATTGGTGCAATTTTTAAAAATGTTTTCCAAAAGGACAGTCTCAGCATTTTTGGTAACCTTTCAGGAGTGTGTTACTATAAAAAGAATTTCTTTTCATAATTTGGTGTAAATAAATCTAAGTCCATTAATATAATATTATCATTTGGAAATTTTGAGTTTCCCAAATGTTGATAGCACATTGCATACAAAGTATGCCAAATGGTTGCCTCGTTCCGCGGAGACTCAAAAAACTATTAATTTCCGTTTTTTGTTCTTATTTTTGTGCAAAATAGTTTTTTATAATTTTTTAATTTTATTAATATGATTTTGTTATTGCGTCAGTAAATATTTGAGAATAGTGAAATTAAATATGATTAATCTGAGTATACTATAAAACAAAAACTTTTATATATTTATTTTGTGACGTAATTTACAAATACAATTTTTATGGGTGGTCCAGTTCATTTGTTGAGCAGTATATTTTCCGCGTCCTATAAGTATTTAACACTATTGAAAATATTTATTTTAATTGCTTGCTTTATTTTATATTATTTTAACTCAACCTACCGAAATATTTCTTTCGACCTCGCCCATTGTATAGAAATTTGCAATAACCTCTCAATTGATCTCGACCAACGCAATATTATATAAAACGTCTCCTGAAACTACATGCATTTAGTGAATATAGCAACCACTTTGGAGTTAAAAAGAAAGTAAGAAAATAAAGTCAAGTATGTCACGTTAGATATATGCAAAAGTGATAACTTGAGAATGATACAACCTATCAGACCGATGTCTTCCCCAATTTTTGTGGAATATTAATTGAGATCGGTTGCTTTTGTTTTTATGCGTTTATAGATATGTTGTCGTGTCTTCGGTAAAAGGCGTAACTACCGCGTCAGGGTGGCGAAGCAGCACACCGATGAACTGCTGAGCCTGAGTTCGCGAGTTCGAATCTCGGTTCCAATAAGATTTTTTTAAAGTTATAGAAAGATGCCATGCAAACTTCCATCGGTTGTCATCTTTAAATCTGAAATGCTACATTAGCGGCGCTCTCCGCGAACGCGAACGGTGTTGGTAAATCGTCGACTCTTCTTCTTCCTCTTTCTCTTAATGTAGGCTAAGAGCAATAATTAGTTCCTCATAGCGCGATCATGTGTATAATATACTGAGTATGACTGTCGTACCAAATTGTAACAACGGTACAATTGATCCCGTCCCAAAGAGCGTACGGTAAACACTAGAGCATGGCAACCTGAAGTATCGATAAGCAACTTGCATTGTCTCATCTTATTTTCGTAGGTCATATACAGAAGGTTTCATTGTCACCAACTTTAGGAAATGAATTTAAAGTTAAAACGACTGAAACAAATTACTTCTCAGAATTTTGTACCGTAGAGTTACTTTCTAATGTTTGCAATGTAATTATCGAATCTTTCTATATTATATTTAGTCTTATATTATGTTTTATTTATGGTATCTATTATTTTAAATATTGCAAATTCTTTCTACATAGTATATTATGATACTAGTGTATAAGTACGCCTTTAAAGCACGTGTGACGGACGAATTTAAGAGCAGGACGCGAAGCGGAGTGCTTTTAACGTCGCTAGTGCTTTAATGGCACCTATATACGTGTATCATACGCTATTTTTTCTACGATCGTAACAGAAATATAAAAACTTAGTTCGGTGACACTTTTTCCTTCACATTGTGTTAGGTATTCTAGGTTATGTTGACATTCAAATTTAGGGCAACGTGCGAAAAAGACGTAATTCGGGCGCTAATATTAAGAGTGCTACGAACGTCACTTTTGACACTAGAAACTGTGTAAAAATTTGTCCTTTTGACACGATCGTAGAAAATAGTATATTATTATACTAGTTTAATAAGAGCGCACGAGTGCATTTGGGGCACGACGAGCGTAGCGTGGAGTGCTCCAATGGAACAAGTGCTACAATGCCTCTTCTTAAACGAGTATAATACTATACTATTTTATCTACTTTGTATAAAAAAATACTCAAAAACTTTGCATTTGACATTTCATAAAGGTGACATCTATCAGTTGTCTGAAACAAGGTAGGCTGTTTCAATGTTTTTCATATGAAAATAACAATGCAAAAACAGTGCTATAATGGACTTCGCTGTTATAATAATAACTATATTGTGACATCAAAGTAGATAATAGTAGATTATATTATAAGTGAGAGCAAGGCATCCTTATTTGCGAGTGAGAATTGTCAATCGCGAGTGCCCCAGCACGAGCGATACAATTTCTCACGAGCATATAATGGCATTTCGTTCACGTGTGATATACGACGTTTTATCTTACAGTAGCAATTCTTGTGCCTAAATAGTTTACGCAGTCAGAATATGTCGCGAAATAAATTTCCAATGAGTGGCCTGTGATTTGTGATATACGTTTGACAGTACTGGCGTGTATTGGCAGTACTGAAGTGTATTGTCAGTCTATGTCAAATTCGAGGTTTGTAGGTTAGGTTTTGTTTGTTATTTGACACAGACTGACGCAAAACTTAACCTGAAAATTACGAATTTGACATAGCTTGACAATGCTACCAACAATGCAGAAGTATAAATAATGAAAATTAACTTGTGACAGTTGTAACGGGTGTTCATAAACAGTCGTCATCCCAGTAGGTTTTTACTTCAAAAACGTATGTCTATTATAATTGAGAAAAACTGCGCTATGACAGTACTCAATGACGTTTCATTGTGTTGCACGAATTAATCAAAGATATAACATTTTGTTTTTCAAAGCAACTGGGATGACGACTGTTTATGAACACCCGTTATAATGTATGGTAATAGGCGCTACTGTAAGATAATAGTTATTTACTATACAAGTGAGATAACAGCATCATTAATATACGTATGTAAGCACACAAGTATATTAATGATGCATTATCACACATGTATTGTACAAAATTTTATCTACGACTGCCTAATATTGAGAAAAGTGCATTAAGAGAAATGTCAGATCTGTCATTTCCAAAAATATTTTAGAAGGCAAATGTCATTATGTCATTCATTTGACACTATTTCAGTTACGTAATGAAGTCATTACACAACTCAGTTGCGTAATGAAACCAATACATAACTGAGTGGTGTAATGAGCTTCATTACCTAACTGAAATAGTGTCAAATGAGTGACGTAATGAGTTACTTATCCCACCGGAGTAGATAAAATAATTTTATTGTACGTATGTAGCATTGGAATCTATCTCTTTTTTTAAAATAAATATTTGCCGTAAAACCTGTTACCACTTAAACATCAACTAAATAGTCAAGTTTAAAAGATGCAGTTTTTCTCGTTATCAGTGTAGTTAAACTTTTTTTATTATTTGAAGCCTATTTGAAGTAGAATATTGAATATTACTATTTGCATAAACGCTAAACAGTATATTGTTAGTAAACTATTACACTGAAAAATTGTCTACGTTTTCAGTATTACATGTAATGTATGTATACCTATATTTCAAGTTTGTATAGTACGAATATACAAGCTGTATCGTTTTGTTAATAGCTGAGCGTCAAATATAAAATAAAATATTGATATAATAAAAGCGTAAAAAATCGCGTCTACTTTTTATTGTTTATCAGTAGAAGGATATCTATTCCACAACACTCACAACATTTATTAACTCTACCTTTTTTGTGTCGCGTATCCAAAATTTCAGGCAGAGTGTATTTAGAGCTATAATTAAATATTTATTTTTAGCTGAAGATCTCAATGGTACTAAAATTTTGCAATAAGATTGTCTGACTAGGTACTATAAGTCATAGAGCTATAAGATACGTTTGCGTATTCCGACATCGATTATAACAAGCTGTCATCGCAGGTTAATTAGGGTTTGCAACTCAATTTTCCGTTTGAATGCCAATAATTCTGTCAACCCGAAACAAGGGAGCCAACCTGCATAGTAACGGAAATAGCTGTTTATGCTTTCAACTAGAAGAGAGGGATTTCGTAATCCTGGGTGTCGTGAATGAGTTGGCATTGATGTATTTAGTAACATTGTGTATAGTTGTATGTGCTGCTCAGTATTTTGAAAGCATTTGTTGGTTATGATTATGTTATTAACAGCGAATTATTCAAATGAAAGTCACCTGCTTTTTGTAGTATATTTCTTGCAATCTTGATCTGAAAACTGAAATAAGCTTGTAACAAGTTGATATTTCTTGTAGAGTGAGTATTTGTATAAAAATAAATTTCAACGACCTGGCTGTTTATTCTAGTCGCCTCGAATATTTGATGCATATGCACGTTGATATAGTACAGTTCCGACAGTTTTGAATTAAAGCTGCCACACTGTTACAAACCATTCCTTATAAGAAAATCTGAAAATAAAGAATGGCTTTAACGTGAGCAATTAATTATTATATTAAGACGTTAATGGTTTAATCCCTGGCAGCTCAACAACCCTGGTTAAAACTCTAACGTGAGACGCTAAATTAACCCATTCTGCCTGTCAGCTTCTGGATATAAATAAAATCTACTACTTTTTCGTTTCAATCTACAATCTTAATTTGATATTTTAGCAATAGTCCCGCTGATTTAGAATTTTTACGTAGGACTACAAAACTATGTGAAATATTTGTGGCAGACGTTTTTTCAAACTGAATTTTTAAATGAAATACTGAGATGAGAATACGCCAGCGCCTAAACAACACTCTGACATTTTAAAAAATTGTACGATGAACAACTTCTTCTATAATCTATAAGAAATTGTTTGGATGGAACACGTGTAAAATAAAATATTATTTTTGTTTTTGAAGTGGTAATAGTAACTTTCTGGCTTGCAGTATTCAGTTGCATTACACACTTCCATATGGGATGTGCTGTTAAGAGTAAAATAAAATAGTGGTGAATGCAAATACATTCATCAAAGCATCCAATAGGAACTAAAATAGCTACTTCAAATCCGAGTAAAAAAATGAAAATTTTTACAGCTTGAACTATGGTCATAAATCAACTACCTGGTTATGTATACAAATTGATAATGGGGACGGATATTTTTTATAAATTATTTTATTTAGGTTAATGTGGTATATTTAGAAGATAAAAGCTTTGATAAGTTTAAAGTTATAATGTAGCCTTCATCTTACCTTCTTCAATAAAAATCACCATTAATCAAAAACATATAACTATTTTTTTAGATGTTATACAGTACACAGTACGAAGAAAAAATTTGCTACAAATCGGATTTCGTTCACTCTGCTTTATCAACTTACTGAAAAGATTGAAAGTTGCAGGAAAGCAAAACAAATCAGAAGTTATTCACGAACGAATTGACGTGTTTTTATCTGACTTTTTCCACTGTCTGGGGTGTATATCACACGACGTTTCTCAGGACTAACCAGGAACACCTGAAGACGCGAGTAGATCAAAACTCCCGAAACGTCGTGTGATATACACCCTAGATAGTGGAAAAGGTCCGTTAAAAACATCATAATAGACCACTTCCAAAAAATGACATTCAGAGAACAACTAACGAATTGTTCGTATTTTCCAAAGTAGAAGTGGTTCAGAATTGAAAAATATGCCTAAATATGAAATCAGAGCCATTAAAGTTACATACGAAATCTTATTTTTCAAATAATCCACTGAAAGATTAAAATATAGTACATACACTGCATTTCACTTCAAATTAAAACACCTATTTTTAATCTAACAATTTGAAATTCTTGTGGCTTGTACAGACTTCCATGCGGATTTAAGCTATGCCGTGTGGTTGAATTATTTCCACCTTTTCATAATGATTAGGGTAGGCTGAGTTTGATTTCAAAATCTATTTTAGCATCCCCAAAAACCATCAGATACGAAATTATGTTGCAAAATATTTTAGGAGTAAAATCGCAATATGGTCTAAATATTTTTAAAAAAATCGGACAATTCGCATTTTTCTAGATCACTGTAAACTGGAAACAATCTTCCTAGGTAGCTTAAGTGTTTATACAAAATTCAAAATTATTATATTTAAGAATATAGAAGTTATATTGATTTTAAGTGAAGCACACAGTAAATAACAGCTGTTTAAGAAGCATTTTTCAATATCATTTCATTTCATATAAAAATATAATATCGGAGCAAAATAGTGTGTTGCTGCTAATACAACTGTAGTTGGTTATTATAAAATTTAGAGTATGTAAAGGTATTGTTGTAAATTGTAATATTTGAATAGATCAGTAGACCACTCCGGTCGAACACCGGAATTATTTCAATATTCATGTGTAGGGAATATTTGTAATTTCAGGTTCAGGTCCATTATCGAAAACAAAAGATTATTCCACTCGGTTATGTCTTCATAACAAACTTCAAATAAATTAATTTTCAGGCTGTTTTAAATGAAAAAGCAGATGTTTGTTCATGAAGCGTTAATTGCACAGCTTTCCAATCTATTTTCGCATTTGGTTAACAGCCGGCGATTATCGCCGAGGACTCATTAAATCGTTTAAATTCGAACTAAATTACACAGAATGTCATACTGAGCGTCATTTGCAGAGCCGTATACGGGCCATATTTCACTGGCAGTTTTCTCACATCATTCATTTGATAGCTTTTGTGCAACTCTGCATTAATATCGCTCGTTCACACTTCCGTGCGTTGAAAATACCCTATTGTGGTGCAAATTTACTAAAATCAGATCCATTAGTCATTTTCTGTGTTATCGCGCGAAAAACTGCTAATAAAATACCAGCTTGGAACGATTATTTCATTTTTAAAAAGGATGTGGGGCTACTGTTACCGTTATTAGCATTTTTGGAGACTATTTATTAAAACATCATTAGAAAGGATTAAGGGAGGTTTTCTTGTTGCCAAACAATAAATTCTCATTTTTAGGCTAAGTTAACGTTATTCAATAATGATTTTATATTTTATTTTTATACTCATACCTACACTGCTGCACAAACAGGCAACTTCAGCAACGTCAATCACAAGTGGGATGAAATAAATACAATTTGTAAGATAACGCATCAGGGTTTACTCAGTGTTTCAGAACGGTTTACTCGATCAGTTTCTTATTTTAACGGATTTTGTGTATAGAAAGCAACTAAATTTAAATCAAACCAAATATACGCGATTTTTCATTCTAGGAGGCTCGAACAGAGGAATCTGAAGATGTGCATTTTCCGGGTTTCCTCGGCTTATTTTTTCTCGAGAATGCAAGCACTTGTCCGTGTTGTTTTGTTCTTGAATTGCGCCCCCGCACTTGAGGATTCGGCTCTATTGTTTGCAGGAGTGAGAAGTTCTCTTAACCCGTATACAGATTGGGCTTTTAGCCTGCCCTAATCTAGGGTAGTAGAAAGAATCAGAATAAGAGCGGAAGTTACAATTCACTCTCGTTTTTCACAGTGACGTAGGTGCTGAGTTGCGTTTTCCGAACGCAATAAATTCTGTTTTGTTTTCGGGTTTTTAATCCCTTTCTGGCGAAAAAATTTCCACGGTGAACTTGCTGGCAGTTTCAAAGTTCCGAGTATAGTTTTTTACTTAAAATTGGTTTAGTTTGGTTCTCAAATTGTACAGTTGTTCGGATTTGGAGTCTTTAAAGCTCTTAGTTGTGTTGTCAGCGGCACAGCGCTGCCACCGTTTTATTAAGATTTGAAATATATATTTTTAAATCTTCTATGTTTGTTGTCAATGGTGCTACTTTAATTATTTTTTAAATGCATCTTGTTAGTAGCGTCAATACCAAGTTCCAAAGTTTGTGGTTGTTATTAGTATTGCTACCAACCCTTTGAAGTTATTCGTTGTCAGTGATACTGCCACCATTTTGTTAAAGTTAAATAAGTTTTTAATATCTTTTGTGTTTGCTGTCAATGGTGCTATTTTCATTACTTGTTAGTAACTTTACTGCCAATTATAAAGTTATTGACTGTTGTTGTTACTACTGCTGCCACCATTTTTTAACAAACATCAAAAGCTCTTAGTGCATGTTTTAGGTAAGGCTACCACTTTTCTTTAGTGTTAGTGCTTGGCGTCAGGTGGCTGCCACCATATTTAGGAATAAATCATTAAAATTCTTAAGGTTTCGCCATCATTTTGAGATAATTTAAAATACACCTTTTTAGCGCTGGATAGCAGTGGCGCTGCCACCGTTTTGTAAGATTCTGAAATAAGCTTTTATAATTGTTCGTGCTAGTTGTTATTAACGCTAGTTTCACTTAGTACCAATACGCAAACTTTAAAATTATTGATTGTCGTTGTGAGCACTAGCAATGTCATTATTAAACCCTTAAAAAGATTGTTGTCAATGGCGCTGCCACCATTTTGTTTAGGTTTGAAGTAAGGTTTTAATATCTTTTGCGTTTGCTGTCAGTGGTGTTACTTTTGGTACTTTTATAATGCATCTTGCCAGTAGCGTTACTACTAATTTTTAAAGATCGCGGTTGTTTTTAGTACGTCTGCCACATTTTTTTTTGGGCGAACATGTAAATCTCTTGCTGATTGTTGTTATAGGTAGTAACTCTACCACATTTTTTCGAAAAAAATATTTAATAGTGGCAGTGCTTGGCATCATTGTACTTTCACCATATTTTGGAATAAACCATCAACATTCTTAGTTAATAATTAAAATACGTCTTTAAAATTATTTGTGTTGATTGTAAGTGACAATACACGTTGTCAGTAGCGTTACTCTCAGTTTCCAAAGTTCTTGGTTCTTGTGGTTACTATAGCTACCACTATTTTTTTTGAGTAACAGTGCGTCTTGTAAGTAACGCTCTACTTTTCTTTCGGAAAAATATTTTATAGCGTTATTGCTTGGCGATATTGAGCTTCTACCTCATGTTAGAATTAACCATCAAAATAATTAAGTGCCACCATTTTGTAATAATGTAAAGTGCTTTTTTTATCTTTGTGTTTGTTGTTAGTGGCGTTGTCCCCGTCTTGTAAGATTCTGAGATACGCTTTTATTATTGTTTGTGTTTGTAGTTATTGAGGTGAGGCTAGTTTCCCTTTGTATGAATACTTAAATCTAAAAATGATTGGTTATCGTTATTAATAGTAATAGCAGTTTTTTAAAACCAACCTTAGAAGTCAAGTCGTTTGTTGTCAATGAAGCTGTCACTATTTTGTTAAATTTCGAAATAAGTTTTTAATATATTTTGTGTTTGCTGTCAATGCTGTTACTTTCATTACTTGTTCGATGCATCGTTTTAGCAGCGTTACTACCAATTTCTAAAGTTCTCGGTTTTACTACTGCTGCCACCATTTTTAAATTTTTTTTGGAACGAACATCTCAAATTTTCGGTGCTTGTTTTAGGAAAGGATATCACTTTTCTTTTGGAAAAAAACTTTAATAGTGTTAGCACTTGCGTCAGTGTACTGCCACCATTTTTTAGAATAAATTATTAAAATTCGCAATGTTTCTCAAAAGCACGCTGCCACCACTTTGTAATAATTTAAAATACGTCTTTATTGTTTGTGATGGTTGTCAATGGCACTGCTATGTTTTGTACTAGTTTGAATTAAGCTTTTATAATTGTTTGCCTTTGCTGTTATTAAGGCTTAGTTTCACTTTGTACCAATGCGCAAATCTTAACATTATTGGTTGTCGCTTTTAATACTATAACATTTTAAAACAAACCCTTAAAAATCTTAGCGTTTGTTGTCGATGGCGCTGCCACCAATTTGTTAAGATTTGGAGTAAATTTTTAATTTCTTTTGTTTTGGCTGTTAACGGTACTACTTTTATTAGTGTTTACAGCTTGTTAGTAAAGTTACTACCGACTTCTAAAGTTTTTGATTGTAGTTATTACTATTATGGCCACCATTTTTTTAAACAAATAAAAAATTCTTGGTACGTGGTATGGGCAAGGCTGCCACTCTTTTTCTGGAAAAAAAATATTATTTCTTGACGACAGTGCGTTAACACCATATTGTGGAATAAAGATTAAGATTCTTAGTGTTTGAATAATCCATTAAAATTGTAAGTGTTTCTCAACAACAATACTAATGTGAAATACACATTTAACATTGTTAGTGGTGGTTGTCAGTGGTCGTGCCACCATTTTTTAATAAATCTTATAATGCTCATAGTTGCTCCAAATAGAAATAAAGTAAAGAAGTAAATCGAGTTTGTTTATAATACAGAATCTTTTTCAACTTCACAAATTGCATTGCTTTTGATGTTCAAACAAGACAGGACACTTTGATTTGCTTTTTCTTCTTGGCTTTTATTCTACCCGGACAATTGCCTCCTTCGCGACTCGCCCTATTCAGAAATATTTCTAGCCAGTACTTTTATCTTTGATGTCGTTTTGTGCAACATCTTTCCATTTGCGTTATGACGTATCCTTAGGTCTTCCGTTCTTAAGACTTGCTTTTGGTAACCTATGGTTTATTATCATATATAGGGGATTTCATCCTCTCCTGCTTGATTATTCTATTATGAATATTCTATATAGTTTTCGTTGGTAAATTTCGTGACATGGTCTCCAAGGTCAAAGTAACATCTGTTAGCCAATAGAAGTATTTTTCTGATTTCTTTCCTGTTGTCGCTATTTGAACAAACATCCACTTCCAGGTCAACAAACTTATTCCTATTCTTAAATGTTTCTTTACTGATAATGTAATTGCCTTTTCGAGTGCTCTTTATCCTCCTTATTCCTAACCTATACTTCGGACCCACATATCAATACCGGCATTATTAATATCCTATATAGTTTTCGTTGGTAAATTTCGTGACGTGGTCTCCAAGGTCAAAGTAACATCTGTTAGCCAATAGAAATCTTTTTCTGATTTCTTTCCTGTTGTCGCTATTTGAACAAACATCCACTTCCAGGTCAACAAACTTATTCCCATTCTTAAATGTTTCTTTACTGATCATCTAATTGACTTTTCGAGTGCGATATTATAGGGTAGTGAGTTTTAGTTCTAATTTGTTCGTTTGTAATATGTTAGCTTTTTAAGGTTAGTCTTGCTAATGGTACTAACTACTGTGGAACGCCGGTCTCTAACATGGTTGACCAGAGGACGTTTCTTTGACTTTGTCATATGCTGTTTTGAAGTCTATAAAAAGACGGCAGTAGTGTGTTGTACTTCCAACTCTTTGTTTGTTTTAATTAAAACATGTCTATAACCAGAACATTTTGAGAAAGCCTTTATTCAGGTCTCTCCTTCCCACCTTTAATATCTCAGCTGGGACTCTGTCCAGTTTTACTGTTTTGTTTTTAGTCTCGCTATGACTCGCTCGTCTCGCGTGTCTTCTTGTATATTTATATTCTGTTCACTAGTATATTGGATTACAAAAAAATGGATGAGCTTTATTTAGAAAGGATATGATTTTTAATTATAAAAATAAAATTAAAGTAAAATCTAAAGGAAACTTTTTTCCTCAACTCGTTTACGTTTTTAAGTAGTTTAAGGCGCTCTACAAGTTTTTCTCTATAAATTGATGGAAATGTACCCTTAAAATTAGTTCATTTGCAATAGTTATTTCCAACACTTTTTGAAAATGAATGTATATTGGTCCAGTAATCTATTAGACTATATTAAATTGTTGTATTATATTATATTTAAGATACTGTACCTAAATAACTTTGAAAAATGTGTTACTAATGTATAATCACAGTGCTGCTGTGCTTGACTTAGCCTGTACATAAAGAGGGTCGTAAAAGTAAAGCGCGCTCTCGATACACTGTAGCAGTAAAAGAATTGAAATGCACGTTACTGGAGGTTTTATGAGTGACGCTGAAGTGGTATCGCATGTTTGAATTCCACTATTTGCAGAGATCGTCGAGTGTAGCTTACAACCGGGCTGTAAAACTGACAATTTGGTGTCTCTGTTTTGCAACAAATGTCGCTCCTCAAGCACCTACAAACATTTCTAGATTACTTCGACGGCCGTTCAAGTAAATAGTAAATAGACTGCCGAGAGTGTGCGTGTGTCGTGGATTTGTTGCGCCCTTAAAGACCGTAAAAGCTTTTATGGCATTGAAAAACGTGGCAAATCGTGTAGATTTAGATTTTGAACTGCCCTCGATTTACAACATGCCACCATTGATTGCTTCCTGCCTGTTATTTATGTCATTTGTATTTGAAAATTTGGGCAATTATTTTTAAAATTCAGTAGCGACGTAGTTAAAATTACAAAGTTTGTGAATGTGTATTCGGAAGTGTTTTTATTGCAGATAGTGTAGTAGATTCCCGAATATATGTATAGGGTGGGCAAATTTCGATGTTTACATAGGAAATCTCGATAACTATAGGAGATATGGAGAATTCTCTCATCCTCTGTCCTTTTCTGAGAAAAGCTTAATGGTGGAAACCAAAATGGGCGGCTACCGTCGGTTGTTTTCGAGTTACAAACAAATATTCGATTATTCGATTTCGTTTTGTGGCCATATCTCGCTTATTTATAAAAAGAGAGAAAAGTAATTTTTACTTTCTTCAGGCACTTTTTACTTTCTTCAGGCACTTTTTTGATATGAATGCAGTGGCTTGGTCAGTTTTTTATCATAAATCCAAGATCGCAGAACACGTCTGGAACCAAGACCACCACATACAATGAGATAACGCATCAATTGTAGCTAAAGAGGAAAACAGGTTTCGTAGGAAGCTGAAAGAAACTACATACATAGCGCTGGCAGTAGAACCAATTAGCCAGGTTAACTCAGAACTAAAGCCCATTTAGATGCCACTACTGCGCAGATAATTACAAAAATAGTCTACTGCGCATACAGCGGTAAGATATATATAATATTCTAACTGAAATATATAACCGCGCTGGTGGCCTAGTGGCAAGAGTGACAGACTAGTAATCACAGCGATCAGCGGTCCCGTGTTCAAACCCCGGGGTAGGCACGAGTTTACGTATAAAGACGTACAATATCAGTCATGCTCAGGACTAACCAGGAACACCTTAAGACGGGAGTAGATCAAAAACTCCCGAAACGTCGTGTGATATAGGTACACCCTAGAGCAGGGGTGGCGAACCTTTATTCATCTACGTGCCATTTTTTCTAAAGAAATGTTTAATGAGGTCATGACGTGCCATCAAATAATCTTGACTTAGTGATTAATGGAGAAAATATAAAACTAAATACTATCAATTTAACACTTTTTATTTGCAACCAAAAACATATATTTTGTACAGCATTAGTAACGTTATGATTATTTAAATGAAAGAAAAAATTAGTGCGAGTTCTGTTGTTGAAAACTAGATTAGCTTCATACTTTGTTACTTTTAGCAGAATGCAAGCTGAACTGGAGTCATCTGACAAACGGCTTCTAAGCGAGTCTTTAATGTTATTCATTTCTGAAAATAATGACTCGCAGGCATAGGTAGATGAAAATATTGTTAAGATAACAAAAGCCAGCTTCTTTAGACAGCTAAATGTGCCTGGAATTAAATTCTACGTTTTCACAATTTTGATATTGGCATTTTTACTCATATTACCTGCTACAGATAGTCTTTCTATTTCATTTAATTCCAACTCTTTCCTTGTTTCGATACATTTTTTAATCCATATTGAACTAGACTGGAAATCAATCAGCTGCATTTCAGTTTCTCCAATTTCCAACCAATCAAATTTGGCCAAGTTCAGTTTAACAAGTGAAGTCACATCAGGATACATAATAAACTTCAGTGTTTCCCATAATTCTTTGAACTGAGAAACTTTCGATGACCATTCTTTAATTGAAGAATTAATTACCGAATTAAACTCCTCAGTGACTTTTGCTTGGTCTAGTTTTTCGTGTAAATCCAAATCTCTGGTGATTTTTTTCAAAGTTTGGGAAAAACTTGCAGTTTAGCCTCGAAAGCACTAATGAGATCAATCATAACACAATAATTGTTTTATTTGCGCCTTGAAACTTCATGTTCAACTCATTGTTAAATATAAATTATTTCGATTAGGTACCTAAATTCTTTAATTAATGCCGTGCCCAAATTATTTTGTCACGTGCCATCAGTGGCACGCGTGCCATTGGTTCGCCACCCCTGCCCTAGAGTCTCTAGATAGTGGAAAAAGTCCGATAATAGTATATTATTATATGAGCGATTATGACAGCCATTATTCACGAAGATGACATTTGCGCCACAAGCCGAAGGCGCGTGGCGCAAGTCATCTGAGTGAATAATGGCCATAATCGCGAATATAATACGATATTTTATCTACTCCTATGCAATAGGAGCCTTGTGTTTATATTTCAGAATTATGACATTTGTGACAGCTGTTAACTTCAAAAGTCATTTAATAATAAGAATGAATTTTGTGATTGGCTACAACCTATTGAATAATGAAAATAGAATTTTCTGATTGGTTGCAGTCTGCAAACTATTGAATAATGAAAATAGAATTTTATGATTGGCTGCAAACCGTGAATTATGAATCATAATTCATGGCCATTGTGCAGTAGGAGTAGATAAAATATATTATAATAAACTACTGTCAAAAAATGACATTCGGAGAACAATTATACCATAAAGTTGTATTTGTTATAGGGTTGTATGGGACATCATGAGAAAGGAGTTTTTTCCCGTTCCAGTGATGTACGTCATAATATTATAATATAACATACAGTATTTGTCATAAATTAGAACATATTCCTGATACAAGTCCCTGCATCTTCTCAAATTAATAATGCACTTTCCAAAATTTAAATATCATCTTTCCTATACGGGGAAGGTTCATAAATAGGACATGGTTCAAGAATAGACAAAAATCTTATTTGAGAAGTAGGTGTCAAATATGAAGGCGAAAAACAATTTCAACTATTTTCACATATTTTTTTCTTATCATTATCACCCTGTGTATTACCAAATGAGATACTTGAAAGTACTTATCAATGGATACGATAAAGGTGTATGGTCGAACTTGACTTTGCCTCACTTAGCATTGACCAGCATATTACGTGATTCAAAATTAGTGCTAAAAATCTCATTTTTGTGTCAAAAAACAGGTATCTTGAAAAAAATTTAGTGAAAAACGAACCAAACATCAATAACAATTTAAATCAATCATAATTTTTAATAGAAATGTTTAACAAATAGTTCCAACTAACATTTGTGTATTTTGAAGAATAAGAGTACTTTATTCTTGAGACATTTTCATATTTACCTCCTCCGTATACGAAAGAATTTAAATTTTTGCAAGTGTACTTTTAATTCTAGAAGATGCAGAGACTTTTATCAAGAATAACATTTTATAATAAATGGATAATGAAAGAATTTTGCATATATACTTTGTTTAATCATTGTGAATTTTTGCTATGAAGGGGTGAAAATGAATAAATCAATCCGACAATCACTGAAATGGGAAAAAATACAACTTGATGCTATAACTGAAATTTAGAAACTTTTAAAAAAATTAAGCAATTAGTTGTACATTCCAGTCAAAATAAAGGGTGAGGCAACATTTAATGATATGTGCATATATTTTTGATGCCATACGAAGTTCATTGTAAAACCTTAAACAGGACTCCTCGCTCTACAATTCTGTGCAGTCAGTTGTTTTTTTTTTCATGGCAGACTATGTTGTTAGCGCTGCCATCCTGGATTGTTTTAAATTACATGTTCTCGAGCTCGGTTTTTAGATGCGTGGTATTGCGTTTTGAATTTTATAATTTAAGAAATTATATTTCACACACGACGGTCACACGTTAAATATATGAATAATAAATGTGCAGGCAAAGTTATTCGACTACTTTTCTTATTTAATTTGGCTTCGTAAAAATAGTTTCTTTTTGTCGTAAACCTCTACACGTTCTGAAAGTTGTAACGGAAAACAAAATATGATGATCGGCTTTGACCTAAAATGACTGACATTGTTCGTATTGCATGTTTAAACGACAAGGTGACGTTTTGTACCCATTATTTTCATGAATTTATAATGATTATAATTATAACACGTTGAAATTATGCTTTCAGGTGGCGTTTTTTAGTGTGTAAGTACATGCAGTCAACGCTACAATATCCTTATTTTAGGGTGTAAGCATTTTAAAATTTGGTATTGAAATAACAGATTCAGTGTGTTTTCAAAACAGTAGACTTCGTTATTCTTTTATATTATTGTCGAAGAGAACACGTGTCGAAACATAAGCAGCTTTAGAAGTCTGCAATAAAGTTTCTATATCTGGAAAGCTTCTTTTTCTGCCCGCTGAGTCCGGCAACGATGCCGGGGTGGAAGCTATTTCTAAAACTAAGAGAGCTACATAAGAATCGCTTAGTATATAAAATTGTAGGTACGAAGGCGGTGCATATTAGTAAAAAATGTTTTTAATAAACAGGGCTATTCAAAAAAATGTGGCAAACCAAACTATTTTTTAAATGAAGTGCCTTATGTTTAGGTAGCTTAACAGTTTTACATAGCAACACTCGTTGTAATGTCAAGCTATATGGGTCGAACACTAAAATGTTATGCAAAAAATGCTGAATTTCAAGCGGTTGGTATTACAGAAAATAATTGAATAACAGAAAACGCTACCTAAAACTTATGTTTTTCGTGAATTAACTAGGGAGTGTAAACTAGTGGCTCTAGGTACTAATGCCACACAGGGTGCTCATCGTTTGCAAATTTAATCATTTTGATTTTTTTTTTCAATAAACCTTGTATATTTTTGTATTTTTGAAAAGCCTTTATAATGAGATTTCTTTTGATATTACTTCATACCCCTAACTTCAACTGCTTTTGGGATATTCGAGTTTGAACATAAACAATACAATTTAAGCCCATTAAGATGCTTCATTTCAAGGGATAACCAGCAAACGCCGCTAAAATGATAATCTAGACACTTGGGCTCCCCTAAACAAAACAAAATCAAGTTTAGAAGATAAAAATGAAGTGATTGATACAGGAATGAATGTTGGAAGGAGACAATATTCCACACGATTGGAATTTAGCATATATAACTTCGATTTTTAAAAAGGAAGCAAAGAAGTTTGTCAGAATTATCGAGGAATAAGCGTAACCAGTGCATTAGGGAGGTTTTATGGCAAGATACTTAAGAAGAGGATTGAAAGTGAGATCGAAGATATAGAAGAGCAAAGCGGATTCCGCGCAGGAAGATCATGTATTGATAATATATTTGTTCTACAGCAAATAATAGAAAAACGTAAAGCTAGAGACTTACCCACTCATCTTATATTCGTTGATCTGGAGAAAGCCTATGACACGATCCCTTTAAACATTGACGAAGATTGGCCTTACTAAAATATATATTTGATCAATTAGGAATATTTGTCGAAAATCCATTAGTGCCGTTAAAGTTGGAAACTACATCTCAGAACCTTTTCCTGCTACAAAAGGACTTCGACAAGGTTGCTGTCTGTCGCCGACCTTGTTTAAAATCTATATCCAAGAAACACTACCAGAGTAGACAAGACGAGTTTCAGGAATGGGGATAGAAATTGATAATAGTTGTTTGACAACCCTCTTATTCGCCGATGATCAGGTGATTGTAGCGAATGATGAATACGTTATTGACTTTATGCTTCGAAACTTAATAAAAGAATATAAAAAATAAGGATCAAACATATACATGACAAAAACAGAATATCTGGTGATAGGAAAGGACATACGTGATCCTGAATTACCGATACATAAAGAAATTAAAAAATGTAAAGAATATAAATATTTAGGCACCATAATATCACAAGAGGGAACTTAAAAAAAACGACATATACAACAGAGTACAACAAGGATGGAAATGTATTCGAACTCTCAATTCTTTACTATGGTCACATCAGATTAAAGTGAACACCAAAATGACAATTCATTTTAGACCCAATCTTGACATACGGATCGGAGTGTTGGCAGCTGACAGCCAAAGAAAAAAAATGCATTGAGACGGTGGAAATGGACTTCAAGAGAAGAGAGATTGGAATTTCAAGATTAGAGCACGTCCCGAACGACACGTAATAATTTTATCTTTCCATTGATACTATTACATTCCCTGTAAGTTGAATTGGCGAGCAGGAATCGGCAAAAACGTTCAATACAATGTTAATCGCCTATGTTCGACTTTGAGAACGGACACCCGGTATAAGTTGTGTGTCCTATGTAGATGCGACAGCAAGCATTTGACAAAAATCGCATAACCGGAATGCGTATTGGTGTGAGATAGGTGATGTTCTAGTTGAAAATGGGTTTCTTTTGTTTTTTTTTCTATTTTTATTAATAACTCCTATTTTAAATAGAACACCCGGTATATTATTACATTTTGGAATTCAGCTTAAAATTTTAGAGAAAATTGGTCTATTGAGCTAACGCTCTATTTTGTACCGTTTTTGTAGAATTTGTAATTTTTGAAAATTTGTGAGAAATACTTAAAAATTAAAAATCAAATTTTTGGCTAATTATAAGATCACTGTAAAAGGAAGTTGTGTGAGTGTATCACACCAGATTTTTTATATTGTAAACTTTGTTTTTTGTACTCGGGAATTCCAAATGTTTAAATTCGCATTTTAACGGCGTTTTTTGGTTATCCCTTGAAATGAAGTATCTTAATGGGTTTAAATTGTGTTCAAACACGCATATCCGAAAATTACTGATATGAAGTAAGGCATCAAAAAACGGGCCATTAAAAGGGTTTTTCAAAAATACAAAAATATTCCATTAAAAAAATTCGAAGCTATTAAATTTGCAAATGTCTAGCATACCCATAGCCAACATTTTCACACTCGAAATGTAATTCGCAAATAACAAATTTTTTGGTACCGTTTTCTGCATTCAGTTGTGTTTGTTACTTACAGCAGCCGCCTGAAATTTTTTCTGCATAAAATAGTTGTTATCTCCAAAATAGTTGAGGTAGACTCATTTCAAATTTTATATTACAATGACTAGTATTCTAATACAAAACTTTTAAGCTACCTAATATACGGCATTTCATTTAGAAAAATAAAGTTTGGTTCTCCTCACTTTTTCGAGCCACCGTGTGTACCTTATCAAAAATACTTTACTAATGTGCACCACTTTTGTATCTATAAGTTTTATATAAGCGATTTTTATATAACTCTTAGTTTTGGAAATATCTTCCACCCCCGCAACGTTGTCGGATCCTGTATATTAATTTTCAGGCTTAAGATCGTAGTAGGCCGGTTTATTAAAAGAAAAGTTGAATTAAAGTTGAATGATAGGTAAAATAAAAAACCATCGATAACATTTATAAACGGTTAGTAAAATAAATAATCGGTCAGTAAAATTGATGTTTAGTAGAAAACAGCAAATACTGGCAAAAGCTGTAAAATTTCAATAAAACTGATCTACGCCAGGTAAACGTTTGGTAATAACGTGGCGCTTAATAAAAAATAAATGTTTGGTAACAAAATTAATGTAGTATGTACTGGATGCTCTGTGGCTGTAGCCTATAAGACTTTGTGTATAAATGAAGTAGGACCATATGACCAAAGCAGTCGGTGTCTAAGGTACCTGGTACTCCGCATGCCTAGACCTTGTCCATAACAAACAAATAAAAACAAGAACAATTATTGTTAGATCGTTACTTAGATACATCAACTTGATATTGTCAAGTGTTTTTATGTTTCTTTGACGTTTTAATTTAATTTTGTAAAAAATGTATACTAATAGTGAATATATTGATATTGGGCGAATGCCATAATAACGGTAATGAAGCTCAAAAAGTTTACGCGGAAAGGTACACCAGTAGAAGACGCTCTGATGAGAATGTTTTAAGAAGGTTGAATCAAAGAGCTAGAGAGATTGGATATTTGATTTCTACCGGAAGTCAACACCGTGGTCGTCCACAAAACGTTTTGATGCCTGCGATGGAAGAGCAAATCCCACAAATGCTACAACGTGTACAAAACAACATCTTGTGTATTTTAATTTGTTAATTAAACTTTAATTGTTTTAATTTATTCGTTATTGTGTTATTAATTTACCTAATTTCTTGAGGTACCGATTTGATTAAAATTTCATTAAGTTGTTAAATTTATTTTAATATTTCCCCATTTAACAAATATAACTGGAACTTACTAGTTTAAATAAAGTCGCCTTCTCTAGTTGTTATTAATACATACATACATAATCTGTCACCCCTTATACTGTTTACACAGTGTCGGGGTACCGTGCGTTTTTAAATTCGGCGGAGTTACTTGAGGTAGTGGAGTCTGCCTAAGCTAGAACACTACACCCGCTCTCCAGATGTTCACCCATACAAGTTCTGACCAAGCAGACTGGAAGTTAACTTTTACAAGTGCCGTGAGAGATGCAACACCACTCAGCCGTACTGCCGGCTGTTATTAATTATTATTAGTCAATAATAGTCGTAGATAAGAGATGCTAATAATTACACAATTCAAATCAATCCAGGTTAAATATCTACCT